>CM021100.1:316868446-316946520 GCA_007115665.2 Sequoiadendron giganteum | reverse complement strand
AGAGGATAGGGTGCCAAAATTAGAGCCAAAATTCAATGGATCAAGGAAGGGAACAAGGGATCTAAATATTTATTTAATAATCTTAACTATAAGCATAAAAAAGAGAAAATTGAAGCTATAAGGGATGAAAGGGGACACCACACTGATCAAGGAGAAATTATTAATCTGTTTCATAGCTTTTATGGAAGGTTGTTTAAAGAAGAAACTAATTGGACTAATATCCAACATGTGTTGGAAGATAGCATACAATAATTTATTCCAAATATGATTGATCCAGGTTATAGAAAATACTTGGATAAAAATATCTCTTTAGAGGAAATTGAATGTGCTTTATTTTCTATGAAACCAAATAAAAGTCCTAGATTTGATGGTCTTCTTGCTGAATTTTATCAAACTATGTGGAAGCATATTAAGGATGATTTTTATATGCTATATTTGGAAGCTTTTCAAAGCAGTTCTTTGGGTCCTATTATCAACAAAGGTATTATTAAATTTATTCCTAAGGGGAAGAATGAGGATACCATTGCTGGTTGGCATCCAATTACATTACTAAACACTTCATATAAAATTATTGCAAAGGCTTTAGCAATCAAAATTAAGCCCAGTGTTCTTGAAAATAATTGTGAGAGCTGATAAAATGAGGTTTTTATAAGGTAGATATATCCTTGATAACCTTATGCTGGCTTGGGAGACTATGGATTGGGCGCAACAATCAGGCCAAAATTATTTGATAGTCAAGCTAGATTTTGACAAAGTCTACAATAGAATTCATTGGAGCTTTATTCTTAAAATGCTTCCTTGCCTAGGTTTTGGTCCTAAAATTCAAAAGCATGTTCAAATGTTGTTTCAAGATGCTAATTCTCCTTTGATTATTAATAAAAATATTTCAGACTCCTTTGAGTTACAATGTTCCATATGGCAGGGATGCCCTCTTTCTCCCTTTCTATATGTTCTTACAACTGATGCCTTGGGTTTTTTTTTGCATAAATCTCATCAAATGAAGCTTAAATCAAAGGGATTTCTACCCCTAAAAAATAGGTGGTTATTAACTCCCATTTTTCTGATGATAGTATGTTATTCTTGCATAACTCTAAAGAGGAGGTGAAAAATGCTTTGGAAATGGTTAATTTGTACTATGAGTTATTTGGCTCCCTTATTGCTCATAATAAAACTAAGTTTTTAATTACTCAACGTTATGCTAAGCCACAATGGATACCAAAAGAACGGAGGAAAATTAAGCATGGTGAGATAACCATATATCTAGGTATACCCTTTGGTTTGGGATTTTCTCTTTCTGACATGTAGACTTGGTTCTTAAAAAAAATTAAACATAAGCTATTCAATTCTGGCAATAAATTTTTTTCCTTGGCTGGCAAGATTCAAGTGGCAAATAAGATTCTCATTACTTCCCATGTGTACTATTCTTCTTATTGGATGCCTTCCAAACAAGGTTATGAGGAGTTCAATAGAATAATATATAAATTCTTGTGGTCTAGATGGGATGGTAATTGTGGTTTTATTGCTTCTTCACGGTCTCATTATATTAAGGCAAAACACAAAGGTGTATTGGGGCTTATTGATCCCCAAACCCAAGGGATTCGCCTTGCTGCAAAATGGATTATAAGAGATGTCAGCGGAGATGAACCATGGAAGATTTTAGTTCATCAAATATTTATGGATTCTTCTATTAAGAAAAAAATGGCATGAGGTTCATTGGTTGGATAAAATTCTTTTACTTTCTCACTTTAGAATCAAAGCCTATTTTCCCCTTCAATCTATTTGGAAAGCTTGACAAAAAGTTAGAATTTTTTTAAATTGGAATGGATCTTCCTTGTAGATGGGGTTTAGATTTGTTTCTATGTCAATTTGGTGGAACAAAATAATTTCTTATCATGATCTACCATTGGCTTTATGTTTCCCAAGACAAACTCATTATTTGTTTAAAAGGGGAGTTAGACAATTTAAAGATCTATGAGATTTTGACCTTTTTGATTAGGCTCCTTGGAACAACATTAAGGAGCAATATGGGCTAAATTCTAGTTATGAACAATTCATAAGTTTGATTAAATCTCTTGTGCCGGTTGATCTAATAATGAAGTTTTGTACTTCAAGGGACTTATTTTTCTTTAGAGATTGGAAATGGTTATCTTACTGTAATTTCAATAATCTTCCTATAAAAAATGTATATTTACAGTTGCTTCCTAGTTGGAATATTACTAATCATTTGAATCAAAAGTGGAAATGTAGACTCAACACTAATTTTTGGTGTAAATTAAGTGCTCAAATATGGCATTCCAAAGCTGATTTTGACTCATAGGTGTTAGTTTGAAATATATTGCATTGCAAGCTACTCGTGGGAGATAGATTGAAGTGCATTATGGTCCAACCAGCAAATTTCCTTTTTTGTAAGGGTGTGGAAAGTTTGAGGCACATTTATTGGGATTGTGTTCATGTTAAAAGGAAATGGTTTACTATTTTTAGAGATTTCTCAACTATTTTTAATCATGATTTAACTTGGAAGGAGGTTGTTTTTAGGCTAGGTATGCAAAAGGGTGTGATTGTTGATTCTATTCGACATGTTATTTTGAAAAATATATGGAGAAATAGGTGTGTTGTAATTTTTTCTACTAATTTTAATCAGATTGTTGGGACTACACAAATTTAATCTGACATATGTCTTTAGGTGGTTGTTCTTTTTTCACAGATTCAGGTAATACATAAAAAGAATGAGAGAGCTAAACATCAGTTGCAACAATTAAAGATTAGATAGTGAAGTTTCAGCTGGATAATAAAATTGATCATAATGTTATACAATTTTTGTCTATGTAATTGTATTTTATGGTTGATTTCCTATACTGCTTCAATGAATGTCATTTGCCCTTGTAGATATTGTATAATTTGTGTGGCCTTTTTGGCTTGTCATGTTTTACAACTACTACAAGTATCTTTATTCTTGTACATTCTTTTGCTTTGTTCAATGCAAAAAAAAAATTAAACCCTTTGTTGTGAATGTCTTATCATATTTCCTCAACCATAAATACATTGGCTCCAAATATGGTATTCATAATATTAGTTTTTTTTGTTAAATCATGCACGGTTTTTAATAATGAATAAGGAATGCAATTTTTTCTCAATAGACATTTTGATTGAGATATTTAAGAAAGTGAAAGAAAACGTTGTCAAACTAGCTCTTGACATAGATATCTTCATGGAGGTTTGTGAATCTTTGTGAGTTTTGATGTTAATCACCATTTCAATGGATTTTCCAAGTCGACGAGAAGTGGTAAAACATGGTTGTAGACACAACTGCAATAGAGAGAAACTAATCAAAGGGGTATTCTTGTCTTTCTAGTTTATTCCCTCCTTTATTAGGGCTTTTTGCTATTTTCCCCTATAAAATACACCCCTTAAATTTATTTTGTATTTAGCATTATTTATATCAAAATGAAAAATCTTCCATAAGATTGAAATGATTCACCTCTTGATACACTACACAATGATTATATATATATATATATTTGTTCTATAGTACTTTGAAAAGTATCAACAAATTTAAAAAAAATAATAATAATAATTATTGTTGTATATAAAAAAGCTTTATTTAAAAAATTTCAAAAGTTGTTGGAGGAAATTTTAAATATATATAGTTTGTGAAATTACAAATTCAATACTCACCAACATTTTTGCATTATTCAAATTAGGAATTTTGGAAGCGTGTGTAGAGACACATCATCCATCAAACAAATTTTGTTAAGTGTTCTTGTGCTTGACTTCATTAACAAATATATAAACTATGGAAATGCAAGTAAAGTAGAAGTTGTAGTGCAGACAAAAGTAAGAAAATAATTTTGAATTTCTAATATTGAAATACCAATGCATATAAATTTATATAATGATAAGGCAATCACAGTTGAAATGTAAAGATGAAACACATGTTGGAGTGAAAAATAAACTGAGAGGGGGGGAGTTGAATCAGTGTCATGAACTAATATGACCAATTTTACTAAAACTGAAACAAAATAGATTCTTTCTCTCACTTATGAATGATTAACTCATCCATATATTGAATGAAATCACATATAACTGAAATGAGAAGTATGACAGTTAAAAATTGCATAATAAAGCATTCAAACAATAAATTAGAGGAACCATAGATGAGAAAAGTGACACAAGATATGTCGAGTGGAAAACCCTCCTGGGGTAGAAAACCCACTCCTAAACCACTTCCTTTTTGGGCTTATATTTGAAAAACCACTTTTAACAATGCCTTATATGCTGATTTCTGAGCACCAACTCAACGAGCACCAAACCCTCATTTTGAAACACCAATTTCAAGGAGCGCCAACTCCTTTTACAAAAGATACAATGATACAAAGGGTCTCTTTGTTTCTCTCTTTTCTCACAAGTGCCTCTCAATAGACAATACCTACAATCCTCAAAGTTCAAGAATGAACTTCCAAAATTCTATCCATTATTTCATATTTTCAATCTCAAAATCAAAACATGTCTTACTGTGTAGACAATACAATGGCTATATTTTTCTCACTGTTTTTCTTAGTCATTTTTCATAGTTCAAAAAGAGTTATTTTTCCCTCTATTTTCTCTTACATATATATCTTAATTACATATTAAAAAATTACAACGAAAAACATATATATCTCTTTTCAATCAAATGAGGTAATTTTTAATGTATCCAACTTCTGTCAAAATTTGTGCCAGGTATTATAGAGATTTGGGGAAGTATCCAAAAATAGAAGATTGCTTCTGACAAAATGGTCAAGAAAATGTATTTTTAGAAAGAAGACTCTGAACCATGATCACACATGGAATCTGCACCCACAATACTATTTGAAAAAGAATCAATAATAACACATGCACTGATAAAACCTTTAAATAATATAGAGCATTTTTCCTTTTGAAACTGAAGAGCAGGTAAATGATTTTCTATTTTCAGAAACCCTTAAGCATATAATCATCAAATGAAATACTTCCATTTTCACTCAATGATTATAAGGACAAATTCAACAAAATGCATGATTACCCACCAACCGAAAAACACAACCCATCATAGCAAAACCAAATCGATATGTTATTCTATCAGGGTATCAATTTCAACTTAGGTAACTGAAAACTTGTCATGATTTTCATGAAACCAATCAAGAATTTTTATTTTGAAACAAAAAATAGTAACTACCTTACGTTTTTAAATTGAAAGCTTTCTACAAATAGGGAATGATAATACCTATTCGAGCTTATTATGCTGCAACTGAAAAAATACCAAATGAGTTAGAAAGGAACTTAGCTGGAGAAAACCTTCAAACCTTCTTCCATGCTCATGCCATCTCCTTACCAATTTTTTCATAGCTCTCACAGAAGGCAAAGACACTTGCAAGATTAAATACAACAAGACAAAAAAGACAGAGTAACGCCTATGACTCAACATCCATGGCGGCGACAAAGACTAGGGTTTTAGACCCTCAAGTTTATGAAATGCTAAAATGAATGCCCTAATTTCCTTTTGCGCCTATTTGTATTCGCTGAATTTTTTAAATCATAATACCATTTGAATTTCAATAGGAGACCTTTATTAGTTATCAAATAATTATTGCTTTTTTCAAGTCCGTGGCTTCAAGCATTTTTTCCACATCAACTTAATACCATGCATTAAGTTCGACATAATAATTACCATGCAATCTCAACACTTTTCATATTTGTCGATGCCTTGTCACTTCAAAGTGACTTTTAATAACTTTGACAAACTTCCTATCGACCATGTATTCTTTGAAATTTTATTCCAAGTCAGAATCGCAATGACCCCTTGATGAAGACTTAGGGAACCCGAAATACTTAGCTTATTCATAAGAGATTTTTAACCTTTAGAGTTTGATTCATATATGACTTTATTCAAAGTATTTTGCTATGTGATAAAGCCCGATACAAGTATGACTCCATTTAAAGTCATTTACTAATGTACATAAGCCAAAATAATGCATTAAATCAACATTACAAAAATTTCCATGATATTGCCTTTAAAAAAATAAATAGATGCTAATGGATATCATTATAAACCATGAACCATATCATATACCAAAGCAAATAATATCAAATTTATCAAATGTTTAAGGAAACCTCATAGGTTTTTCTTAATATTAAATACCAACTCCAATTATGATTTTAAAATCAAGTTGTGTATAAGCATTACCTGTATGAGGCTGAAAAAAAAACACAACTATGATGTTGTTCAAAACCTTATCAACACCATGTAACCACTTAAATCTGAACATGCCAATACCATATAAACCTGTAAGCAACATAACCTTTATCTGCACAAGAAGCTCAATCTAATCAGTACCAAAGAAAAGCAATAATGTTGTCCATAAACAAGATACTGAATGTCATAATATAAACAGAACAATCTACCATAGCTGAAGCAATCAAGTATCACAAGGACAAAGCCAACATGTCATAGCTGAACCAATGAATTGCCAAGATCACAGAGACAAGATCAAAGAGCCATAAAACCAAATTTGACATCAAGGACAAAATATCAACAACACGAGGACCCAAATGTGATTTGAAAGATCCACCAATATAAGCTCATGGTTACAGTATAACAATCAAGTAAGCATAGCCATCAATGGTTTGATAGGTTCTTTTAATAATCAATTTAATTTGTATCATTCCAATAAATAAGCATGAAATCATACATGTTAACGATATATATGGTTGCTTGTGAAATTGAATATGTGTTTATAAAGATGTTATCTACTTTCTAAAAGATAAACCTGTAGTGTTGAAAAACGTCATGTAGAATTTCACACTTAATTTGGGAATAATTAATGATAAATTAGACTTAATGTCGCCTTGATTTAGTGTTGTGTTGTGTTTTACACATCCACATTAGGTCTAGGGCCAGTTTAAGCTAAATAAACCTAACTCTGCCCTAATTTAATGTTGTAAAGTGTATTTATTCACACCTTCACACTAAATTTAGGAAGCTTGTAAACTAAATGGACCTAAGCTAGTGTCGTAATGTGTTTTACACATTCACATAGGATTTAAAGCCCTTCTAAGCTAAATAGACCAAATATTTCCTTTATTTAGTGTTTTAAAATGTATTTATTTAGAATTTCACATTGGATTTTGGGCCCTCTTGCATTTATGACCTTAATGTACTCATTAATAGGCCCCTAAGACCATATATTATGCATCCCAAGGCATATTTCAATCAAAAATCCGATAATATCAACATATAAACTTAATTTACACACTCTTCGACACTTTAGCAATCAAAATGGGTCATGTGGGACCCATTCACCACTTTGGGGGAGTGAGTCCCATCTAGGTGGGACTTATATACCACAGATGGTAAATGAGTCCCAATTGGCCTAATTTCTAGGTTTTAAGTTCAAATTTCATGTATGTCAGCCTTTGGGATATAATACACAAGATATTAGATGGATTGCCTATATAAATGAGCTTTCAAACCATTATTTCATAAGTTCTACATGTTATCAAGTCAAACATTCAAGAGTTAAGAATTCTAAGACTTTAGAAGATCATCTAAAGAGCATTCAAGATCATTTTTAAAGCATTCAAGGTTATAATTCTTCATCAATTGTTGCAGCAATTCAAGATCCATCATCATGTCAAGGTTATCAAGTATCAAACATGTTATTGAGCTATTATTGTGATGTAGCATTGAAGATCCAAGATCAAGCATTATTCTACACCTACTGTCAAGATCAAGATCTACATCCTTCATGGCATTTCATGTTGAATTTCAGATTTAAAAAATTTCATTTAGAAGGTATCATTCATGGTATCATTATTCATTATTCATGTTTCATTGTTTCATCATTTGGTTTAATTATCTAAATAGGGTTTGACCAAAGCAAACCCCTATTCACTAACAATCAACAAGTTTTTCTCCTCTTTACATGTGTGATTGCAGATCTAGGTATTTGGGAGCATGAAGGATCATTGAAGATTATGTTTCAAGCTTGGAGAAAGTTTTTGGATTTTTCTTCTCATTTACAAAGTTGTAATCTTCACTGAAAGGTCATCTACAGGTTCAAAATTAGGGTTGCAGATCCAAAAACAAAGTGGAACATAAAGAGTGGACATTGAAGACCAGATTCAAACTTAGAAATCTCATAAAACCTTAATTGGAACCATTAACCCATATTGGCAAATGAGTCCCAGTTTAGGTCAATTTTGAGATTTTTTTAGTTTCAGATACCCTTTTTCCAGAATCTTGTTCCTGTACATAAATCCAAATCTGGGACCGATTCGCTTAGACTAGTGAATGAGTGTTTAGTAGACCTTAATTTAAGGTTATTCAACATTTCAAGTCTCCATTCAAGTCCTCTCAGGTTTCCAAGTATTCCTCTGTACTTTTCTAGTTTTCTATTCTGATTATTTGCATTTATAGGTCATTTATTCAAGTTTCATGCATCACTAGGTTTTGTCATTAAATCTTGCATTGCATTTATCTTTCCAAGTCTTAACTTGGTGGTGAACCCCTCATTAATCTCTAAACATACCCTAGGACATGCCCTTAGCAAATCTCTTTCTCCCATTATCATCATTTGATTGAGATCTCAAGGGCATCCTTGAATGTGGAGTATAGAAGGCTTGTTGCTATCAATGTGCCAAATTCTTATATTGCTATCAGTGTAGTTTTATGATTAAAACTCATTGAACCATGTTTCATGAGTCAAACTCATTGACTCATTGGGCTCTATGAGAATCACCTAGATGCAAAGAGTGTTAAGTGGACCATTCACTATCATGGATTCTTGTAAGCCACTACTTATGAAACATGGATCAATGAGTTTGACTCATATAACTACATAGTTGAAACCTGGTAGCAATATCATAAGGTATCATTTGATTGTGGAAAGAAACAATAAAGTGAAAATCATGTCTATGAGGCTCTCCCTAGATTTTAATTATACTGTTCCATGGTAGTGATTCTGCATATACTCCACGACAGTGATTCTACATGGAATACACTAAACCGCATCTTTCTTGTATAACCTCTAGTCTTTTATAATTTGGGTTTGCACTTTGGTACACACAAATTACATGTTTATGTATTTCATCCACTCACTGAACACAATTTTCTTATAACGTTTATCACTTTTTCCTTTCTTCCATAAGCTTCCCTCCACTAACGACACCCTACTTATCACTTCAGCACAAGTACTAAATTACTAATGTTTACTACCATGCTTAACCTACCACAAGCAGGTCAAGGAAAATGGATGTATGTCAGTGCCTGTTTTAAACATCAGTTTGATAGGTACAACATAGAATTGTTTTTCAGGATGTTTGTATTGTTGCTCATATGAAGGAAAACCACTATTTTGCATTTATGTATGCAACTCCATACATCCATGGGGCATTAATTCTTATACTCTCTTAGCATTAAGGGGGGACTATGATGTGTTATGCTAATGCTTCTTTCAATGAAGCAATGGAGGAATCTTCTTCTTGGGAGGCTTCATGAACCTTCTATCTTGATCTCTCAAATGGGGGATTAATTAAGTGGATCATATTTTGAGATTTTAGTATTCTTAATCATAGTACTATCTATATCATTGACTTCATAGAGTTTAATAAACTTTGTGTACATTGGTTGAGTAGTGTTCATCAATACACTCATGTAGTGTTTTTATCTCTCATCTTGATCCATATTTCTTGAAGATTCGTTGAGTCCAATAGACATTGGTTCATCATTGGTAGAGTTTAAAACTTCAACATGCTCCAAGATTATTTCATCATCATGTTCCTATCATAAAGGTACATACTTTTAGGTCACAAATCCTTCTAATTCTCTTTTTTTGAGAGGAGATTTATTCCCACTAGGTTTTCTCCTTTATCTCCTTTTGTGAGAGAATTATTTGTACATGGGTACCTAACATGGCCTCTAGATAGGACCCATTTCTACCTATTTTCTCTTTTGTGATCTCCTCAATTATCACTTAAGGGGGGTGTTAGTGTGAATAATTAATTTATTCACTATACTTAAGTGTACATAGACCAATGAGGCTAGACAACATCTTGTTTAATTAGATGGGTAACCTTTAAGCCTCTAGAGTTTTTGAGGTTGGAAAACTTTCCACCTCACCTCAAAGGTCACTCAAAATTTGGCACACAAGGTTGATGACTTGGTCATAGAGGTTGTTGGTTTGCACACTCCAAGTGTTCCTAAGGTTGACACCTACAGGACACTCGTCTACTCATTTGTGCCACATCATGGGCCACTTATCAATCCACATAATAAGTGGATTGCATCTTCCTTGCTTATTTAAAAAAGCTCGTATTTTAATGAACTTAACTATAATTTGAATTAGGTTGTTCATTATGTGCAAGTGTATCTTTGTGGAAGCATAAGGTTTCTTCTGTCATGATCTTGGATGATTTTTTCAAATAATATTCCATATTATATTTAGACGACCCAAATAATAATGAGTACAAATCCTTTATATCACGTATTGATTTAGTCGATTATTTAACTACAAATTATTAATCATGAGATTGTTAATTATTATGTTAAATGATTATTTAAATTGAAGTTAAATTGAAATTTAAATTGAAGTGAAATTAAAATTTAAATTGAAGTGAAATTGAAATTTAAATTGAAGTGAAATTGAAATTTAAATTGAAGTGAAATTGAAATTGAAACTGAAATGCAATTGCAATGATTTGAAATGCATTTTTATTTAAATTGGGATTTGTCATTGTTGATGAAAATTCGAGTGCAAGTGAACACAAGAACAGGTGAACACGAGTGAAGGCAAGAACATCGATCAGGTAGAACCGTTTTAGCCATTAGACATTTATGAGGATGATGGAATCTCACACACACACTTAGTTGTTAATTTAATGTATTTTTGTGATTATTGTGCTTGCAAATTTTAAATTAAGTTTAATTGATTTCCCTAAAATGTGAAAAGAAAATGTTGCTTTAAATGATGATTTTATTATTTTGTGAGAAAATACATCTTATTTAAATAACTAAATTATTTATGTCAATATTTTATTATTATTTAAAAATAATGATGCTTTTATTTTCAAATTAATGGAATAGACTTTTAAATGTGAAAAATTATTAAAATATAATTTTGTGTTATTTGATGTAATGGTATTTTTCTCATTTGATAAATAAGAAAAATAAATGTAAATTTTTAAATAAAAAAATATCAAAATTGAGTTATTGAAAAGAAATTGGAAAAAAAATAACATGCAAATTGAAATTGAATTCAAACAATAGTTGAACAAATTGAAGAAAATATCTTCAATCAAATTGGAAGGCAATCAAAAATTTAGACTTGGAGTTTGATAATTTTAACTCGAGATCAAATTGAAATTGTGGATCTTGCTTTGTGAATAACTCCACCAAATGCATGAAAGAAAAGAGAAGTCAGGGAAAAGAAATTGGAAATTGCAAAGAGAGCTAAAAAATCAGTTTTTGGAATTGTAGAAGAAACAAAGAGTTTTTCCCCATGCGCCAGAGGAGTCTGAGATTCTTTTTGTTTTACTGTTTTAGAGTTTTTGGAGAGGAGCGTTACCTTGTAGGTGTGACCAAAAAAGAGGAGAGTTGGTTTTTTCATTTCTCTCATCTTCCCTTTACTCCCCACATAGCCAATAGAGGGAGAGCAAGCTTAGGCGCGTAGGTAGAAAGGAGGGTGATATTTGTTGATTCGCCCCCCTCTATTCACACATAGAAAGCAAGGAAATAAAGTGCAGGAGACAAGGGAAATAAGCGTAGGAGGCAGTGAAGGGAAAGAGAGGAGAAGGTGTGGGGAGAAGGAAGAAGGGGGTGCGCAAGGGAAGGACGGGTGTTGGGAGAAGTAAATTGCGCTAGGAAGTCTTAGAGAGGCTGCAGGACATAGGAAGATAGGAGGAAAGGTAAACCAAAATGTGCCTCACTTCAACTCACACAAGCAACAGAGGAATAGCAACAAAAAATTGAGAGAGGAATCAAACGAATAACCATTTCTAGAATTACTAGGTAGAAACTGAAAACCAATTCACAAATTTAATAATGAGTTAAAAATTATTCTCTAATTCTTGTATTTAGTTTTGAATTGGAAAGAGAATCTCTGTTTTATTTAATATAGGAAAAGAATAAACTCCAAATT
The DNA here is from genome assembly GCA_007115665.2 of Sequoiadendron giganteum. NCBI lineage: Eukaryota > Viridiplantae > Streptophyta > Pinopsida > Cupressales > Cupressaceae > Sequoiadendron > Sequoiadendron giganteum. The sequence continues at coordinate 316,934,368 of CM021100.1, read as the reverse complement.
TTATTTGTAAATCTATTAAAAATATCACTGTTCCATTACATTTTGTTGAAATTTCAAAACAATCAAACTGTGATTTTTCCAAAAAACCATTGAAATTAGAGACAAAAACTTTTAGGAAGAATTTGATTAGAAAACAATGAAAAACAACTAATTTATCAATTTAGGAACAATTCAGATTTAGGAAAAGATTCAAAACAAAAAGAATGTTTATTTCATTCTGATTTTGAAGCACTTTAGAAAATCAAAAACAAATAGATAGATTTAATTCTCCAATGAATGAAACAAAAAATATTATGCTAAAATCCTTTTTGAATATTAAATGTATATGCAAAATAGAAGTTAAAACTAGTGATTTTCATGAATAAAACTCATATTATCACAAAACAGAAATGAAAATGATTTATTTTAATTCTATTCTTGAAAAAGTAATTATTTATTTTCTGCAAGTGTGAAAACAAAAAATAAATCATTTAAATTAAAAATATGATTTACTTGAAAACAAAACGAATTAGGATTATTTCAAGTGGAAACAAATTAAATGAGTAAATAGAATGAAAGAACGTGTGCTCATTTTATGCATGTTCATATATGTATTTAATTAACATACTTGAGATACACCTTTTTGTTATTTAATTTATTCGATTTAAATATTAATTTAGTATTATTTCTAGTTTAAAATGATGAAAATACAACATTTAAACTGTTTTTGCTTGAAACAAGATTTTCATTTAATTTTTTTGTGAAAGATTGTATTTATTTGATTGGAACCATGCATGTTTGATAAATGAACGTGCATGTCATGTGTTTGGAAAGTTACCTTACGAGATGGGTGCCGAATATGGGATATTAGAGAGTGTAGTTTTGCTTTTCCAAAACTGCCTTTATTTGTTGTGCATGACATTTTACTTGGCCAAGTAACTTAAGGACCATTGAAATAGATGGAATTAATGAACTCTCTACCATATCCTAGTATGGAACTTACCTTTTTCTTAAATGAAGTAGAAAAATGAAAATGCTTGTGGTTTTACCAGTTATACTAGGCACGCACTAGATTCCATCTTGCTTGTCGACTGCTTTTTGCTAAGCAATTCGTGCAGGGTCGGGTATTCTTTGAATAACTAAGGAAATCCAAGGAAGCGTAAACTTTGAGGTTGGGTGGAAAAAGTGTCTAATCCTTGTTCTCACCTTCATTATTGAAGATATGTTATTGGATTGAAGATCAAAGGATGTCATCTTCATTTATCTATTATTGAATTCTTTAATTATGTATTGAAGAGCTTAAGGCGAATGAATGCCTAAGTCTCGAATTGTAAACTTATATTACAACTTCTTTTGTATTATTAACAATGTCGTGTAGTATGACACATGTATGTTTTAACTAAAAATATTATGAATCTATTTATCGAGTTTAGTTGTTGTTTCAGAATCAATTGGATTTTATGATGTCTAAATGAATGAACTGTTGAATTTATTTTGAATATAAATGAAATTATTTAAAGTTTTGTCGATGTTTTGAATTAAAGAGTTTTAGCATTTACATTTGGTATCAGAGCCCTAGGTTTGAACACTAGGGTCCTTTGTCCATTACACTAAAGAAACATTCCTTGATGTAGGAATTGTGATATATAATGGGTAAGAGAGAAAACGGAGCTACTACAAGTAATGAGAATGAAAGTTTGGATCAAATTCTCAATATTTTGAATCAACGTGTTTCCAAAATGGATAATCTAGAATAGGAAGTTTGAGGAGTCAGAGAAGGACAAAACCCTTGGGTCGAAATTCCCCAAAATGAGGAGCAACCCACTAATGATAATCCAAGGGTTGAAGAACCACCAAATCCTCAAGCTAGGATTGAAGGGGAGTTGGTGAAGGATTTTAAAATGGTAGCACAACCTAAGTTTGATGATAAGACCATAGGTGATGGAGCTGACGCCTGGGTTATTGAAATGGAAAAGTAATTTGAGCTTAGGAATATGTCCAATGAGACCAAGGCAGTTTGGGCTGCATACCAACTTACTAGAGAAGCTGCTACTTGGTGGGATAACGAGAAGACTGAGAAGAAGTTACTACAAGGTGGGACTACATGAGAAGTATTCTTACAACTTTTCAGGAAGAGGTGGCGTCCACAACTATTCTTTGACAGGAAGATGACAGAGTTCCAAAATCTGACTCAGGGTGGTTAGATAGTTACTCAGTACTTGGAGAGATTCACTAATCTCCTGAAGTAGATACCACAATATCAGATGGATGAACGGTTCCGTATTTGAAAATTCATCCTAGGATTGAGGCCACAAATTGGAGCTGATGTGGATATTCATAATCCATTGACTATGGATGAGGTCTTTGAGAAGGCCATAAAATAGGAACAGAAGTTGCAACAGGTGGCAAACTACAGGAAGAGTGTGAATTCTAAACCTAGTTTTGGAAACAGGAAGTTCCAAAACAATAAAAACAATAATCAACAGATTAGGAATCTAAAGAGAGGAACAATCACTCAAGATAAAGGAGAAGGAAGCTTTGGTGGAAACAAGAAAGTAAATAATAATAACACCAACTTTTCAAATATCAGGAATAAGACAGGTCATTATCCAAGGCCACGAGGTGGATGCTACAATTGTGGAGGAGATCAATATGCCTCCAATTACACTTAGTGAATAGGAGGTCAGCGAGGTGGTAATGATTGGTGATCACCGCAACACCAAATTCATGTAGCGGTTGACAACCGTCAAGTAGACCTTCATGCTACACATATTTAGATGTCGGGTAAGCTTTTTGGTCAATTAGTTTCTATTTTGATAGATACAAGAGCTACTGAATGCTTTATTGATCCTAAAGTAGTTTCAAAATTACCTATGAGACTTGGTTATATGTCATATTCATGGATGGTTCGCTATGGAAATCGAGCGGAGAAGAGGGTAGATTCATGTCTATCATGCAACGATTTAGAGCTACCTAATTTCCAAAACCATGTTAACCTTAATGTAGAACCATTGGGTTCTTATGATGTGATCTTAGGGATTAATTGGTTAACTGAGCATAGAGCCAATAGTGAACTGTGAGGAAAAGGTTGTGAGTTGTTTGAATGATTTTGGACATCCAGTTGAGATTTGAGGATCTCAAGAGCCTCTAGAGTTGAGACATATCTCAACCATGCAGCTAAAGAAAGCACATCGGAAAGGATGTTCCATAATTTCTATTTTGGGGAGTGACTTGGATAGTGTCAAGCAAAGTCCAGAGAACTATCCACTTCTCAAGGAGTTCTTGGATATGGGTATGTGCATGATCAGGATGGGCCAAAATGTGGTGATATGTAAGCCATATGATGGCCCATGTGGCTGACGACTTTTTTTTTACCCAAAATTGATGAAACGAAAAAAAAAATTAGAGGAGATTCTCAGTTTTCCACCAATATAAATTATGCTTTACTTTGAATTAAATAAATAATTATTATTTATTTTCTATTAGAATTACGAATAAAGTCTTGATTGATAGGTTGATTGAAAAATAACCATAACTTTCAAACGGTATCACCTTTTTTGAATCTGAAACATGTGTCACATTCTATGCTTTGCACACTATAGGATTAAAAAAAAAAAAAATGAATTTCATGATTTTTTTACCAGCTAAGGTGGTTAGACAGACGAGCTTTTATATTTTTTAAAGTTGTAATAAAAAATCATAATTAATTATTTACTTGGAAAAAAATTATAAAAAAATATGCATCACTTCGAGGCATGAGTCCTCTACTTATATATAAAATATTATAAAAAAATATTATCATTTTATTGTGGTTGGGGTGGTCAGACAAACACCTACTTCTTATTGCTACCCTGAAATTTAAATACTGCAGCATTGAAATTTCAAACTTTCACCAAATAGATTTTTTTTTATAAATAAAGGTCTAGTAGTTCAGAAACTAAATTAAATTTTCTAAAGATTCTATTTTTACATTTTTTTGAAATAATATAGATAACTTATTCAAATTTTTATGTCAAGTTGTCTAACTCTGATTTTCTATCTTTTTATTGCCACTTAAGGGCCTATTTTTTCCATGATCATCCTGCACATACCCATATCTTTCTTGAATAACAATCTGAGTTACCACCGAAGAGAGAATTTGATTTATCGATTGAAATTTTACTTGGAATGAAGTCTCAATCCAAGGCTCCATACAAAATGAGTACTACAGAGTTATATGAGATGAAGAATCAATTGCAGGAGTTAGTCAAGTAGGGATTTATTAGACTGAGTGTATCCCCATGGGGTCCACTAGTCATCTTCGTTAAGAAGAAAGATGGAACCTTGAGACTGTGTATTGATTACAAGATGCTGAACGAGGTTACCATTAAGAAAAGATATCCTTTACCCAGGATAGATGAGTTGTTTGATTAGATGAAAGGGTCTACAATATTTTCTAAGATTGATCTTAGATCAGGATACCACTACTTAAGGATTAAGGATGAGGACATTCCAAAGACAACTTTTAGAACTCGGCATGGACACTACGACTTCACAGTGGTACCTTTTGGCCTAGCGAATGCTCCTATAGCATTCATGAATCTTATGAACAACATCTTTAGAGATTGTTTAGATCAATTCGTGCTTATATTCATTGATGATAATATGATTTACTCTAAAACAAAAGAGGAGCATGAGAAGCACTTGACAGTAGTCTTGCAATGAATAAGAGATCAAAAAAATTTTGGTAAGTTTTTGAAATGTACTTTCTTTCAGAAGAAGGTTCAGTATTTGGGATATGTCATATCTACTAAGGGAATCTCAATTGATCCTACGAAGATAGAGGCAATTGTAGATTGGCCAACACCACAGAGTGTTACTGAAGTTCATAGTTTCATGGGGCTTGCAGGATACTACAGAAAATATGTCGAAGGATTTTCTAGGATTGCAACACCTATAAATTCTCTTCAAAAGAAGCCAAAACAATATGAGTGGACTGAGAAATGTGAGGAAGCATTCCAAATTCTTAAACAAAAGTTGACATCGGCACTAGTGTTGACTATACTCGGTCCTAATAGGCATTTCAAAGTGATTACAGATGCTTCAGGTGAAGGTGTAGGAGATGTGTTAATGCAGGAAGGGAAAGTGGTTGCATACGAGTCCAGGAAACTAAAACAGTATGAATTGAATTATGCACCAAATGATCTTGAGCTTACAACTATTGTTCATGCATTGCAGATGTGGAGACATTATCTCCTAGGGAAGCCATTTGAGGTTAAGACAGATCATTTAGGACTTAAGTACATCTTCACACAACCGAAGCTCAATGCGAGACAAAGGAGGTGGCTTGAGTTCCTAAGTGAGTATGATTTTGGTATTGAGTATATCAAGGGTAAGAAAAATAGAGTTGCACATGCTCTTAGTAGGAGAAGACATCTCTTTGCTATGTTTACCACAAGGTCAAATTTGAGACAACAAGTGTTGCAAAATCTTCCAGGAGATGAGCATTATGACAAGGTTATGCAAGCCTTAGAGGCAGATCCTTCAGATCATAGATTTGATGGATATGTGATGGAGTATGATGGTATCGTCAAATATTAGGGAAGGATGTATATCCTTGGGGGTGGAGACTTGAGGAAGTTAATTCTTGAGGAAGTTCATGATGCACCTTATTCAGGGCATCCAAGAGTTATGAAGATGGTAGCAGAGTTGAAGGCTTTGTATTTTTGGCCTAAGCTCAAGAAAGATGTTATGGAGTATGTGGCTAGATGTTTGGAATGCCAGCGAGTCAAGGATGAGCATGTACATCTAGTAGGAATTTTGTATCCCCACGATATACCTGAGTATAAGTGGCAAGTAATCAGCATGGATTTCATCCAAGGATTACCTTTGAGCAGGAATATGCATCATACCATCTTAGTAGTTGTTCATAAGCTGATGAAGGTTTCACATTTCATACCTAGAAATTTGAGATATGGATCATTGACTCTTGCAAGGAAATTTTTGCAAGAGATATTTAGATTGCATGGTGTACCAGAGACCATTATTTATGATAGGGATACCAGGATGACATCTAGGTTTTGGACTACACTGAATGCAGCTTTGCGAACTAAATTGAATTTTAGTTTTGTATATCACCCAAAAACTGATGGCCAAACAGAAAGGGTCAATCAGGTTATGGAGGATTTATTGAGCAAGTACTGCATGGATCAGCAATACAAGTGGGAGGAATATTTGCCATTGGTTGAGTTTTCCTACAACAATTCATTTCATGCATCTTTGGGTATGACACCTTCTGAGGCACTTTATGGATGGAAGTGTCACACACCGATTAGTTGGGACAAGATGGAAGACATGATCATTATTGGTCCGGATATGCTCAAGGAAATGGACGAGAAAATGAAGTTGATCAAGGGTAGGTTGAAGGAAGCAGTTGATAGACAAAAGAGCTATGCTGATAGGAACAGGACTTTCATAAAATTTGTTGCAGGAGATAAAGAATTTTTTAGGGATAAGCCTCACAAAATCTCTATCTCATTTGGGAAATCATCAAAGTTGGCATCGAGATTTGTGGGACCCTTTGATGTATTGGAAGTTATAAATCTAGTTGCTTATAGACTAGCGTTACCACCTGCTCTAGCTCGAATTCATAATGTTTTCCATATTACTTTGTTGAAACCATATCATCATGATGCATCTCATATTCTTTATTGGCGTTCATTACATGTACAGGATCTAGGGGTGGTGCTAGTGGAGCCCATCCGAATCCTAGATAGGCATAGCATTAACCTATGTAACAGAGACAATACTTAGTATAAGGTCCAGTGGGACTAGTATACTGAGGATAGTGCTACATGGGAGGATTTCGAGATGATTAACCATCATTTTCCTCATTTTCTTTCATAGATTAATATTTTCATTATGTAGAGATACTTGATAATCTGGTTTTTATTCACATGTTTTCAACTTTGATAGCATGGATGCTACTATGATTTTTTTATTCTTATGTTTTGAGAACTATGTTGTTAGTTACTATTTAATTATGATCGAGATACTATGTTTACCTATAGAGATGCTATGTTTTTACTATTGAGATACTATGTTTTGTCATTGTTGATGAAAATTCGAGTACAAGTGAATGCAGGAACAGGTGAACATGAGTGAAGGCGAGAACATCGATCAAGTAGAGTTGTTTTAGCCATTAGACGTTTATGAGGATGATGGAATCTCACACACACACTTAGTTGTTAATTTAATGTATTTTTGTGATTATTGTGCTTGCAAATTTTAAATTAAGTTTAATTGATTTCTCCAAAATGTGAAAAGAATATGTTGCTTTAAATGACGATTTTATTATTTTGTGAGAAAATAGATCTTATTTAAATAACTAAATTATTTATGTCAATATTTTATTATTATTTAAAAATAATGATGCTTTTATTTTCAAATTAATGGAATAGACTTTTAAATGTGAAAAATTATTAAAATATAATTTTGTGTTATTTGATGTAATGGTATTTTTCTCATTTGATAAAAAGAAAAATAAATGTAAATGTTTAAATAAACAAATATCAAAACTGAGTTATTGAAAAAGAAATTGGAAAAGCAAATTACATGCAAATTGAAATTGAATTCAAACAATAGTTGAACAAAATGAAGAAAATATCTTCAATCAAATTGGAAGGCAATAAAAAATTTAGACTTAGAGTTTGATAATTTGAACTGGAGATCAAATTGAAATTGTGGATCTTGCTTTGTGAATAACTCCACCAATTGCATGAAAGAAAAGAGCAGTCAGGGAAAAGAAATTGGAAATTGCAAAGAGAGGTAAAAAAATCCGTTTTTGGAATTGGAGAAGAAACAAAGAGTTTTTCCCCATGCGCCAGAGGAGTTTGAGATTCTTTTTGTTTTACTATTTTAGAGTTTTTGGAGAGGAGAGTTACCTTGCAGGTGCAACCAAAACAAATTAGAGTTGGTTTGTTCATTGCTATCATCCTATCTTTACTCCCCACGCAGCCATCAGAGGGAGAGCAAGCTTAGGCACACTGGTAGAAAGGAGGGTGATGTTTGTTGATTCCCCCCCCCCCCCTATTAACACGTAGGCAACAAGGAAATAAAGTGCAGGAGACAAGGGAAATAAGCGCATGTGGCAAGGAAGGGAAGTAGAGGAAAAGGTGTGGGGAGAACGAAGAAGAGGGTGCGCAAGGGAAGGATGGGTGCTGGGGGAAGTAAAGTGTGCTAGGAAGTGTTAGAGAGGCTGCAGGAGATGAGAAGATAGGAGGAAAGGTATACAAAAATCTGCCTCACTTCAACTCACACAAGCAATAGAGGAATAGCAATAGGAAATTGAGAGAGTAATCAAATGAATAACCATTTCAAAAATTACAAGGTAGAAATTGAAAACCAATTCACAAATTTAATAATGAGTTCAAAATTCTTCTCTAATTCTTGTATTTAGTTTTGAATTGGAAAGAGAATCTCTATTTTATTTAATATAGGAAAAGAATAAAATCTAGATTTAATTTGTAAATCTATTAAAAATATCACTGTTCCATTACATTCTGTTGAAATTTTAAAACAATCAAACTATGATTTTCCAGAAAACCATTGAAATTAGAAACAAAATTTTTTAGGAGGAATTTGATTAGAAAACAATGAAAAAAAACTGATTTATGAATTTAGGAAAAATTCAAGTTTAGAAATAGATTCAAAATAGAAAAACATTTATTTCATTCTAATTTTGAAGCACTTGAGAAAATCCAAAATAGACAAATAGATTTAATTCTCCAAAGAATGAAACAAAAAATATTATAATAAAATGCTTTCTGAATAGTAAATGTGTTTGCAAAAGAGAAGTTAAAACCAGTGATTTTCGTGAATAAAACTCAAATTATCACAAAACAGGAATGAAAATGATTTATTTTAATTATGTTCTTGAAAAAGTAATTATTTATTTTCTCGAAGTGTGAAAACAGAAAATAAATCAATTAAATTAAAAATATGACTTACTTGAAAACAAAAAAATTAGGATTATTTCAAGTGGAAACAAATTAAATGAGAAAATAGAACGAAAGAACGTGTGCTCGTTTTATGCATGTTTATATATGTATTTAATTTACATACTCGAGATACACCTTTTTTTTCTTTAATTTATTCGATTTAAATATTAATTTAATGTTATTTTTAGTTTAAAACAATGAAAATACAACATTTAAACTATTTTTTCTTGAAACAAGATTTTTGCTTAAATTTTTTGTGAAAGATTGTATTTATTTGATTGGAACCATGCATGCTTGATAAATGAACGTGCATGTCATGTGTTTGGAAAGTTTCCTTACAAGATGGGTGTCGAATATGGGTTATTAGAGAGTGTAGTTTTTATTTTCCAAAATTGCTTTTATTTGTCGTGCATAACATTTTACTTGGCCAAGTAACTTAAGGACCATTGAATTAGATGGAATTAATGAAATCTCTACCATATCCTAGTATCGAACTTGCTTGTTTCTTAAATGAATTAGAAAAATGAAAATGCTTGTGGTTTTACTAGTTATACTAGGCACGCAGCAGATTCCAGCTTGCTTGTCGACTACTTTTTAATAAGCGATTCGTGCAGGGTCGGGTATTTTTTGAATAAATAAGGAAATCCAAGGAAGCGTAAGCTTCGAGGTTGGGCAGAAAAAGTGCCTAATCCTTGTTCTCGTCTTCATTATTGAAGATATGATATTGGATTGAAGATCAAAGGATGTCATCTTCATTTATGTATTATTGAATTCTTTAATTATGTATTGAAGAGCTTAAGGCGAATGAATGCCTAAGTCTCGAATTGTAAACTTATATTACAACTTATTTTGTATTATTAACACTATCATCTAATATGACATGTGTATGTTTTAATTGAAAATATTATGAATCTATTTATCGACTTTAAGTCGTTGTTTCATAATCGATTGGATTCCGTGATGTCTAAATGAATAAAGTGTCAAATTTATTTTGAATATAAATGAAATTATTTAAAGTTTTGTCAATGTTTTGAATTAAAGAGTTTCAGTGTTTACATTTGGTATCAGAGCCCTAGGTTTGAACACTAAGGTCCTTTGTCCATTACACTAAAGAAACATTCCTTGATGCATGAATTGTGATATATAATGGGTACAAGAGCAAAAGGAGCTTCTGGAAGTAATGAGAATGAAAGTTTGGATTAGATTCTCAGTCTTTTGAATCGACATGTTTCCAAAATGGATAATCTAGAACAAGAAGTTTGAGGAGTTAGAGAAGGACAAAACCCTTGGGTCGAAATTCCCCAAAATGAGGAGCAACCCACTAATGATAATCGAAGGGTTGAAGAACCGCCAAATCCTTAAGCTAGGATTCAAGGGGAGTTGGTGAAGGATTTCAAAATGGTAGCAACCTATGTTTGATGGTAAGACCATAGGTGCTAGAGATGAAGCCTAGGTTATTGAAAGGAAAAAGTACTTTAAGCTCAGGAATATGTCCAATGAGACCAAGGCAGTTTGGGTTGCATACCAGCTTACTAGAGAAGCTGCTACCTAGTGGGATAATGAGAAGACTGAGAAGAAGTTACGTATACAAGGTGGGGCTACATGAGAAGTATTCTTACAAATTTTCAAGAAGAGGTGGCTTCCACAACTATTCTTTGACAGGAAGATGACAGAGTTCCAAAATCTAACTCAGGGTTGTCTGATAGTTACTCAGTACTGGGAGAGGTTCACTAATCTCCTGAAATACATACCACAATATCAGATGGATGAATGGTTCCGTATTCAGAAATTCATCATAGGATTGATGCCACAGATTGGAGCTGATGTGGATATTCATAATCCATTGACTATGGATGAGGTCTTTGAGAAGGCCATAAAATAGGAACAAAAGTTGCAATAGGTGGAAAACTACAGGAAGAGTGTGAATTGTAAACCTAGTTTTGGAAACAGGAAGTTCCAAAACAATAACAACAATAACCAAAGGGGGAACAATAATCAACAGATTAAGAATCTAAAGAGAGGAACAAACACTCAGGATAAAGGAGAAGGAAGCTTTGGTGGAAACAAGAAAGTAAATAATAATAACATCAACTTCTCCAATATCAGGATCAAGACAGGTGGTTATCTAAGGCCACGAGGTGGATGCTACAATTGTGGAGGAGATCACTATATCTCCAATTACACTCAACGTATAGGAGTTCAGCGAGGTGGTAATGATCGGCGAGCACTGCAACACCAGATTCATGCAGCGGTTGACAACCGTCAAGTAGACTTTCATGCTACACATATTCAGATGTCGGGTAAGCTTTTTGGTCAATTAGTTTCTATTTTGATAGATACAAGAGCTAATGAATGCTTTATTGATCCTAAAGTAGTTTCAAAATTACCTATTAGACTTGGTTATATGTCACATTCATGCATGGTTCAATATGGAAATCGAGCAGAGAGGAGGGTAGATTCATGTCTATCATGCAACAATTTAGAGCTACCTAATTTCCAAAACCATGTTAACCTTTATGTAGCACCGTTGGGTTCTTATGATGTGATCTTAGGGATGAATTGGTTAACTGAGCATAAAGCCATAGTGAACTGTGAGGATAAGGTTGTGAGTTGTTTGGATGATTTTGGACATCCAGTTGAGAATTTAGGATCTCAAGAGCCTCTAGAGTTGAGACATATCTCAACCATGTAGCTAAAGAAAGCACATCAGAAAGGATGTTCCATAATTTCTATTTTGGTGAGTGACTTGGATGGTGTCCAACAAAGTCTGGAGCACTATCCAATTCTCAAGGAGTTCTTGGATATCTTTCCTGAATAACTTACTGAGTTACCACCGAAGAGAGAATTTGATTTCTCGATTGAAATTTTACCTAGAACGAAGTCTCAATCCAAGGCTCCATACAGAATGACTACTACAGAGTTATATGAGATGAAGGTTCAATTGCAGGAGTTAGTGAAGAAGGGATTTATTAGACTGAGTGTATCCCCATGGAGTCCACCAGTAATCTTCGTTAAGAAGAAAGATGGAACCTTGAGACTGTGTATTGATTACACGATGTTGAACAAGGTTACCATTAAGAAAAGGTATCCTTTACCTAGGATAGATGAGCTGTTTGATCAGATGAAAGGGGCTACAATATTTTCTAAGATTGATCTTAGATCAAGATACCACTAGTTAAGGATTAAGGATGAGGACATTCCAAAGACAACTTTCAAAACTCGTCATGGACACTACGAGTTCATAGTGGTACCCTTTGGCCTAACGAATGCTCCTGCGACATTCATGAATCTTATGAACAAAATATTTAGAGATTGTTTAGATGAATTTGTGCTTATATTCATTGATGATATTCTAATTTACTCTAAAACAAAAGAGGAGCATGAGAAGCACTTGAGAATAGTCTTGCAACGACTAAGAGATCGAAAGTTTTTTGCTAAGTTTTTGAAGTGTACTTTTTTCAGAAGAAGGTTCACTATTTGGGACATGTCATATCTGTTGAGGGAATCTCAGTTGATCCTACGAAGATACAGGCAATTGTAAATTGGCCAACAACACAGAGTGTTACTAAATTTCTTAGTTTCATGGGGCTTGAAGGATACTACAGGATGTCCAAGGATTTTCTAGGATTGCAGCACCTATAAATTCTCTTCCAAAGAAGGAAAAAAAATATGGGTGGACTGAGAAGTGCAAGGAAGCATTTCAAATTCTTAAACAAAATTTCACATCGACACCAATGTTCACTATAATAGATCCTAATAGGCATTTCATAGTGATCACAGATGCTTCAAGTGAAGGTGTAGGAGTTGTGTTAATGTAGGAAGGGAAAGTGGTTGCATATGAGTCCAGGAAACTGAAACAGTATGAATTGAATTATGCGCCACATGATCTTGAGCTTACAACTATTCTTCACGCATTGCAGATGTGGAGACATCATCTCCTAGGGAATCCATTTGAGGTTAAGACAAATCATTTAGGACTTAAGTACATCTTCACACAACCGAACCTCGAATGCGAGACAAAGGAGGTGGCTTGAGTACCTAAGCAAGTATGATTTTGGTATTGAGTATATCAAGGGTAAGGAAAACAGAGTTGCACATGCTCTTAGTAGGAGAAGACATCTCTCTGCTATGTTTACCACAAGGTCAAATTTGAGACAGCAAGTGTTGCAGTATCTTCTAGGAGATGAGGATTATGACAGGGTTAGGCAAGCCTTAGAGACAGATCCTTCAGATCATAGATTTGATGGATATGTGATGGAGTATGATGGTATTGTCAGATATCAAGGAAGGATGTATATCCTTGAGGGTGGAGACTTGAGGAAGTTAATTCTTGAGGAAGTTCATGATGCATCTTATTCATGGCATCCAAGAGTTATGAAGATGTTAGCAAAGTTGAAGGCTTTGTATTTTTGGCCTAAGCTCAAGAAATATGTAATGGAGTATGTGCCTAGATGGTTGGAATGCCAGCGATTCAAGGATGAGCATGTAGATCTAGCAGGACTTTTTTATCCCCAAGATATACCCGAGTATAAGTGGCAAGTAATTAGTATGGATTTCATCCAAGGATTACCTTTGAGCAAGAATAGGCATGATACCATCTTAGTATTTGTTGATAAGCTGATGAGGGTTTCACATTTCATACCTAGAAATCTGAAATATGGATCATTGACTCTTGCGAGGAAATTTGTGCAAGAGATATTCAGATTGCATGGTGTACCAAAGACCATTATTTATGATAGGGATACCAGGATGACATCTAGGTTCTGGACTACATTGAATGCAGCTTTGAGAACTAAATTGAATTTTAGTTATGTATATCACTCACAAATTGATGGCCAAATAGAAAGGGTCAATTAGGTTATGGAGGATTTATTGAGCAAGTACTGCATGGATCAGCAATACAAGTGGGAGGAATATTTGCCATTGGTTGAGTTTTCCTACAACAATTCATTTCATGCATCTTTGGGTATGACACCTTTTGAGGCACTTTATGGATGGAAGTGTCGCACACCGATTAGTTGGGACAAGATAGAAGACATGATCATTATTGGTCCGGATATGCTCAAGGAAATGGATGAGAAAATGAAGTTGATCAAGGGTAGGTTGAAGGAAGGAGCCGATAGATAGAAGAGTTATGCTGATAGGAACATGACTTTCATACAGTTTGTTGCGGGAGATAAAGTATTTTTTAGCGTTAAGCCTCACAAGATCTCTAGCTCATCTGGGAAATCATCAAAGCTGGCATCAAGATTTGTGGGACCCTTTGATGGACTGGAAGTTATTAATCTAGTTGCTTATAGACTAGTGTTACCACCTGCTCTAGCTCGAATTCATAATGTTTTCCATGTTTCTTTGTTGAAACCATATCATCATGATGCATCTCATATTCTTGATTGGCGTTCATTACAGGTACAGGGTCAAGGGTTGGTGCTAGTGGAGCCCATCCGAAGCCTAGACAGGTGTAACATTAAGCTACATAAGAGAGACAATACTTGGTACAAGGTCCAATGGGACCAGTATACTGAGGATAGTGCTACATGGGAGGATTCTGAGATGATTAACTGTCATTTTCCTCATTTTCTTTCATAGATTAGTATTTTCATTATGCAGAGATACTTGATACTCTAGTTTTTATTCACATTTTATGAACTTTGATAGCGTGGATGCTACTATGATTTGTTTATGCTTATGTTTTGAGAACTATGTTGTTAGTTACTATTTAATTATGATCGAGATACTATTACCTATTGAGATACTATGTTTTTACTATTGAGATACTATGTTTTGTCATTGCTAATGAAAATTCGAGTACAAGTGAATGCAGGAACAGGTGAACATGAGTGAAGGCGAGAACATCGATTAGGTAGAGTTGTTTTAGCCATTAGACGTTTATGAGGATGATGGAATCTCACACACACATTGTGCTTGCAAATTTTAAATTAAGTTTAATTGATTTCTCCAAAATGTGAAAAGAATATATTGCTTTAGTGACGATTTTATTATTTTGTGAGAAAATAGATCTTATTTAAATAACTAAATTATTTATGTCAATATTTTATTATTATTTAAAAATAATGATGCTTTTATTTTCAAATTAATGGAATAGACTTTTAAATGTGAAAAATTATTAAAATATAATTCTGTGTTATTTGATGTAATGGTATTTTTCTCATTTGATAAATAAGAAAAATAAATGTAAATGTTTAAATAAACAAATAACAAAACTAAGTTATTGAAAAGGAAATTGGAAAAAAAAATTACATGCAAATTGAAATTGAATTCAAACAACAGTTGAACAAATTGAAGAAAATATCTTTAATCAAATTGGAAGGCAATAAAAAATTTAGACTTAGAGTTTGATAATTTGAAATGGAGATCAAATTGAAATTGTGGATCTTCCTTTGTGAATAACTCCACCAATTGCATGAAAGAAAAGAGGAGTCAGGGAAAAGAAATTGGAAATTGCAAAGAGAGATAAAAAATCAATTTTTGGAATTGGAGAAGAAAAAAAGATTTTTTCCCCATGCGCCAGAGGAGTCTGAGATTCTTTTTGTTTTACTGTTTTAGAGTTTTTGGAGAGGAGAGTTACCTTGCAGGTGCAACCAAAACAAAGGAGAGCTGGTTTGTTCATTGCTCTCATCCTCTCTTTACTCCCCATGCAGCCATCAGATGGGTGCTGGGAGAAGTAAAGTGTACCAGGAAGTGTTAGAGAGGCTGCAGGAGATGGGAAGATAGGAGGAAAGGTAAACCAAAATCTGCCTCACTTCAACTCACACAAGCAACAGAGGAATAGAAATAGGAAATTGAGAGAGGAATCAAATGAATAACCATTTCCAGAATTACAATGTAGAAATTGAAAACCAATTCGGAAATTTAATAACATGAGTTAAAAATTATTTTCTAATTCTTGTATTTAGTTTTGAATTGGAAAGAGAATCTCTATTTTATTTAATATAGGAAAAGAATAAAATCTAGATTTAATTTGTAAATCTATTAAAAATATCACTGTTCCATTACATTTTGTTGAAATTTTAAAACAATCAAACTATGATTTTTCCAGAAAACCATTGAAATTAGAAACAAAAATTTTTAGGAAGAATCTGATTAGAAAACAATGAAAAACAGTTGATTTATCAATTTAGGAAAAATTCAGATTTAGAAAAAGATTGAAAATAGAAAAACGTTTATTTCATTTTGATTTTGAAGCACTTTAGAAAATCCAAAACAGACAAATAGATTTAATTCTCCAAAGAATGAAAAAAAAAAAAAATTCTCCAAAGAATGAAACAGAAAATATTATAATAAAATGCTTTTTGACTATTAAACATGTTTGCAAAAGAGAAGTTAAAACCAGTGATTTTCGTGAATAAAACTCAAATTATCACAAAATAGAAATGAAAAAGATTTATTTTAATTTTGTTCTTGAAAAGTAATTATTTATTTTCTAGAAGTGTGAAAACAGAAAATAAATTAATTAAATTAAAAATATGACTTACTTGAAAACAAAACGAATTAGGATTATTTCAAGTGGAAACAAATTAAATGAGTAATTAGAATGAAAGAACGTGTGCTCATTCTATGCATGTTTATATATGTATTTAATTTACATACTTGAGATACACCATTTTTTTATTTAATTTATTCAATTTAAATATTAATTTAATGTTATTTCTAGTTTAAAACAATGAAAATACAACATTTAAACTGTTTTTGCTTGAAACAAGATTTTCGTTTAAATTTTTTGTGAAAATTTGTATTTATTTGATTGGAACCATGCATGCTTGATAAATGAACGTGCATGTCATGTGTTTGGAAAGTTACGTTACGAGATGGATGTCGAATATGGGTTATTAGAGAGTGTAGTTTTGCTTTTCCAAAACTGCTTTTATTTGTCATGCATGACATTTTACTTGGCCAAATAACTTAAGGACCATTGAAATAGATGGAATTAATGAACTCTCTACCATATCCTATTATCGAACTTGCTTGTTTCTTAAATGAATTAGAAAAATAAAAATTCTTGTGGTTTTACTAGTTATACTAGGCAGGCACCAGATTCCATCTTACTTGTCGATTGCACTTTGCTAAGCGATTCATGCAGATCAGGTATTCTTTGAAAAACTAAGGAAATCCAAGGAAGCGTAAACTTCGAGGTTGGGCAGAAAAAGCGCCCGATCCTTGTTCTCATCTTCATTATTGAAGATATGCTATTGGATTGAAGATCAAAGGATGTCATCTTCATTTATGTATTATTGAATTCTTTCATTATGTATTGAAGAGCTTAAGGTGAATGAATGCCTAAGTCTCGAATTGTAAACTTATATTACAACTTCTTTTGTATTATTAACAATGCCATGCAATATGACACGTGTATGTTTTAACTGAAAATATTATGAATCTGTTTATCGACTTTAAGTCGTTGTTTCAGAATCGATTGGATTTTATGATGTCTAAATGAATGAACTATCAAATTTCATTTGAATATAAATGAAATTATTTCAAGATTTGTCGATGTTTTGAATTAAAGAGTTTCAGCCTTTACATTTGGTATCAAAGCCCTAGGTTTAAACACTAGGGTCCTTTGTCCATTACACTAAAGAAACATTCTTTGATGCAGGAATTGTGATATATAATGGGTACAAGAGAAAAAGGAGCTACTGCAAGTAATGAGAAAGAAAGTTTGGATGATATTCTCAGTCTTTTGAATCAACGGGTTTCTAAAATGGATAATCTGGAACAAGAAGTTTGAAGAGTCAGAGAAGGACAAAACCCTTGGGTCGAAATTCCCAAAAATGAGGAGCAACCCACTAATGATAATCTAAGGGTTGAAGAACCACCAAATACTCAAGCTAGGATTGAAGAGGAGTTGCTGAAGGATTTCAAAATGCTAGCACCGCCTAAGTTTGATGGTAAGACCATAGGTGATGGAGTTGAAGCTTGGGTTATTGAAATGGAAAAATACTTTGAGCTCAGGAATATGTCCAATGAGACCAAGGCAGTTTGGGTTGCATATCAACTTACTGGAGAAGCTGCTACTTGGTGGGATAACGAGAAGACTGAGAAGAAGTTACTACAAGGTGGGACTACATGAGAAGTATTCTTATAAATTTTCTGGAAGAGGTGGATTCCACAACTATTGTTTGACAGGAAGATGACAGAGTTCCAAAATCTGACTCAGGGTGCTCAGCTAGTTACTCAGTACTTGGAGAGGTTCACTAATCTCCTGATGTACATACCACAATATCAGATGGATGAACGGTTCCGTATTCATAAATTCATCCTAGGATTGAGGCCACAGATTGGAGCTAATGTGGATATTCATAATCCATTGACTATGGATGAGGTCTTTAAGAAGGCCATAAAATAGGAACAAAAGTTGCAACAAGTGGCAAACTACAAGAAGAGTGTGAATTCTAAACCTAGTTTTGGAAATAGGATGTTCCAAAACAATAACAACAATAACCAGATGGGTAATAATAATCAACAGATTAGGAATCTGGAGAGAGGAACAAACACTCAGAATAAAGGAGAAGGAAGCTTTGGTGGAAATAAGAAAGTAAATAATAATAACACCAACTTCTCCAATATCAGGAACAAGACAGGTGGTTATCCAAGGCCATGAGGTGGACGCTACAATTGTGGAGGAGATCACTATGCCTCCAATTACACTCAACGTATAAGAGGTCAGCGAGGGTGTAATGATCGGCGAGTACCGCAACACCAGATTCATGCAGCGGTTGACAATCGTCAAGTAGACTTTCATGCTACACATATTCAGATGTCGGGTAAGCTTTTTGGTCAGTTAGTTTATATTTTGGTAGATACAAAAGCTACTGAATGCTTTATTGATCCTAACGTAGTTTCAAAATTACATATTAGACCTGCTTATATGTCACATTCATGGATGGTTCAGTATGGAAATTGAGCAGAGAAGAGGGTAGATTCATGTCTATCATGCAGCGATTTAGAGCTACCTAATTTCCAAAACCATGTTAACCTTTATGTAGCACCGTTGGGTTCTTATGATGCGATCTTACGGATCAATTGGTTAACTAAGCATAAAGCCATAGTGAACTATGAGGATCAGGTTGTGAGTTGTTTGGATGATTTTGGATATCCAGTTGAGATTTTAGGATCTCGAGAGCCTCTAGAGTTGAGACATATCTCAGCCATGTAGCTAAAGAAAGCACATCGGAAAGGATGTTCCATAATTTCTATTTTGGTGAGTGACTTGGACAATGTCAAGCAAAGTCCAGAGCACTATCCAGTTCTCAAGGAGTTCTAGGATATCTTTCCTGAATAAATTACTGAGTTACCACTGAAGAGAGAATTTGATTTCTCGATTGTAATTTTACTTGGAACGAAGTCTCAATCCAAGGCTCCATATAGAATGACTACTATAGAGTTATATGATATGAAGGTTCAATTGCAGGAGTTAGTGAAGTAGGGATTTATTAGGCTAAGTGTATCCCCATGGGGTCCACTGGTAATCTTCGTTATGAAGAAAGATGGAACCTTGAGACTGTGTATTGATTATAGGATGCTGAACAAGGTTATCATTAAGAAAAGGTATCCTTAACCCAGGATAGATGAGCTGTTTGATCAGATTAAAGGGGCTACAATATTTTATAAGATTGATCTTAGACCAGGATACCACCAGTTAAGGATTAAGGATGAGGACATTCCAAAGACAACTTTCAGAAATCGGCATGGACACTATGAGTTCATAGTGGTACCTTTTGGCCTAACAAATGCTCCTGCGACATTCATGAATCTTATGAACAACATCTTTAGAGATTGTTTAGATGAATTTGTGCTTATATTCATTGATAATATTCTGATTTACTCTAAAAAAAAAGAGGAGCATGAGAAGCACTTGAGAATATTCATTCAATGACTAAGAGATCAAAAGCTTTTTGGTAAGTTTTTGAAGTGTACTTACTTTCAGAAGAAGATTCACTATTTGGGACATGTCATATATGTTGAGGGAATCTCAATTGATCCTACGAAGATAGAGGCAATTGTAGATTGGCCAACACCATTGACTCTTACAAAATTTCGTAGTTTCATGGGGCGTGTAGGATACTACAGGAAATATGTCGAAGGATTTTCTAGGATTGCAGCACCTTTAAATTCTCTTCAAAAGAAGGGAAAAAAATATGAGTGGACTGAGAACTGCGAGGAAGCATTTCAAATTCTTAAACAAAAGTTGACATCAGCACCAGTGTTGACTATACCAGATCCTAATGGGCATTTCATAGTGATTATAGATGTTTCAGGTGAAGGTGTAGGAGCTGTGTTAATGCAGGAAGGGAAAGTGGTTGCATATGAGTACAAGAAACTAAAACAGTATGAACTGAATTATGCGCCACATGATCTTAAGCTTACAACTATTATTCATGCATTGCAGATGTGGAGACATTATCTCCTAGGGAAGCCATTTGAGGTTAAGACAGATCATTTAGGACTTAAGTACATCTTCACACAACCGAAGCTCAATGCGAGACAAAGGAGGTGGCTTGAGTTCCTAAGTGAGTATGATTTTGGTATTGAGTATATCAAGGGTAAGGAAAATAGAGTCGCACCTGCTCTTAGTAGGAGAAGACATCTCTCTACTATGTTTAACACAAGGTCAAATTTATGACAGCGAGTGTTGCAGTATCTTCCAGGAGATGAGCATTATGACAGGGTTAGGCAAGCCTTAGAGGCAAATCCTTCAGATATCAGGGAAGGATGTATATCCTTGAGGGTGGAGACTTGAGGAATTTAATTCTTGAGGAAGTTCATGATGCACCTTATTCAGGGCATCCAAGAGTTATGAAGATGGTAGCAAAGTTGAAGGCTTTGTATTTTTGGCCTAAGCTCAAGAAATATGTTATGGAGTATGTGGCTAGATGTTTGGAATGCCAGCGATTCAAGGATGAGCATGTACATCTAGCAGGACTTTTGTATCCCCAGGATATACCCGAGTATAAGTGGCAAGTAATCAGTATGGATTTCATCCAAGGATTACCTTTGAGCAGGAATAGGCATGATACCATCTTAGTAGTTGTTGATAAACTGATGAAGGTTTCACATTTCATACCTAGAAATCTGAAATATGGATCATTGACTCTTGCGAGGAAATTTGTGCCAGAGATATTCAGATTGCATGGTGTACCAGAGATCATTATTTATGATAGGGATACCAGGATGACATCTAGGTTATGGACTACACTGAATGCAGCTTTACGAACTAAATTGAATTTTAGTTTTGTATATCACCCACAAACTGATGGCCAAACAGAAAGGGTCAATCAGGTTATGGAGGATTTACTGAGCAAGTACTGCATGGATTAGCAATACAAGTGGGAGGAATATTTTCCATTGGTTGACTTTGCCTACAACAATTCATTTCATGCATCTTTGGGTATGACACCTTTTGAGGCACTTTATGGACGGAAGTGTCGCACACCGATTAGTTGGGACAAGATGGAAGACATGATCATTATTGGTCCGGATATGCTCAAGGAAATGGATGAGAAAATGAAGTTGATCAAGGGTTGGTTGAAGGAAGCAGCTGATAGACAGAAGAGCTATGCTGATAGGAACACGACTTTCATACAGTTTGTTGTGGGAGATAAAGTATTTTTGAGGGTTAAGCCTCACAAGATCTCTATCTCATTTGGGAAATCATCAAAGTTGGCATCGAGATTTGCGGGACCCTTTGATGTACTAGAAGTTATTAATCCAGATGCTTATAGACTAGCGTTACCACCTGCTCTACCTCGAATTCATAATGTTTTTCATGTTTCTTTGTTGAAACCATATCATTGTGATGCATCTCATATTCTTGATTGGTGTTCATTACAGGTATAGGATCCAGGGGTGGTGCTAGTGGAGCCCATCTGAATACTAGACAGGCATAGCATTAAGTTACGTAAGAGAGACAATACTTAGTACAAGGTCCAGTGGGACTAGTGTACTGAGGATAGTGCTACATGGGAGGATTTTGAGATGATTAACCATCATTTTCCTCATTTTATTTCATAGATTAGTATTTTCATTATGCAGAGATACTTGATACTCTTGTTTTTATTTACATGTTTTGAACTTCGATAGCGTGGATGCTACTATGATTTGTTTATGCTTATGTTTTGAGAACTATGTTGTTAGTTAATATTTCATTATGATTGAGATACTATGTTTACCTATTGAGATACTATGTTTTTACTATTGAGATACTATGTTTTGTCATTATTGATGAGAATTCGAGTACAAGTGAACGCAGGAACAAGTGAACATGAGTGAAGGTGAGAACATCGATTAGGTAGAGTTTTTTTAGCCATTAGATGTTTATGAGGATGATGGAATCTCACACACACACTTAGTTGTTAATTTAATGTATTTTTGTGATTATTGTGCTTGCAAATTTTAAATTAAGTTTAATTGATTTCTTCAAAATGTGAAAAGAATATGTTGCTTTAAATGACAATTTTATTATTTTGTGAGAAAATAGATCTTATTTAAATAACTAAATTATTTATTTTAATATTTTATTATTATTTAAAAATAATGATGCTTTTATTTTCAAATTAATGGAATAGACTTTTAAATGTGAAAAATTATTAAAATATAATTTTGTGTTATTTGATGTAATGGTATTTTTCTCATTTGATAAATAAGAAAAATAAATGTAAATGTTTAAATAAACAAATATCAAAAATGAGTTATTGAAAAAGAAATTGGAAAAACAAATTACATGCAAATTGAAATTGAATTCAAACAACAGTTGAACAAATTGAATAAAATATCTTCAATCAAAT
Organism: Sequoiadendron giganteum; assembly: GCA_007115665.2. Taxonomy (NCBI): domain Eukaryota; kingdom Viridiplantae; phylum Streptophyta; class Pinopsida; order Cupressales; family Cupressaceae; genus Sequoiadendron; species Sequoiadendron giganteum. Next base: position 316,911,606 of record CM021100.1, on the reverse strand, counting down.
TGGAAGGCAATAAAAAATTTAGACTTAGAGTTTGATAATTTGAACTGGAGATCAAATTGAAATTGTGGATCTTGCTTTGTGAATAACTCCACCAATTACATGAAAGAAAAGAGTAGTCAGGGAAAAGAAATTGGAAATTGCAAGAGAGATAAAAAATCTGTTTTTGGAACTGGAGAAGAAATAAAGAGTTTTTCCCCATGCGCCAGAGGAGTGAGATTCTTTTTGTTTTACTAGTTTAGAGTTTTTGGAGAGGAGAGTTACCTTGAAGGTGCAACCAAAACAGAGGAGAGCTAGTTTGTTCATTGCTCTCATCCTCTCTTTACTCCCCACGCAGCCATCAGAGGGAGAGCAAGCTTAGCCACATAGGTAGAAAGCAGGGTGATGTTTGCTGATTCCCCCCCCCCTCTTCACACGTAGGCAACAAGGAGATGAAGAGCAGGAGACAAGGGAAATAAGCACATCTGGCAGGGAAGGGAAGTAGAGGAGAAGCTGTGGGGAGAAGGAAGAAGAGGGTGCGCAAGGGAAGGATGGGTGCTGGGAGAAGTAAAGTTTGCCAAGAAGTGTTTTAGAGGCTGCAGGAGATGGGAAGATAGGAGGAAAGGTAAACAAAAATCTGCCTCACTTCAACTCACGCAAGCAACAAAGGAATAGCAATAGGAAATTGAGAGAGGAATCAAACGAATAATCATTTCTAGAATTACGAAGTAGAAATTGAAAACCAATTCACAAATTTAATAATGAGTTAAAAATTACTCTCTAATTCTTGTATTTAGTTTTGAATTGGAAAGAGAATCTCTGTTTTATTTAATATAGGAAAAGAATAAAATCTAGATTTAATTTGTAAATCTATTAAAAATATCACTGTTCCATTACATTCTGTTGAAATTTAAAAACAATCGAACTGTGATTTTTCCATAAAACCATTGAAATTAGAAACAAAAAAATTTAGGAAGAATTTGATTAGAAAACAATGAAAAACAACCGATTTATCAATTTAGGAAAAAATCAGATTTAGAAAAAGATTCAAAATGGAAAAACGTTTATTTCATTCTAACTTTGAAGCACTTTAGACAATCCAAAACAGATAGATAGATTTAATTCTCCAAAGAATGAAACAGAAAATATTATAATAAAATGCTTTTTGAATATTAAACGTGTTTGCAAAAGAGAAGTTAAAACCACTAATTTTCATGAATAAAACTCAAATTATCACAATACATAAATGAAAATGATTTATTTTAATTATGTTCTTGAAAAAGTAATTATTTATTGTCTAGAAGTGTGAAAACAGAAAATAAATCAATTAAATTAAAAATATGACTTACTTGAAAACAAAACGAATTAGGATTATTTGAAGTGGAAACAAATTAAATGAGTAAATAGAACGAAAAAAAAATTCATCATTTTATGCATGTTTATATATGTATTTAATTTACATACTTGAGATACACCTTCTTTTTGTTATTTAATTTATTCGATTTAAATATTAATTTAATGTTATTTATGGTTTAAAACGATGAAAATACAACATTTCAACTGTTTTTGCTTGAAACAAGATTTCCATTTAAATAGTTTGTGAAAGATTGTATTTATTTGATTGGAACTATGCATGCTTGATAAATGAATGTGCATGTCATGTGTTTGGAAAGTTACCTTCCGGGACAGGTGCCAAATATGGGTTATTAGAGAGTGTAGTTTTTCTTTTCCAAAACTGCTTTTGTTTGTCGTGCATGAGATTTTACTTGGCCAAGTAACTTAAGGACCATTGAAATAGATGGAATTAATGAACTCTCTACCATATCCTAATATCGAACTTGCTTGTTTCTTAAATGAATTAGAAAAATGAAAATGCTTGTGGTTTTACTAGTTATACTAAGCATCCACCAGATTCCATCTTGCTTGTCGACTACGTTTTGCTAAGTGATTCGTGCAGGGTCGGGTATTCTTTGAATGAATAAGGAATTTCGGGCAAGCGTAAGCTTCGAGGTTGGGAGGAAAAAACACTCGATCCTTGTTCTCATCTTCATTATTGAAGATATGCTATGGGATTGAAGATCAAAGGATGTCATCTTCATTTATGTATTATTGAATTCTTTAATTATGTATTGAAGAGCTTAAGGCGACTGAATGCCTAAGTCTCAAATTGTAAACTTATATTACAAATTCTTTTGTATTATTAACAATGTCGTGTAGTATGACACGTGTATGTTTTAACTAAAAGTATTATGAATCTATTTATCGACTTTAAGTCATTGTTTCATAATCGATTGGATTTTATGATGTCTAAATGAATGAAGTGTTGACTCTCTTTTAAATATAAATGAAATTATTTAAATTTTTGTCGATGTTTTCAATTAAAGATTTTCGCTCTTTACACTTTCATATATAGGAAAGGACGAGGTGATCCACCTATCATGTGGATTAACAAGTGCTCCATTATGTGGCACACATGAGTAGATATGTTCCTTATAAGTGTCAATCTTAGGAACACTTGGAGCACATGAAAACCAACAACCTCTATGACCAAGTCATCAACCTTGTGTGCCAAGTGTTGAGTGACCTTTGAGGTGAGATGGAAAGACTTCCAACCTCAAAAAGATATGTGAATGAGGTTAACCAAATAACTTGGTAACCTCTAGAGGTTTAAAGGTTGCACATTCAATTAAAAAAATTGTTGTCTAACCTCATCAACCTAAGTACACTTAAGTATAGTGAATAGATTAATTATTCACGCTAACAAAAATACCATATTCTTTCCAAATATCATAAAATTGTTACAATCTACTCATAAAATGTGACATTCTATTTTTAATCCCATTATCTACAACTAAAGATTACATATTATAGTTCATAACATCCATCATAGGTGTAGAAGTTGTCAAAACCAACTTCAGACTCCAAGATCACCTGCATGCAAATGGATACTTGTCACAAGGAAGAGAATGGATGGAGAAAACAAACAAGGATTTGAAGAAATATTCAACCACAAAGAAAGTATTGATTGATTGATAGATGGATAATTACAAAGAGTACATATGCCTGATTATATAGGCAAGTGTTAAACCTAGAATGAAAAGGATGTTTCCAAATGTTCAAATCACACTTCATGTGACAACAAGAAACCCTAACCAACTACCTAGGGAATGATAACAAGATGGAGATAAGTTCTAGAAAAGACAACTCATCTTCTAGAAGGGAATCTTATCTCAACAACTTTATTAAATGATTAAATGCAACTTAGGACTAATATGATTAATTAAAACCTAAGTTAACTTATGCTAGTGTAATAATTAATTAATTACACTAACACCCCCCATAAGTGCAACTTAGGGAGGCTAAATAAGCATGCACCTAAAACTAAGATGAATGCAAGAAAGCATGAATGGGTCCCGGCAACAAGGCTTGATCAGGTACCCATGTACAAATGCAATAATGAGGTAGAGAAGGAAAACCCAATGGGACAAACCCCCATACAATGAGATGACTGCAACAAAGAAGCACTGGAAGAACACTGTGGAGTAACACTGGAACCGTAATCCGACAAGCAAGGAAAGATACTTCTATCTACAAGAAACCATATCAGAATCATAATAATGCAACAACAGACCCGATGCCACGGAACACTCAAAAACACCAAACTGAAACAACCCTAGAATCCATAAAGCAACAGTAGATGATAGAATGATGACAGAATCTGGAAGCTGTGAATCTCGATGCCGATGTCAAATTGAGACTAAAACTTTTCCATGAGAACAAGTACCATAAAGACTCAGGGACATTAACCAGAAATTTAGTGGCCCTCAAACTGAGATGGATCCAATGTGAATCTTATATGTGTCAAACTAAAACAAAATATGGTCAAAAGAAACTAAGAAACCAGATTACAACCCATGCGAGTTTTTATCAAAACACAATGAAGATCAAAATGCATGCACACTCTAATCAGATTATTATGCAAGAAACCCCCTAATGGAACTTTATATCAGTTCATTTATTACAATACCCAATGATTGCACAAGGAGAGAATATGCAAAACATGCATTAATTAAAAACAAAATGCAAACCTACTGCACGTAAACAAAAAAGAGTGCATGCACAAACCAATGTTTACATCTGCCTCCAAGATGAAAATAACTTCAGATTTGTGTAGATGACCAAATCTGAAAAACATGGCCTATACCACTATGAAGTGTTCGAAACAAGCTTTCCGTCAATATCTCGTTTGCCAAAAACGGACATCATGGCCAAAAGTTATGAATTTTTCAAAAACTGAATTTAGCTTGCAAGAAAACGAATTTTCTAGCAAAAAATGTTTATTTCCAACTTGATTTTTGGAAAATCTACTCACTGTATGTAGACAAAAATAGAAACCCAGAAATATTTTGATGCTAGAAATAAAACCCAGAAATCGTTTCTTGATTCAACAAGCAGAAGATGAAAAAAAAGATTTTTTTTAACCTTCAGTTAGGAGAAAAATGACGTATGATGTTTTTTAAACTGTGATTTTCTCCAAATCTATGTAAGACATGCAAAATCTAAAAGATACCCAGTTCAGATTTCGACGTTGGCTACAAAACCTAGAAATCGTTTTTCCTACAAATGAGTGAAAACTTGATTTTTGGAGCAAATATGATGACGGCTTCAATAAAAAATGGCATGCAACAAACCCTTGTAGTTCCAAATAGCTCCAAACTCTTTAAACAAGAACAGACATGCAACAGGAAAGCTCTGATACCATGTAGAAGTTGTCAAAACCAACTTCAGACTCCAAAATCACCTGCATGCAAATGGATACTTGTCACAAGGAAGAGAATGGATGGAGAAAACAAACAAGGGTTTGAAGAAATATTCAACCATAAAGAAAGTATTGATTGATTGATAGATGGATAATTACAAAGAGTACATATGCCTGATTATATAGGCAAGTGTTAAACCTAGAATGAAAAGGATGTTGCCAAATGTTCAAATCACACTTCATGTGACAACAAGAAACCCTAACCAACTACCTAGAGAATGATAACAAGATGGAGATAAGTTCTAGAAAAGACAACTCATTTTGTAGAAGGGAATCTTATCTCAACAACTTTATTAAATGATTAAATACAACTTAGGACTAATATGATTAATTAAAACCTAAGTTAACTTATGCTAGTGTAATAATTAATTAATTACACTAACAATAGGCTGGTGAACAAGTGTAACTACCCCTTACAATGCTTTTACGAGTTCAATATTTTCTTACATTTCCTATGTAAGCTTTTGAAGGCCATAAATTTTAATTTGGAATGTTGATTGGATCACCTTTTTATTGCAGAGCTCAAAGATACCACTATAATAGGCATCTTTTTAGGTATTGTTAAACAACTGAAAATATTTATTTTCGTCAAAATCCAACTCTATAACCAAAAGAATAAGTTTTTTTCTATTTTATATCCGAAAAATTGTACTCTATATAATTTTAAAAATACGAGCAATATTGAGACACTTTTTGTAGCACAACCTAAGTGGGAAAGGAAAAGAAAGACAAAATGGGAAGTGATAAATAAAGAGCAAAGAGGGGATCATCAAGAAATATACACACCTCAAAAAATTAGTTATCCTTGCACCCCAAGTGTATAGGCAAGAAAAACCAAGCAAGAGACTACCATGTTGCCACCATTGATGAAATATTTGTACATAAGATTGTACCACCATAAATGGAAATGAGCACCTACATAGGGCTATAAATGCCACATTATAAAAAATAACACAATAGGAGGGTCATCCCACAATAATAGGTCCCAAACTTGGAATATCCAAGTTTTTTCTTGAAATCACAATTTTTTTAGAAAACATAATAATTTAAGCCTTGAGGGGTTCCATTTAAAGGTTTTAATTGAAGAGGGTTAGATAAGACCCCCTTAAATAAAATCCTTGTGGATAAAACCCCTTTAGTCTTAAATCATACCCACAATGGAGTCTCCTTCACACATATGAAAACAACAACAAAATCCAATACATATAAAATAATTTTTTTTACAACATACACCTATATCCAAATTATAATTACTCTAACATTGAAAATTAATCAAACAAAAATATATGCAAGAAAAAAATTATGAAAAAATATTTGTGCACTAGATATTGATGTTAAAAATTATAGTTTTATCATTTTAATAAAAAATTTATGTGCTATGACATAAATGTCACTTTTTAAAAATATTGTTTACTATAAAAATAAGAGAGAATAATGGCAAGGGAATGACCAGTAACATATACTATTTAGAAAATGTCAAATATCAACCCTTTTTTGGTCCCTGAGGCTATGGTGGTCAGGCTGAGAGGTTTTGTGGACCTGCTAAAAGTTGCATTGGTAACATGTAGATCAGAGACCTATCTGAGTAAAACATAGATTTTCTAAGCTAAATTGGATTACTTTTTGCCCTAGTCATCATCTCAATCATAACAAGCAACCATTTTTTTATATTTGTGAAGATCACAGGGTGACAAAAGGAAGTAGGCAGAATGTACCATTTCAAAAGCATTATGAAAAAGATTCAAATTTTTTGAATCAACTGTATGAAGCCAATGAGCTTGATCTCAAATCTACTAGGGTTTCAAAATTACGAGGGAAAAGAATTGATGTTAGAGGATGACATGTTCTGATCCAAGGAGGTATTCCCTTCAATCCAATACATTCAAATTTTTAGCAAGATCAAGGTTTCAAGTATTTACCTTTGCATTGTGAGCAAGGTCAAGATTTTAAGGGGGGGCACTACATTAAGTCGTCTATGTGGGAGCTGCAAGGGTTTGTGCAAAATACTCACAAGAATGAATCTTTTCAAAGCTTGCGACATTAGAGGATTCAGAAGATATTATTGCAAGATAATGCAAAGGAGGAGAAGTAGCCTAAAAAAGAAAAGGGTTCGATGTTGCAAAATGATAAGAAGGATCGAAAAGTTAACACAAAAGCTACAACAATGCCTTACCAAAAGAAAAATAGTAAAAAATGGGGTTCTAGGAGAAGAAAGAAAAAGAGGGCGACAAGAAGGCAATCGAAAAAATAAGTATGGAAACACAAAGAAGTCTCCCAAGATCACTCTAGGGAAAATTTTGATGGAGGAGAATGTCAAAAGAGTCCACATGTGCAACCATCAATTCAAAGGGGAATCATGCAAATCACATTCTCGGAGGACCTGCTGCAAAGATAGATTATATACATTAAATTGTCACACATCTTTGTAACAATCTTTATTTTTAGTTGTATGATTTTCTCAAATTTCACAAAGATGTTTTTGAGTGCTTTTGGTTTTAACTATGTAAATTTCGTATATTGAAATTTCAAATTGAACTCCATGATCCATCATAGAATGAAGATAAAAATATAAGTTAAATTGTAAAAAATATCTTTAAAATGAAAAAACCTATAAGTAAATATAGAGAATAAGATATTTTAAATAATAATAAATAAATATAAAATTAAAAATAAAAACAAATAAAATTATATGAATAATATTTATAAATATATCATAAATTAGTACTCTAATAAATATTATAACTATTAAATTGTAAGTTATGAATAACATGTTAATTACATATATTACAACTATGAATAACATAATATTATTTAATTTTTGTTTACATTTATTTCATCATAATATTATAATTTAGCAAATAAATTAAAATTTTAAAGTATTATTATAGATATTACAAATATATATTTTTTTTAAATAAAAAAAAAATTACATACAATTTAGAATATTTTTAATTTAGTATTCCAAATGAACAAATTTTTTTAATTTAGTATATGAATATAGAAAATTAAAATATTAAAATTTCATAATATTTTATTAATATACTAATAAAAATAAGGATAACATCTACCTTCTTCTTCAATAAATTGTGGAATACATTTGATTGTTTGTTGGTTGATTTTTTTATAAGTTTGATTGAAAGTTGTTCGTATGATTATAGTACAAGTTGATCGGTATTAAATTATGTAATGCACATATTCATATATGGAATGGGTTAATCTAGTATGTTAGATGGCTACCGTTTCAATATATAATTTCACATAGACTATACTAAATTCACATAACAACATATAAAGTAGAGGATCTAGTAGTTTAGCACTTTAAATTTAGAACTCTCAAAATCGTACATGACAATTTCAAATTACCTCCAAATGTTTGCAAAATATTACAAGTAGCAAGGCTTCTTCTTATAACTAAGGTTTCAAATCCACACCATCAAATATGATGACATATCAACATACTTTTTATTGACTTGCCCAAGAAGATCCCTAAAGAATGTAGGCTAATAGTTGTGCATTAATTCATGTTGATCCATTGATGTGACATCACATGATTTTTTACTTTTTAGATCTAAATAATATATTTCATACAGTACTCATTTTCAATACTAATAACTTTGAAGTCACAATAACTAGTAATGTATTGTTAAAAAAAAATTGACATTAAATACACAAATACTATCACAACTATTAGAACATGTTCAACTACTAGGTCCTCTCCCCTACGTCATGTGAATAATGTATGTTATATATGTATAATCATAAAGAAAACATGCATCACTTCAAAAAATTAAATGGAAAATAAGAAAGACATACTTTTTTAACAATTAAAATTTAATTTTAACCAAAAAAATAAAATAAATTTTATCACTTTGTAATATGGATGAGTTGTAAAATTCTTGTTTGACCATTGAATTAAATAATGTTTAAATAAAGTTGTTTTGCTCTTCTTATATATAACTTAATTATTGTAGACTCCATGGTTCAAATTATTAATATATTGATTTAACACATCACACATCTTTTATCATAAATTAAAGAAGACACATTATCCAATTCGAATTGATCATCTTTGAAATCACTATCATTGATTTTAACTTATACTTACTCTATTCAAATATCAAGCATATGTACACAATAAAAATATGCCATATAAAATAGGTCCACAATAATGCATTCACAAATCCAGATGAATGCTCCATCCAAACATCTGAACTATAATACCTCATATTGCTCCATACCTACAACTAAATCAATTATTATCATTTATCCTTTTCAACAACCCTATTAAGAAAAAAAACACTTGGTATTGTGTTAAACACGGACAAAACATATAAGATGAACCTTAATTTCATAAGTTAGCTGCTGGATAAACTCTTCCTGAAAAGAGAAGGTGATGTAACAGGTCCATCTGGTGTTGAGGAAGGCAGGTTGAGACCATAATGCCTTTTCCTCCATCTCTTGGACATGAAAAAAACATGCTTCCGATATCGTTCATGTCTGGTTTTTGTACATCCACAGGCTTCCCCCATCCATAGTCGGTGTCGTACAATGGAAATCTTTGAGAACCTACGGCCTTAGTTCCATATTCCCACCCGGCTTCTCTAAGTAAACTTATGTTCGATGATTCAACCCAGTCAATCAGATGATTGATCTGCGCTTCCTCGGCGCAAGAACTGATGAGTTGCTGGATAACATCTGCAGGGAAGGAGATGTCGGTGTTGATGAGGGTGTTGGCTGTAGTTTGCGCCAAACCCATAGATATGCAGTTTCCAAAATAAGTTGGAAGAAGAGGTGGCTTAACACGTCCCCTGCAATCAACCAACACTAAGAAATAAACGGCTTTTTCTTGCGGTACCTCGCGAGCTATCATTACACATCTCCAGAACTGAGCAGCCACTGCAACAAAAGAGCTCCGAGCTCTGCTTTTTTGTTTCAGCTCGTGTATTATCTCTTCTGTGAAACAAAACCTCGAGTATATCACATCGGGTCTTTTGTGAAGAGAGGCTTCCCGTTTTTCATCGTTCTGGCTCCCAAATGTTTTTTTGTTCTCTGACTTTGAATCTTCAGGTACAAACCTGAAAATCTTGGCCCCTGTTATTCCAACGCTTACAATCTCATGGGCTTTGTAGGAAATTGATAGGGATCTCTTGTTCTCGCATTTGAAAACTATTCTGCCGTGCTGAGGTGGCTTGGCAATGGGACGGCCTCTGCTACAGTCAGCCCATGATATCATAAAATGATGGATAGAATTTCCATCAGCTATAACATGATGAAAGGTGGTTCCGATGCACAACCCGCCTCCCTCAAATGCTGTGACCTAAAATCAACAAATTTCTTTAACAGAAAATAATCTGATAATGATTTCCTAGTCAATAGAAAGTGTAAGAGTAATTGAAATACCTGTATTGACAACAGCGGTCTACTATGGATTTCATCCGCAGAGAGATCGACCTCGGGGGCAATCTTTTGGAAAAAGAGTTTATGCCGAAACCCACCTTTTCCCAATTCTTCGAACGGTACACTGATCGATGCCTCCGTAAATTCCACTCCTCCATCGGTGAAATCAACCTTTGTTCTGCCCGCTTCCCCTTTTTTCAGCCGACCAGCCAGAGGATAGAAATACACCAGAATTGAGGAGAGGCTTTTCTTGAGGCCTTGTATTAATGAAGAGTATTCGATTAAAGGAGAGAGTGTGTAGAAGTAAAAGATTTGAACGTTGTTGAAGCGTATCCAATAAAGATCAAGGTTGGAGAGGAACATGGTGTGCGTTAGGATTGGGATGGCCGGTTTTACCATACACGTTCTCTTCACTTTCACAACGGTTTCTGCTGCTTGTTCTGCCATGACTGAATGTGTGTAAATTGCTGGAACGCAAGTGCCGTGTCTATCAACATGAGCCAACATTTATTTCCAAACACAGTACGGTTAGTAGTTTTTGTCTTGTACAGGAATTGGTAATTCGCAATTTTTTAGGGATAATTATTTTCTAGTGGAATTGGTAGTTTTTCTGCCTTTTTTTTCTAAGGGGTAATGGATAATTATTTTGTAGAGGAATTGGATAATTATATTCTAGTGGAATTGGTATTTTTCTTTTTCTTAAAGGGTAATGGATAATTATTTCGTAGTGGAATTGGATAATTATTTCATAGTGGAATTGGATAATTGTTTTGTAGTGGAATTGGTAGTTTGTATTTTTCTAAAAGAGTAGGACAATTACTTTTATCTTCAACGATGTCATTAAAGATAAAGGGTGTGGTTATTTCTATCCATTTTAAAAATATGTGTAAGAATATTTTATAAATGATAATATAGACAATTATTTATGAAAAAAAATATTATAAACAGTAGAGAATAAATTTTAAAAACTCTCTAGTTAATATAAGACCCTTGATGAAGGAGGAAAGTCCAATCACGATTCTTAAAATAGAAGATTATAAGATAACCACTCTTAAGCAAGAATTCAAGTTAAACAATATAATGTATATAGGATGAATAATTAATTTAATTTCCTTTAATTATTTTCATTGAATTTTTGACTTCCATTCTAATGCCCCATCTTGACCTAGAATTTTATAGTGAAGTACTAGATATTTTCCAAAGTTTTTTAACTCATTCTTCTATAAAGTTTCAATGGATTTATGGCCTTCTATTGTAATTTCTTGTCATGATCCCTAGTCTTGATGTCAATCCCTCCATTCCTTATCATAACCTCTCATCCTACATCAATTTTTTATATATTTTTTCCAAATTTCCTCTTTCATTCACTATATCTTTCTAGGATGCCACTAATGACCAAATTTGACTCCGCTAATTCCTTTTAGAGGGTCTTTTTTTCCTTGGAAACTTTTCATTTGGAGGGTGTGGATTTATATGCAATTTCAATGGTGGATAATGAATATCTCATTCATCATGAATAAGGCGGCTGAGTTTCCATTATTGATGATATCAAAGCTTGTTTTAGATTCTCCATCTCTAGGATTTTGTGGGATTTCACTTGTCTTGCATGCCACATTTATGAATTCCTATTCTTTACAAAATTATTAAAAAAAAAAAGGTGACTAAGTTAAATAATATATATACAATTCTATTCTATAATATAAGGTTGGTCATTTCTATATTTCAAAATGATTGCAAGTGCCAAGAACTATCTAGTTTTCAATATGTACAAATCTAGTCACCTATAGAGCAATACATTTTGCAAAGCATAATGAGGTGATTTTATTGTAAATGGCTCTTGTACCTAAATGTATCCATGGCCACTTATAGATCTTTAGGGGAAATTTTATGTGATGAATTGTGACATGATTCTATATTAGGTTTTCCTCTTGCCACACTTGCTAGTCTAATTGTAATGAATATTCAATAAATATTAGAACATTCTAAGTCATTGAAAGAATTATTTTTAATGGTCTCTTATTTATTCCATAAGGATTTTTATAGTTTAGAGATTGAATTTTAAGTATGTTTAGCTATTTGATATCATATATTTGGTGTATGTGTGTATGTATAGATTATAATCTATTATCTTTTGATATGTTGTTTCTCTTTGTCAATTGTGACATATAACATAATGAATTAGGTATCATTCCTAGAAGTTCGTGATATACCATACTCTCAAAATAAAAATCACCATTCACCCAAAGTTAAGGAACATGTTATTGGGTTCTTTTAGTTCATGATTCAATGATTCATCCAAGGAAATATAGGAAATAATGTTTAATAATCCTTTAGCTACATTCATGCAACAATGTTTCTATCACCTTAAAAGAGGTTTTATGTTTTATAGGTTAGTTTGTGGTGTAATGAGAACTTGTGGGAGCAAGTATGCTTTTGATACTACTACTGTATTTTTATTTTACCTTTCTTTAGATATGATTAATCCTATTAGGAATATCTCTCAAAACACCCTATTTGGTTTAGGTAAACCTAAAGTGAAGGAGAAACTATCCACTTTTAGCAATCAACCTTGAATCACTCACATTTATTGATGATCTAATTTTTCCCCCTTCAAGATAATATTTCTATAAATTTGAAGTGAATTGATTCCACTAGGGGTGTGATAAAAAATATTAGGCCTCTATAAATGGCATCCTTGTTAATATATATTTTGGTTCTTATATTAAAGACCCTACAACTTGAAGTTATTTATATCCATTAATTTTTGTTAGTGGACATAGTTGGAAACCTTCCAATGTATACCAATAGAACAACATTAGGGATGTATGTTAATTTTTGTACTTTAGATATTTTAGTTGCTAAAGGAAATTTTATCTCTTCTATGTGATGATTAGTGATTCTATTTTTTTCAAATATAGAATAAATGAATACATGATAATAATTGAAGATGTAAAGAAAAAGTAGCCTAAATACCAACAAGAATAAGAAGAAGATAAAACTCATACAAGGATAAAAATAATGTGGAAATTTCAAAATATTAGTAAGTCACTTAGACCTACCTATCAAGAACCAAAGCTGGGAATGTCAAGTACAAATTTTTCATTCATAAATTTAGAATATCAATAACTATACAATTTTGAGGATTTAGTTGATGACATAGTTAAAAAACATTTCAAAAATATATGTCTAATTATGAAGTACACATAAATAATATTCTTATTGGTAAAAGAAATAGGGATAGATCTTAAATACATATATAAAATTTTGGCATGAAATAACATGATATAGAGACATATAGTTCTTGTCAACATCCCACTTCTTCCATTGTTTCATATAGAGATACAATCCATTATGACACCTTATTCCATGATGTTAGTGATCAATTACATCTACATGCTAATAAAAGAGAGAGGGTTATTGATTAAGATAAAGATTGGACATAACTCTTTAGATATTAACAAAAATATTTTATAAAGAAAATTAAACAAAATAAACAATCGAGTTACAAATGAATGATATGCTTATTGGTAAAAAAAAATGTGGATGGAGTGTTTTACGAATATGAAAAATCATTGCATGATGTATCATGATATGGAAACATGTATTGATTGATGTTGTCTAGTTTATCTCAGTATGTTATAGAAAGATGAAATTAAATATGATTACTTTCCATAATATATTTTACATGAGAAATGCAAACTTCTAGAAAAGGAAGCCTAACATGTTGCACTTAAATGTGAAATTTTCCTCTTTATGAAAAATGAGGATGAATTCCATTATACGAGTGATTATTCATATGAATATGAAGATGAAGTTGTTCAATGTGATGCTTTTGATAATGAATACATGGGAGAAACACATTAATATACTAGCTATGATGCAATTGATCAAACCTTTCGATATGTTCATCGTGCTAGTCTAAATTTGTATGTTGTTTGCTTATAATATTAAACATTCAAGAGAAATTAAACAATTAAGGTACCAAAAGTCTAAATAATCATGTGCAAGCCTAATAGCCCCTATAATAGAAATATTAGTACAAGTTCAAAATGGACATTAGCTAGGAAGTATTAAAGTTCATTTAAAAATAGATGTTACTACTAATATATGAAATAGAATTGATATGAACAATGATAAGGAGGAGAAGAGCTTGTAAATTTTGTGACAAGGAATTATAAAAATGTTGTAAAGAAGGTTATGATGAAGAATAAAGAATACAGTAATGGAAAATAAATAAGAAATATATGCCAACATGAACATGATCTTTCATTAGGTGCTATGAATATTTTAATAGGGGAAAATCTAAATGGTGATCTACATCACTATTTTAATTCTAGCTATCAAAATAATAATGTGGAGACAATGAGAAGAAGAGACAAAGGGTAAGGATGTTCCTTATTGTATTCATTTCATTCCTTTCTTTCATAATGAAAATTAAAGTATCATTATGTTACCACTTTGTGTGTCCCCCATTATTTCCCATTAGTTATAATTGATTCAAGAAGTCTCAACGGTTTTATCATTTTCAAATATGTCTTTAGTAGTTGTAGTCTCCCTTTCCTAAACTTCAATTAAATACCAATTTGGAAAATTCACAAAATTGGCTAATTTTAGGGCTATTTTCTTTGTTTCATCCAATCGAACTTTGGGTCTCAATTGGATTTTTAGACCAAATCCTTGGTTCCAAGTTCATTCCCTTTTCCCTGCTCTTATTTTTTTACTTTAGTCATGTGGAAACTTCAAGTCCTCCTACGATTTTTTGACCAAGTCCTTGGTTCCACATTCCTCCCCTTCCTCTACTCCACTTTCATCCTTTGGTCTCGAGGGAACTTTGGGTATCAATGGGATTTTTTTACTAGGTCCTTGGTTCCAAGTTCCTTCCCTTTTCCCTACTCCCATTTCTTTCCTTTAGTGCAATGGGAACTTTAGGTCAGGATTTTGGATCAAGTCCTTAGTTCCATATCTATTCTACCTCCCCAACTCTTACTACCCACTTAATTTTCATCTTTTAACTCAAAAAATGCCATTAATATTTCAACAACTTCTGCAACTACCAAATCTTGAATTATGGAGCTCTAAAAAGGATTACAAATGTATTTTAATAGATTCCAAGAAAAAAAATGACACCCATGCTCCATTTATTGATTGTAAAGCCATAGAGGGCCACTCTTTGTCATGTTTTTGTAGTATATTTCATGGGGGTTTCTACACTTCTTTCATGGATTAATCACTAATCAAGTATGTCTATGATATCAAGAATGTTTTCTCATGGATGTAGATCATTTTTTTGTGGGTATATGTTTGTACCTCATTAGTTGGGTCATAACTAGGGTTTTTTGCTAGTCACATGCCCTATCTCTCTCCTACACCCTTTTTATGGATGATGAACAATAGGAACTTTTGTGCTCATTTAAGGGGTTCTTACCTCAGTTCTCTAAAGAGAATTATGCATTTTTTGCATCTCTATTACTATTAATCAGCCAATGCTTCTGCATTAATAAAATTTACTTCCTTTTACATTCTCTATTTTCTTGCATTTTTTTATAAATCTCATTACCTCTATAGAAGTATAAATTTTTATCAGTTTTTCTAGGCTTGTATGTTGTGTTCATATATTGCAAGTATTGATTGTGGGTTGTTTTTGCATATTTTAGCATCCATCAAGTACTAGAATTCATACTTACCTTTTGAGAGCTAATAAAATAAAGAGTTGTTTAAATTATTTTGGTGATTTTTCTTGATTAATTGTGGAATAATAGGTAGGAATAAATATATTCTGACCTTGGTGCATCACCATCCCTTTAATTTATTGTGTCCTCTCCCCCTTTCCTCCTACATTTTGATCAACTAGGATTAGATTAGGGTTGTTCAATGTTGAGTTAAATTATCACCTTTGCATCTAGTTTAGAGAGAAATATAAAATTATTTGTATAGATGACCTCATTTTTAAGGTCCCACACCTTGAGGTCAGTTCCATTGTGTCATTGGAATGTTTGGTCTATCTCTAGTAGGCTGCACTTACATGTGATAAAATTATTTTGGTACAACTAGTGGGAGTATTAGATAGACTTTATTTCATCATATTGAGAAAGTGGTGTTTCTCTTAGAAAATTCAACCTTAAAGAGACATTCAAAAAGGTAATTGGTGACTCTATTTAAGCAATTCAACATCTTGGTTCTAGATAAAACCTACACATTCATACCCTAAGTTTAAAACAAGGGCATGCCCTATAAGTAACTTTCAATATGTTAAACTATCATTTTCCACTTCTAGAAGAATAAATATATACTTTTGTCACTAATAAGAAGAACTATAGGTTTTGTAACACCATCTTTTAGGGCTCATTCCACATGCCATTCACTAGACTATCACAACCTACTACTCTTTCCATTTAAATAAGTAGAACATTATTTCACATGGATACCCCTAGAAATCAAATATGTCACCTTTAATGGTGGAAACCATCTCGTGCTGGATTATAGGGATGATATACTAATATCTTACTTAAAAATTATACCTTATTTCATTGGTGAAACAACTACTACCTTAGTATAATGCATTCAAGACATGACCAATATATGCTTTGCATAAAATATCACACAAGACAATGTGGTTGTTAGACTCCTAGACACATCCTTAAAAGGAATATAATTGCATTTATATAGAGGTTTTCAACTTGCCTCCATTTAAAGCTAGGATGATTTAGTTGAAAAGTTATCTAAAAACTTTAAGGACAAGAGTTATCACTTGTCCTTGGTAGAGAAGCTAGCAACAATTAAGAGGGCTCCCCATGAATTCAAGAGAGATTTTAATTTTAAAAGACCTACCTTGGTGAAACCATCTCCCAATCATGCCTTTCTATATTATTTGATGAATCTTAACAATTATGTTGCTGATATGATATAGTCTATGGGTGGAGTGACTCTACCAAATGAACATGAAATTGCCATCAGGGTAGAGAATTGTCTAATACAAGATGGGAAATATCTTCAAGGATACCAATACCCCTATTCCTAGAACTTCCTCTTGAACATACCACAAAATCAGCAACATGCAACTGATGTAACAAGTAGTACCAAAATGACAAACCTGAGTAATAGTCATCAATATGTCTAATTTTGAATTAATGGAAAGCTATGTGAGGTTTGAAAATATATTCACCAACATCTGCACACCTCTGAAATTCTTCAAATCAGCAGCCCATAGATTATTTTCTTCAACAAACTAAATGGTTTGGAGAAGAATTTGAAACCATTTCTTGAAACTTTTCTCTCCGTGCTTTCAAAAATCATGGAGCTCCTCCTTTGAAAAAAAAAACATAACAAATCCATTTCCTACAACATCATATCCCATAGGCAAAGATGGTAAGAAATTTTAAATGAAAAGTGCATAGCATGATATGGATACCTTCACAAACTTAACCCAATATTCTTGTGTTCTTCCCATCAATGCTGTAGCTTCTTTCTTTGTTTGAATTGAAAGTTTTACACATGGGCCCCCGAGGTGCATGATATTAAAAGAATTACCACTTCCCTTGAGTTTCTTCCACTGTTGTACCTTCTCATGTGAATAGCCCTTATTAATTGAGACATCTTGTAACTCCTCCTCATAAACACTTAGTGTAGCATATGTCAACTTCATGATCTCAAATTGAATGGAGCCCATCATTTGTGTTAAGGAAGCCCAAATTTCATCCTTTGAAGCATCATATCCTTCCACAAATGGATTTGAAATGAAAAGAACATGACATGAGTTGTTTACCTTTTCAATCCCTTCCAAAGATTCTTTTTTTACATCCTCCTGAAAGCCTTGAATGCCATTGTCTTTGTCAAGATATGTGGCATCATTCTTCCACATAGGTTTAAACTCTATGAAATATTAGATTCCTCTATCCAAGGGTATTCCTGGGAACATGATGCTGAAAAATATGCTATGCTGATTTGAAAACACTTGAAAATCAAAATGAATACTATAATCCTTACCATAAAATGTGATAGCGTGCATATCCTCCATCACCAAAACTCTCATCATCCATGAAATTGTATAGGCTTGAATTTTCACCCCTGATGAAAATTCCCCTTTACCCCCTTACACTTTAGAAAACCTAAGGCGAAGACTTAATTCCACATAATCCTATCGCTCCCATCACACTTGGCGCCCTGTTTCTGTGTCGGTGGTGGTTTTTCTGTCAAGGGCGCCCGAGCAGCACACTTACACCCCTAGCAGATTCATGCGGCTGAAATCTATAGAAATGTTACACTTTCTATTGGAATTCTAAGTGTAACACTCCTCTTTGGCTGGCTGACCCGAATATGGTCATTTTTCATCCTTTTCCTTCATATTCTTCACTCTCTCATCCATTCTCAAGGTTGGAAGAAGTTTTGCAAGATATTGAGTTCATGTCTTCACATTTTCTCCACTCTTTCAAGAATCCACAAGCTTTGTAGCAGCACTTCACACTTCATAGCAGCAATTTACCACTCCATCAGTTTGATAGTGCGAGCGCAAGAAAAACACCATCTCAGCAAAGGCTTGAGTTCATCTCATTTTCTTCTCCACAAGCCTTGAACGCTTTGGACGGAGGTGGTAAGATCCTCTTATCTTCTCTATCATTTTGGTTGAGTAAGCATGTACTATTTTGTAGTGTCTTTTGTTTACATAGCTTGTATTCCCTTCTTTATCATTATATCTATCATTGCAAACTTGGTTGTCCATGGAGGTGGAAACACCAAAATGAGGATCTGACTGAGGCAAACCCCTAAATAGCCCCCCAACATTTTCCTTCTTTTATGTGCGCAGGTGGAGAGATCTTGGACAAGTTGGCGAGAAAGTAGTTGTGCAAAATCGTCTTCATCACCCTTGCAATAATCTATTTCCTTTATCACATTTATCTTGATGTTTCAAGTTCTTAATCTTATTTTGTTGTTCTAGAAACTTCTAAAATAGGATGATAGTCCTTTCCTAGGGCTTAAACCTCATCTCTCTAGTTTTTTGGGCGTATGACCGCTAGCGCACCTGTGATATGCCAACGCGCCGTGTTGTTGTCCCAGAACCGCACTTTTCTCCTCTAACAAAGAGCTACCTAAGACGTGAAGTTTACCTTGAAATCTGTCTCATCTAGTCTCCTTTCAACTCTCGGGATTGCAAAGTGATTAAAGTACCTCATAGTCCTCATCATTCTCATCCTACTCATCATAACACTCCTTTTAACTAAGGTAAGTTAGGGCAGTCTTACTGCTCTTGGCCTTTCGTGACTTGGGGCCTTGCAGTGGTTGGTCCCCCTCTCTTACAGAAACATGTCTCCTACAAGAAGTCTTTAGATATATGTCTAATCCCATTGTTTCCTTGAATACTCGTTCAAACACCATATTTTTCCATTCACATGTTTTATTTATTATTTTAAAATGATGATTATGTAGAAACTCACACATGGAATGCAACCATTACAAACACATAACTATGTGAATACTTGAAGAGTAGAATGCATTACATACCCAATATTTTGGCACTCATAATTAAGATCATTATTAGGATAAGGTTGAGATATAGAATTCATCATGAAATCATTTCCAACAATAGATCCATCATATTGACCATCCTCACTTAGCACTAGCTCATTTTCCATACTTACATTTTTTTTGAAATGGAAGCTCGCTAGAAAGCATTGAAATAATTTCTTTAATTAAATAATCGTTACCTTCAACCACTATGGCTTGGAGTGTATCTGGTTGAACTCTCTCTTCTTTTTGTAAATCTGATTTTGTTTTGTGTTGCATCACCACCATCTCCTCCATGCTTGAATTTGTGTCTCAATTTTTTCTATCATCATCTCAAGTTTTTTTATCATCTTTCAACCTTGTTTCTTCAAATCTATCAATCAACCTTTTACAAAATTCATCAAATGAATTTCCCTGAATGTGAACTTGGGCGTTCATACCTTGGTGCCACCAATCATGAGCAACTCCATCATTGTGAAATATCACATACTGAATGGAAACTTTCTCCACCAGGGAACTAGAATAGTAACAGTCTTGCATCTCGAATAACCATGCTTTGACTAAGATCTTGTCTAACCCATCAAAATTTGGTGCTGAAGGTTTTACAATTTCCCTTCTACTATGTCTTGGGGCATGTTTGTATCCCTTTGCAACTGAAATCCTTTGCATTAAAGTAACATGATCACTATATGGGACTGAAATTATAAATCCTTCATCTTGATTGACATAGGTTTCTCTTATGGTTGCTAGTTGGCTTGCCAAATCTTCCATAGGATCACCAGCATCAACCATGTTTAAAATCCTCTTTCCTTTTTGAAAAATATGATCAAACCCTTAGGTTGGCAAGATCATGGCTTGGATACTACTGTAATGTCCCTCATAAAATAATTAGCTTTAAATCAGAAAATTTATTTCTACCCAAAAAACTTAGAAATGAGCAAATTGGGTATGAGATAAAAAGCATTAAATCATCCCAAATTGATATTAAATGAATAGAAACTGATATTGAATGTTCCAATTTAGATTTGAACATTACATCAATTTTTTGTTGGTAATAACATCAAATTTAGCAATACATGGGTATGAGCAAGATCATCATGGAAAAACAGGCCCTTAAGTGGCAATGAAAATTCAGAAAGTCAGAGTTAGGCAACTTAATGTAAAAATTTGAATAAGTTATCTATATTATTTCAAAAAAATGTAAGAATAGAATCTGTAGAAAATTTAATGTAGTTTCTAAAATACTAGATTTATTTAGTTTTTTAAAATCTATTTGGTGAAAAGTTGAAATTTCAATGCAATAGTACTTAAATTTTAGGGAAAAAATAAGAAGTAGGTGTCTGTCTGACCACCCTAACCACAATAAAATGATAATATTTTTTTATAATATTTAAGATATAAGTAGAGGACTCATGTCCCGATGTGATGCATATATTTTTGTAATTTTTTTGGAAGTAAATAATTAATTATGAATTTTTTATTACAACTTTTAAAAAATATAAAAACTCGTATGTCTGACCACCTTAACTTGGTCAAAAATTCATGAAATTCAATTTTTTATTTTTTTAATCCTATAGTATGCAAAGCATAAAATGTGATGCATATTTCAGATTCAAAAATGTGATACTATTTCAAAGCTATAGATTTTTTTCAATCAACCTATCAATTAGGACTTTAGTCGTAATTCAAAAAGAAAATGAATAATAATTATTTATTAAATTCAAAGTAAAGCATAATTTATATTGGTAGAAATTTGAGAATCTCCTTTAAAAACTATTTTTGTTTCATCAATTTTGAGTAAAAAAAAGGTCATCAGCCAATGGGCCATCATATCACATACATATCACCACTTTTTGGCCCATCATGATCCTGCACATACCCACATAGTTGTTGCACTAAACCCAAAAGAAACTACAAACTGGAAGCTACTGCTGAAACCCAAATCACAACAAACAACTCCAAAATTGGTGCAGGGGCACCTACACCTTGGAATGAAAGGGAAGAGAATCCTTGAAGGTTTAACAAGTGATTTGAAGGTCTTTTAATCATTATGCAATGAGGAAGTTGCAAAATATGCCAAAATAGGATGCAATGCAACAAGTTGTCAATTAATGTCAAAAGATGACAATGAGGTCTAGGTGGTAGAATAGTTTTATTTTCATGTTTTCCTTTATGAATAAGGTCACAATGACTATTTAATATGTATTTGAATGTTTTTGGGGTCATAGTAAGTCATTTAAGAGGAATTTGCAAAGCAAAGTTGTAAAGGGGGTGATTAAGAACAAAAATTGTCAAATTGCCATTTAAGAGTCAAACAAAAGGTGGTTAAGGCAGCTGATCAGTTCAAAAGGTAGTTTGAAGATGGTAAATTGATTAAATGATGTAATTCCTTGTGAGAGAGGTTGTTGTTCAGTTTGGGAAAGATAAATCATCAATTGCAAATGTTGATCTTTGTGCCTTTCATTATTTTCTAAACTTTCTCTTCTTGGTACAAACCCGTATAAGTTTGTCATGACTTGAGGTTGTGGGTGCTTGTATATATATGTGTTTATTTTCATTTACACCTGTTTCAGAGGCCTAAATTCATTATTTTGTGTGAGGGATCAACAAGTTTCAATACTTTCTCTATTTTTCCGAGTAAGGGTTTGAGGATAATATAATGAAGATCTAACCAATCCACCCACTATAGTGCTCCTGTTTCTTGGTGTATTGGCTAGTATGATGTAATTTTAGTTCTCTCAATGTCTTAAGAGGTTAGGAAGCAAATAGATCTAGTGATGACATGTTGTTTAAGGTTGAATAAAGGTATTGCTTTATGGAAATGAGAAACCAAAGTGGTGATTCTGAGAACTAATGAGAGTAGTGGCAGTGTGAGTGTTTGAGAAGTTTGTGTAGAGGTATTGGAAGGTTTTTGAACCCCTGGGAGGACTGGGAGAGGTTTGGAGTTGTGAGATTCTTAAAAACACTTGTTTTTGGGTGTGTTTAGGAGGGTTACTTGGGGTAGGGGGTTAGAGACCCTGTAGGTGCAAACTAATTTCAAAATATGTGGTTTGGCATCATAATTCAAGGCTGTTTAAGGTGTTTCGGTAGATACCTAACATTAAAAAGGGGGTTCGTTTGGAAATTGGGGCTAATTGTGAAGCCTAGAGCAGGGTAGGTGTGTTGAAAGTCCATAATGGTTCAAAAGAATTGTTGGTTTTGATGTATGTTGTGTAACCCTAAAAAGGGGTATCTTAATCCAAAATTTATTTGCCAAGTGTTTTGCCAAGATCTTGTGAAAAGTGTCTGAAATCGGGTTTGGAATACTACTAAGGGAAGCATGCTCAAAAGGTGAATCTGAGTGAGATCTTTAGAATATGTTTTGGAGATTGATTTGAGAACATTCATTTGTCATTTGGAGTAGGTATCCATCCCTCTCTGCATCAAAAATAAAAGTTGTTTTGGACAAAAAATTACATGAGAATATTGTTCTAGATGCACATATATTTACTACTAACAACAACAAACCAAACTGATATAATAAAACTCACTAAACAAACCAAACTACACTTCTCTTGTCAATTGTTTGATGAAATGCACACCCAAAACTTGAGCATTTAGCACTGCTACAAATTCTAGATGAAATTTCCACTAGAGACCTATAAACACATTACCTGCAAGTCTATATCTCCCTGGTTTATCAACATGGAAGATTACTCCTTAAACAGCTTCCTAGCCCCTAAAGAAGGAAGCATAAACTTGTAAAATGCATAAAAATCCTTCTACATGCAAAATGACCAATATTCATAGAATCTTGATCATTTGGAAACTTCTACCAAACATTGGATTCACGTCCAAATATTCCTCCCCAAATTTAGGCACTTTCAAAAGTCATAAAATGCATTATAACACCTCTAAACTTAGCCTTTCATATTATACCACTTCTAAGGCATCTCTTGACAACTCAAAATGCATTTTTTTGAGGCACTTACATGAGGTTAAAGTGATTTTTCAAAAAATCATGACCCACCTATGTTGGAACCACTAAATAATTAATATGTGGGCGATCCCACAATATGGGTTTACAATTTTTGAGCAAACTAGACACTGAACTGATTTTTTTAACTAAATCTTCACTTTCGGGCCCCTCTAGCGGTTAAACCATGATGATTTTGAAGATGATGCAAACTAGTGATTTGTGACATTTTTTCTATAGATTCTAAATATATTTTTTTCAATATTTTGGAATCAAATTGCACTTCTTTTTCCATCTCCTTCAAAAACTAGCTTTTTAAAAAACCAACATTTTTAAGGGGTGAGACTCACCGTATACAACATAATGTTTTTTGTATGAAGGATAAAATTATATTTTTTTTGAATTTAGATTTGTAACTACAATATCTAGCACTTTCATTTGATTTCATAGTGTTTTATTAAATATTTTTTCCTTAATCAAGTTTCAAATTCAAACCAATTACAATTGAAACATAGGCAGACTATATACAACATAAAAAAATTTGTATGTATCAAAATTCAATTTTATTTTTTAATAGATCAATAACATCAATACCCAACCTAGACATATTTTTTAAAATTTTATTTTGATAATCTACTATTTTTCCACATGTGCAGAACAAAGAGCTTGATTTTCGGTGAAAAACGTATGTTTAATAAAACTAAAAAAATACATACATAATAAAACCAAAATATATTAAAATTATATTCATTGGATAGCTCGTTTTGAGGACTACCATGATCATTTCAAATAAATTTTAAATGAATCCATTTGATTCTGCAAAAGGTAAATCAAAAGTTATTTTTTATCAGCATTTTCATAAGTGTGAAGGAGACTCCATTGTAGGTATGGTTTAAAACTAGTGAGGTTCTATCAAAGAGACTTTGATCTAAGGTGGTTTGATCAAACCCTCTTCAATTGAAATCCTTAAAATGGATCTTTTTAAGGCTTAAATCATTATATTTTCTAAAAATATGTGATTTTAGCAAAAATCAGAATCGCCTAGAAATTGTAAACCAGCTTTGTGGGATCACCCATGTATTTGTCCTTTAGATAAAAATTGCACCAAGGAAATATAAGTATTAAATAATATTATATTACAATGTTTTCCTAATACCTCTGACTTACTATTTATGGAGAATGCAAACTTACTATTTTTAGTAATTTCTATTTTTGGAAAAAGGGACATGGCAACACATTTTCCCTAGGGCGTATGGGTCCACCTATTTTTTGGGGACCAATTTTGGATATGTCGATGTCTACATTTGAAAATTCAAAATTCAAGTTGTAAATGTTGACTATCAAGATTTAATTTTCAAGAAATTTGAGAAACACCTATAGATACCTAGTTATTACATCATTTGAAAATCATCTAAAAATATATTGGTGAAATTATGATCAAGAGCACTATCAAGCAATTCAAGAGCAACATTTTAGAGCTTTATTACATAAATTCAAGATCCTAACATCATGTCAAATCCTATGTGATTTTATGTGTGTTCATATTATCATTTTTGTGAAGGTTGTAGGTCTCCAAAAATTTCAAGCAATCAAGAAAGAAAGATACAATACCTCGAAGTGATGTGCATGAATTCAATCCTTAAATGAAGCCATTAGAGGGTGGTGACTTGCAAAACTTTTTGATTTCATCATTCCTTCTTATAAATTATCATTTTATCATTATCATTACCATTATGGAAGTGAAAACACTAACATGGGGATTTTACCAAGGCAAACCCCTAAATGGCACAACCCTTTCCTTCTCTTTGCATGTGTGGGTTTCAGGCTTGAAGAGGATTGAAAAAAAAATTAATAAAAAAACTTATTATTGCAATTGGTGCCCTACACCTTTTCAACTCATAAAAACTCACTTACAATATTACTCGATAGTGTTCCAACAACTTTGCAACTAGGAATTTCAGAAGCTCGGATCTTTCATCAGAGGATCTCAAAAATAGAGCAAAGGTAGCATACAAGGACCCATATTCCCTAGGGAAACTTTGTCCTTCTACAGTGATTAGAACCAACTTTTTAGGATAGGTGCATAGTCCTCTACACTTCCTAGATCTACTTGCAATTAACTAGTTTGATTTATCAATTGTCAGGATATTACATTTTACATATTAGGTTTGTTGTGTAGTAAAATGCATACCCTTGCATTTTCACACTTTTTGGGGCTCGTCTTGATTTATTTATCCTTCTTTATGGCTTAATTGGTCCTATTTTATGTCCACAAGCCCTATGAATGACATATTTTTCTAGTTAATCCTGACATTCTCCAATGCACACCTGATCCCCTAATGATTCTGATTGGCGTGTCCTTGATTTTTGGTCAGGACTAAGAAACCACTAAGGGAATCTTTGTCCCCTCGAGGTCCTGGGACCCTAATTTTGAGGCATCTGTTTAGGACCCCTTTTTGGTGTCTGTGTTGGGTGATCCCACAATAGTGGTTTACAATTTTTGGCCAAACTTGACACTGAAATTATTATTTTTAACTAAATCTTCATATTCGGGCACCTGTAGCGGCTGAACCATGAGGAATTTGAAGATGATGCAAACTAGAGTCTCATCACATTTTGTCCATAGATTCTAAAAATATTTTTTTCAAAAATTTTGGAATCAGATTGCCCTTTTTTTTCCATCTCCCATGAAAACTGATTATTTTCAGAAAACAACATTTTTACAAAGTGACGCTCACTGTATACAACATAAAAAAATTTGTATGAAGGATAAAATTCTATTTTTTTTGAATTTAGATTTTTAACTATGATATCTAGCATTTTCATTTGGTCTCATAGTTTTTTTATTGAACATTTTTTCCTTAATCAAGTTTCAAAGTCAAACCAATTGCAATTCAGACATAGGCGAACTATATACAACATAACGTTTTTTTGTATGTATCGAAATTCAAATTTTTTTTTTTAATGGATCAAGGACATCAATACCCAACCTGAACATATTTTTTTTAATTTTATTTTGATAATCTACTATTTTTCCACATGTGCAGAACAAAGAGCTTGATTTTTAGTGAAAAACCTATGTTTAATAAAACTAAAAAAACACATACATATTAAAATTATATTTGTTGGATAGCTCATTATGAGGACTACCTGGTTCTAGTTGGGTTTGTGAAGATTCCTTTATTTTCATCCTCAACCCGAGCTCCGAGTGCCAAAATTTAGGTTTTTTTTGTGTCTCAGATGGGGGATGAGGGATAAGGGGGTTTGTTCGAACCTCTTTCTTATGCATTTTTTTTTCTTTTGGCAGCCAAGATTCAAAGGGGTTCGGTCAAACCCTAGTTTGAGTGAACTCCTTTTTGGTTCGGTCAAACCAGTAGGTTCGTACGAACCCCTAAAATCACTTTTTTTGCCTTGGGGTCATTTTTTGTGAGTTTTCCTTCCTCACTTCAATTGTAAACCACTATTGTGCCTTCAACCTACTCCAAGTTTCATCACTTGGGACTACGATGCCACCTAGGGAATCTTAGTCCTCCTTGAGTCATTTTTCAGGATTTAATTTCAAATCTTGGTGGGATTTAACCTCCTTTATTATTTGAATTCATATGTTAGCTTGGTGTGATATGATTTCAAGATATTAAGCATTAAAAAGTATAAATACAAGGTTCCTTCTCTCCTTTTCTCCTAACAATATATCTAAGAATTCCTAAGGAAAATTTATGAGATCAAGTGCATTCAAGAGCAATTCATCAAGCAATTAGATCCATCATCAAGTTTCAAGCATCATGTCAAAGATTGTTATGACATCATGTGTGTTGTTGTGCTAACATGTGATGTAGGGTTTTGATTTCAGCAAGCATTTCAAGATCTATGTCCTTTGCAACCATTACACACAAGTTTGCAGCCTTTGCAAGGGATTGGTGAGTTGAAAATTTGTATTTTGTTCATTCACCATTCCCTTCATCATTTCTATTTCATTTCAAGGTTTAATTACCAACAAGGGTTTTGACAAAGGAAAACCCCCATCCGCTAACAATCAACAAGTTTTTCCATCTTGTCCATTTGTGTTTGCAAATCGAGGTTGAAGACTTGAAGATCACTTGGAGTGCAAAGCTGTCAAAGTTGCATTGCCAAAGTTTTCATCTTCATGGAAACTCTCCTATAGGTCAGATCTGGTTGTTTCAAAACCTGAGATCTAAGGAGAAGTAATTGAAGATCTGGGAGTTTAGGACCAAATTCACACTTTTTTAGAAATTCATATCAGCACTAAGATGGGAGTAAAGGAATGTTAGTCCTCCAGGTGGAATCTTTTAGTGATTTTTCAAGATTTTGTTTTGTTATTTGAAGATTTTGTGTTTGCCCTAAAAAATAGTAGTGGGACTAAGATGGGAGTAAAGGCATCTTAGTCCTCCAAGGCATATTTTGGTCCTCTATTTGCATTTCCAGAATCCTTTTTCCATCTCCAAGTTTCCCAGGTACACATACCCTAACTTGGAGTTATTCATTTTCAGTATTAAGAAGTTTCAATTTGCTCATTTTAGGTGTTTTGCATATCATAGTGTGTTTTCAAACATTATCTTTACCAAGCATGTGCTTGGTGGTGAACCCCTTAATCTGATAGAACACCCCCTCCTAAGTCTTCCTAGTTATTTATTGACTCACCTTGAGAGGTTTATAGTCAATCCTATAAAGGTTCTTAGAACATCTTCGAATGAACTAGGTACAGTATGAAGGAAATCCACCTTTCCTACACTTTTACCTATTGTTCATTTTGGTGAACCCGAATTTGTTTGAGCACTCTTCCTTTTTTGTTTTGGAGTCCTTTAGAATCCTATATTTAGATTGCATTCATTGTATTTTGCATCTAGGGTTTCTTGCATCTTGCATTAGTGAAATTACATTTAGGGTTTCCTATCTTTGCATTAGTGCAAGTGCATATAGGTTGTTGTTTTCCTTTTTTCCATCATTACATTTCATTGCAAAACTAAAAATTGCATTGTCCATCCTCTTAATTGCATTAAGAAACATTATTCTTGCATTCAAAATTGAAAAACTACAATTGAAATCTTGCATTCAATTGCTTGTTAGTCATTGCTTTCCTTTGCCTCCATTTGCATTATTTTTGTTTGCAAACATCAGGTCCCTATGTAGGCAACCCGAGAAAGTTGTTTTCAAGCAAAAAAAAATTATTTCTCTCAGAAAAAACTCTACTGCGACTAAAACACCCTTACTGGCGTCTTAGTCCCTCTCATCTTTTTTTGCTCAAAATCATCTCCCTGTTGTTTGCATCCTATTTCAACCTCTAAAACTGCCAAATCTCATCAAGAGGACTTGTGAAGCAAAAATTTTCCTTTGTATATCTTTGTGTTTTCGACTTTATTTTGGTCTTCAAGATGATCCGCACACAAGGGATTTGTATTTTTGATAGACACACAATGCGCCACGTGGTGGTTCTGTGTGTAATCATGATCGCTCTCTCCTTAGTCAAAATTTGGAACACATGTCAATCTAGTGGACGTTTTCTTGTATCCATTTTTCACGTATTTGAGATTGTCTACCCTGCTGACATGTCATCTCTTCACGTTGTAATTTGTATCTTGGGAGTGTTCGCTCAAGGCTCATCGGAATGCACTTTTCTTTTGAAGGGACGTGATTCAGTGCTTCCAAAGCCACTTGGGTGATTGACAAGACTGTTGACAAACTATCTTTCTAGGATCATAGCAATTACAAGGGTTGATCCTGCTAAAATATCTAAACAACATAAATGCGGTACCTAAAAGTTGATGAGCAGGATTCCAGTGATCTAATAAAAGATCTAGAGTCAGATTTCCAAGCTATTGGGTTTGGACATATATCAATCATTAACTCTGGACAAGGTCGACGTTTTCTCTTCTGGATGAGTATATATTGAAATCAACAGCATAGAGAAAGGGTTCCTGAAGTTTTCCTTTTGGAAAATTTTTATTTAGTTTTCTTAATTAGTAGAAATATTTTCTTAAAGGTTTATAGAACACTACTTCACTCTAGAATATTATGCCTATTTTATGATCAAACTATTATCATATTGGAATCCGATCTCTATTTTAAATTTCATTTGAATCTGAAATACAAGTTACTCTAAAGAAATATTTGAAACTATGCATGATATGGTCTTTGTCATTATTTCTCTCTTTATATCTTTGTATAGAATAAGAAATTGTGTCTTGCTTAATCTGGATAGTTTTTTTATTGGATTTTCATGTTGTTTGTGTATATGAATAGATTATAATCTTTAGAGACTGGACTATGTCATTGGACTTCTCCATTTTCTTTGTAATGTTATCATTTCTTCATAATATGCTATATTAAGGGGAAGGGTTTATATTGCTTTTGAATTTTTTTTTATTAGTTCTAGAACTTATACGTTTGATTCAAATCTTAGTACACACTTTTTACGGGTCAATTGAATGACTGCATCTATGCTTGTATCGAGCCTCTATTGTTGGTTCTCCTACCAACAATGAAGGAAAGTGGTATTATGTGTCTCTCATATCACTCATAGAGGAAAGCTTGTGAATTTGAAATGTTGTAAAAGCATTCATATATCGTCGTCTTTCATTTTTTTAATTTACATTTCCTTTCCTATTTTCCTAAACTCAGAGAAGAGTCAACTTTCTATAAAAATCTCGGAGGTATTCAGTGAGGCGCATATTGCCCCCCCACTTGCTGAATTTCCCATAAGACCATCGAAGAGGTGCAAGCTTTTTTGATCAACAGAACTAAAACACTCTTACTGGCATCTTAGTCCCTGTTGACTTTGAATTTCTAGTTTTCAAGGTTTGAAATTGTTGTTTTGTGTTTCTGTGGGCTGCTTTCAATTTGTTGTCTCGATTTCCAAAAAAAAATTTATTCTATTTTCTTTCATTTTGAAGTGCATTTGCTTAATTTTTCATCATGGATATATGCTTTAGAAAGTTGTGGATGTCCCTGAAATCCTTAGTAGATGTCTAAAATTGTGCCTTTGGTAATGATCCTAATGACATTGAACTCACTCATGCTCTCTCAACTCCTAATGCATGTCCTCCTCGTGATGTTGACATCATTGGAGAAGATGATGAAAACATGAATAAGTTCCTCAACAATTGTCTTGACAACCTCAAAGCTAATGCATTGTTTTATCCATCCATGAAACAACCAAATCCCCCTACAATACCACCTCTTGACATGTTTGGTTACTTACATCCTAAAACTAAACCAAACGTTGAACCTAAGTTCCCTACAATAGGTGAATCTAGTTCCTCTAGACAATAAAACATTCAACCTTCTTATGATATCAAAGTAACAAACACTCCAATAAACCTTGAAGAAACATATGGAAAAGGATTCACAATCTTCAGTAAACAAGGATGTGATACAACAAGCGAAAATGAAATTCATCAACTCTTAGAGAAAGTTCCAACTATTGAAAACACAAAAGGGTTAGGATATCAAGATCTCCCTCACAACACAAAAATACCTAGAGAATACCTAAAGCTTTGTAGTGATGATATGGTGATTCCTGTTTCACCTCCTGATGTGAATATCCTTCTTCCTAAAGAACAACCCATAACCCATAATAATGATAAGGATGATAAGATCTCTTTAGGTCATCCTCCTCCTCTTTCAACTACAAAATGTGATGAATCTAACAACAACAAAGCAACTTACTTGCTTGCACACACCCAAATGGCAATCGAATGACAACTAAAACATCTTCTAGACACAATTTGGCTTAAATTCCCACCTCACACTCGAAGCAACTTCCCTAAAGATAATAAAATGTATTACATGTATATCATATGATTCTTGGACACCTTACAGATGAGTGTCGAACCGTAATAAGAATCCTTCAACAATTTTACATCATAGAAATATTCCCTTAATATGGGACCCCTTTTGTCATGTAATCATTGTAGAATCTTGAAATTCTCACCATTACATGACCCTTCACATCACCTATCTCGGCTCATTCTTGTCTTGCACTTAGTAGGGACAAGAAGCAGATGACCTTGTCCTAGTCAAGCATTTTTTGTTGTCCCTTTGGTTTATTATCTACCTTCCGCTTATGGAGATTGAGAGTGGGAGGCAGATAACCTAATTTAGGTTAACTCACCTATGCCTTGCTAGTCTTTTTCCTTTTCCTAGTCTTTTTCTTTTCATGTGTGTATTGTGATCTTGTAATATTTTTTCTTTTCATTTCACTTTTTTTGTCTTACTTTTGGGGATGGCACAAGACGTCGAGACACCCTATGTCTCTTTCATGTTGACCCAAAAGCCTTTTCTTTTATTTTTGTTTTTTGTGTTTTCCTTTTGGGGGTGAAATAAGGCGTCGAGAAACCCCATGTCTCTTCCATGTTGATCCAAAAGGATTTTCTTTGTTTTGTGCTCTCTTTGTGTCATTCTTCTAGTTTTGTGTGTATTTGGAGAATTATGATAGTTATGAGTCCTCTAATATCTTTGCAGCAAAGACAAATACTAACCTTGAATCCATAGATTCCTTAAGTGTTTCTGGGGGGAAACCCTCTTTTCTATTTTCTTTTCCATGTTTTTCTACTTTAAAGTAATTTTTCACAGTATGGTGTTAGAAATTTCTTTAAAGTTGGGGCATACATTGGCATTATTTCAGCTTGATTTTGATTGCATTTACTTTTCCATGTTCCTTGATGTGATTTTCTTTCTTCATACGATGTGTTCTCCTCTTTTTCGTGACATTGGGAATAATTTCCTTCAAAAGTGTGACCTATCTTAGCATATTATATTCCCATTAATGGTGATGTGACACACTACATCCCCTAAGTGGTGAATCTTTTATCCTTTGGTTGGTCCTCTCTTGGAGACATTAGGATGATATCCACTAAGAGTAAGACCTCGCATGAACTAAGAAAAATCCCGTTGAACATCCTTTATCTTTCTTTTCACATTGCTTTTTTTGTTTGTCCTTATTAAATTCATGGAGGTATGGCTTTGATATGAACCTCTTCGGGCTCACATAGTGAAAACCTAGCTTTACTAGCTTGTGTGAGTGTGCATTTCCTTTTTGTCCTTATCATAGTCATGGGGGTATGACGTTGATATGGACCTCTTGGGGCTCACCTAGTGGACAAAAAGTTCCCACTGGCCCTAGTGAGCATGCACTTCTGTTTGCATAGTGGACAACACATTCCACTTGTAAACCCTCTTCAAGCCTAGACCTGATCCACCGTATTGGACAACCAGTCAAAGCTTGGCCTGTTGCATTTTTTTTCCTTTTTTCCTTTTTCTTTTCTTTGATGGTGTATGTTTGTGATTTAATTTTGGCTTCATATATTATTCGTAAGTGTGTTCCTTTGTGCCTATGTTGGTTCACCATAGGATCGTAATCCTAGGGGCTTGGACACCCTCTTGAATGTTGTTATCCTATCTTACTAACATTTGTACATTTTAACCCCTCTTGATTGCATGGTTGGCTACTTTAGTGTGAGTTTGAAGGAAGCTCATTCTCTCACTAAAGTGGGGTCTAAATGTAGTCTAGTAAAAATCATACCCTTGCATTTTCAGACTTTTTTGGGGCCACCTTGCTTTATTTATCCTTCTTTATGGCTTATTGGTCCTTTTTATGTCCACAAGCCCTAAGAATGACATATTTTGCTAGTTAATCCTGACAGTCTCCAATTCACACCTACTCCCCTAATGATTTTGATTAGTGTGTCCTTGATTTCCGGTCAGGACTAAGACACCACTAAGGGCATCTTTGTCCACCCGAGGTCTTGGGACCCTAATTTTGAGGCATCATTTTTTGGCCCCTTTTTGGTGTTTGTGTCCCAAGTTTCATCACTTGGGACTCAGACGCCACCTAGGGCGTCTTAGTCCTCCTTTAGTCATTTTTTGGATTTGATTTCAAATCTTGACGGTATTTAACCTCTTTTATTCTTTGAATTCAAATGTCAGCTTGGTGTGATATTATTTTAGGATATTAAGCATAAAAGGTATAAATACAAGGTTCCTTCTTTCATTTTGTCCTAACAAGATATCAAAGCATTCCTAAGCAAAATTCATGAGATCATGTGCATTCAATACAAATTCATCAAGCAATTGGATTCATCATCAATTTTCAAGAATCATGTCAAAGATCGTCCTTACATCATGTGTGTTGTTGTACTAACATTTTTGATGTAGGATTTTGATTTAAGCAAGCATTTCAAGTCTGAATCTATCAAGCATTTCAAGATCCATGTCGATTGCAACCATTACACACAAGTTTGCAACCTTTGCAAGGGTTTGGTGAGTTGTGTCATTCCATGTTGTTCATTCACCATTTCCTTCATTATTTCTATTTCATTTCAAGGTTTAATTACCAACAAGGGGTTTGACCAAGGCAAACCCTCATCCACTAATGATCAACAAGTTTTTTCATCTTGTCCATTTAAGTTTGCAGATCTAGGTTAAGGACTTGGAGATCACTTGGAGTTCAAATTTGTCAAAATTGCAAAGTTACATTGTCAAAGTTGTCATCTTCATGGAAACACACCTATAGGTCAAATCCGGTTGTTTCAAAACCTGAGATCTGAGGAGAAGCAATTGCAGATCTGGGAGCTCAAGACCACATTCACACTTTTCAAAAATTTAGATCGAGACTAAGACAGGAGTAAAGGTGTTCCTCTAGGTGGAATCTTTCAGTGATTTTTTAGGATTCTATTTCGTTATCCAAAGATTTTTTAGGATTCTATTACGTTATCCGAAGATTTTACGATTCAATCTTATTAGGGTTCTTAGGACAAATTCGAATGAACTAGGTGGGTAAGTGCAAAATGATGGGCCCCAAAAAGGGGGCTTAAGTGAACACTTTTTTTCTAAAATTAGGACATATTGACCTTGGACATGAAATTGAGGATAGTCACACTCAGCTTTTGAGATGGAACAAAAACAAGGATCGTAGTGCTCCGAGTCTACTTTCTAAACTACTAATTTATTTTGAAAATGGTTGAGATTAAGGAGCTCAAAAGAGGGACGTATAGAAATTGGTGCTATTTTTCTCAGAAAAACATAACATAGCAACTTTTGTATGTCCCTAGCATGGTGAATTTTTTTTATTATTTATAAAATCGCTTTAGTGAGAAATTAGCTAACAATATGTAACTGATGCATGATTTTTTTGATAGTTTTTTACTAATTTTCTAAGTAGACACTTCCTGAAAAATAGAATTTTGCTCGTGCTACTCTTACAAATTTTGGAAACTAATTGATTTTTTTAAATAAAAAAATTGTAGAATGGAGTCTACTTTCTAAAAATGTAATTTATTTGAAATTTTGATAAACAATTAATTTATAACGAAAAAACACCAAACACTACTTTTTGTCAAAAAAGAGACACAAACAAAATAAATTATAGATCAAAGGCTTAACATTGTTGAAAAGTGAAATAAATTACATTGTTGGATAGCTAAGAGAGAGCCTAACATTACCTAGGTGTTTGATTTGTTCGACGTTGAAACACGTGAAATCTTGATAGTGAGCACAAATTCGATTGTGTGAAATATTGCAGAATTTGCAAAAACATGTCTCTGGTCATTGTGAAGGACCTCCAAGCCTTTGGGTTGGTATTCCAAGGTGAATACCAAGCCCAAGGCTTGGGGATTCCCAAAGAAAGATATAACGTGAGCGTGTTATAGCGTGTTCATGTTATTTGAATGCATTGACAAAATACAAGTGTGTTATATAACATATCGACATTTACTTTCTTATAATTTAAGTTATATTTCATGTATATAGTTTTAGGATGTTTGAGAGTGGTTTCAGATCTCTAGGATTTATAATGCAAATTCTAATTTTTGGAAGATCTCACAAATTTCAAACTTAGTCAAATTTCAGTAATCAACATGTCAAATTTTGGTAATCAAGAGGTTAAATTTTAGTAATCAACAATTCGTATTATTTGTCTCTATAACTCGCTCATTTTGTATCCCTTACACTCTAAACCTCTCTCTCACTATCTACATCCCTTTATCCAACTCTCTCTCCCTTGATCTCAAGAACTCTCTCCCTCTCTCGCTCTCTCCTTTTCCCTCTAATTCTCTCTATCTCACTTCTCTCTTGCTCCCTCCCTCCTTCGCTCTCTACTAGTCTCTATCTCCCTGCCTCCATCCCCCCTCTCTCTCACTATCTCCCCTTTGTCTCTCTACCTACCTCTCCCTCCATCACTCCCTACCACTCTCTATTTCTCTCTACCTCACCTCCCTCTCTCTCCCTAAATACTCTCTCTCTCTCTTCTTCCCTATCTACTCTCTATCTTCCAATCACTCTCTCTACCTACCTCTACATCTATCACACCCTACCACTGTCTCTCTACACTGAGCTATATCACCTTTCTCCCCCTCCCTAACTCTCCCTCCCTCCCTCATTCCCTCTCCACTTCTCTCTATCTCTCCTTTCTCTACCTCTCATTCCCTCTCTACTTATCTTTATCTCCTCTCTCCATCTCTTTACCTACCTCTCCTTCCACCACTCTCTATTTCTCTCTATCTCACCTCTCTCTCCCTGACTACATCTCCCTCCCTCTCTACTTACCTATATCTCCCCTCTCCCTCTGTACCTACTTGTCCACCATCACATCCTACCACTCTCTCTCTATTACTCTCTATCTTACATCCCCCTCTCCTTCCCTCTCTACTCTATGTCTCCCTAATCCATCTCTACCTACCTCTCCATCCATCACTCCCTACCAATCTGTCTACACCTCACATCTCTCCCTCCCTCCATAATTCCCTCTCTAATTCTCTCTCTACCTCTCCTTACCTCTCTAATTATCTTTGTCTGCCCTCACCCTCTCTCTATCTACCTCTCCCACCATCTCTTTCTCTCTCACTAGATGTATCCTCTCTACCTTTCCCCCTATCTACTCTCTATCTCTCCTCTCCCTCCCTCTACCTATCTCTCACTCCCTCTCCCTCCACCTTCATCCTCTTTCTCTCTCATTCTCTCCTTCCCTCTCTGTAACTCTCTCCTTCTCTATGGGTGATCCCACAAAGATGGTTTACAATTTCTGGGAGATTCTATTTTTTGCTGAAATCACATAATTTTAGAAAATATAATGATTTAATCCTTTAAAATTTCAATTTTAATAATTTCAATTGAAGAGTATTTGATCAAACCACCTTAGATCAAACCCCCTTGGATAGAACCCTGCTAGTTTTAAACCATACCTACAACAAAGTCTCCTTTACACCTATCAAAATGTTGATAAAAATTTACTTTTGATTTATCTTTTGGGGGATCAAATGAAATCATTTAAAATTTATTTCAAATGATCATGGTAGTCCTTAGAATGAGCTATCCAATGAATATAATTTTATATGTTTTGGTTTTATTATGTATGTGTCTTTTTAGTTTTATTAAACATAGGTTTTTCATTGTAAATCAAGCTCTTTGTTCTACACATGTGGAAAAATTGCAGATTATCAAAATAACATTTTAAAATATGTGTTTAGGCTGGTTATTGATGACCTTGATCTATTAAAAAAAAAAAATGAATTTCAATACATACAGAAAAAGTTATGTTGTATACAGTCTGCCAATGTCTCAATTGTAATTGGTTTGACTTTGAAACTTGATTAAAGAGAAAATATTTAATAAAAAACTATGAAACCAAATTAAAGTGCTAGATATCATAGTTAAAAATCTAAATTCTAAAAAATTAGAATTTTATCCGTCATACAAAAAAATGTATGTTGTATACGGTGAGCGTCACTCCTTAAAAATGTTGTTTTGAAAAAAAAGCTAGTTTTCGAATGAGATGGAAAAAGAAGGGCAATTTGATTCCAAAAAAATTAAAAAAATTATATTTATAATCTATAGACAAAATGTCACAAATCACTATTTTACATCATCTTCAAATTCCTCACAATTAAGCCACTATAGGAGCCCGGAAGTGAAGATTTAATTTTAAAAATTCAATTCAATGTCCAGTTTGCCCAAAAATTGTAAACCGATTTTGTGGGATCACCCCTATATATCACCATTCTCTCTCTACTTATTTTTATCTCATCTATCCCTCTTTACCTCTCCCTTCTTCCCCTCTCTCACCCACCCTCCCTCCTTCCATCTATCTCTATCTCTCTCAACTTTTCTCTATCTCACATATCCCTCTCTACTCGCATATCCCTCCATCACTCCCTACAACACTCTCTCTATTGCTCTCTATCTCACCTCTCTCTCACATCCCTCTCTCTCCCAACATACCTCTCCCTCCATCTTTCCTTCCTTATCTACTCTTTATCTCTCATGTATCTCTACCTCTCCTTCCCTCTCTACTTATTTTTATCTCCCCTTTCCCTCACAACCTCTCTCTCTCTCTATCTCCCCAATCCCTCCCTCCCCCTCTAGTTCCTCTCTCCCACTATGAGGGTTGAGGGTGTAAGGTTTAGTTTTTAAGGTATAGATTTGAGGTTATAGGCTTAAGTGTATAGGGTATAGGGATTAGGGTTTAGGATATTAGGTATAAAGTTGAGGATATAGGGCATAGGGATGAGGGATGAGGGTTTAGTGTTTAGGGTTTAGGGTTTAAGGTATAGGGTTGAGGGTTGAGGGATAGTGTTTAGGGTTGATGTTATACGTTTAACTGTATAGGGTATGTGTATTATGGTTTAGGATACTAGGTATATGGTTGAGGGTATTGGGTTGAGGATATTAGGTTTAGGGTTTATAATTTATGCATAAGTTTGAGGATTGAGGGTTGAGGTATAATGTTCAAGGTTGAGGGTATAACGTTAATGTATAGGGTATAGGGATTATGGTTTAGGATATTATGTATAGGGTTTAGGGTACAGATTTTAGGGTATAAGGTAT
This sequence comes from Sequoiadendron giganteum, assembly GCA_007115665.2. Taxonomy (NCBI): domain Eukaryota; kingdom Viridiplantae; phylum Streptophyta; class Pinopsida; order Cupressales; family Cupressaceae; genus Sequoiadendron; species Sequoiadendron giganteum. Next base: position 316,873,126 of record CM021100.1, on the reverse strand, counting down.
AGGGTTAAGGCTTGAGAGTGTAGGGTTTTTGGTTTAAGTATAGGGTTGAGGGATAATGTTTAGGGTTTATGGTATAAAGTTCAGGGTATAGGGTATAGGGATGAGGGTTAAGGTTGTAGAGCTTTGTAACACCAAAAATCTAACACTTGGACCTAGGGAAAAGGATTCCATGTACTAGGCCCTTAGGGTTTTTCACCCTATGGGCACTTGGTGTGTGAGAATGACACTCTTGCCTCTAGGTGGTTACAAGGGCTTTTTGGCAGTTGCATTCAAAAGGGAGGGGATGATTGATGAAGGTCGTGATAGGTGTGTGTATTTTGTGGCTAAGAACTAAAAGTAAAATGATACTAATCTAATGTAAGCAATGTAAAAAAAGCAAATCCAAACTAATGTAAACTACTCTAAAATGACCTAAATGTACGCAATCTGGAAACTAACAGAGAAGGACAGAGGGTGTGCACCTGGAAATATGATGTTACAAATGAATCGTCTTATAATCCTCTGGAAAATGTCTGAAATCAAAAAAAGGACATTTACACCAAGTTCAGCGACCTAGTCCTCCAACCAGAAAATTCTATCGAATTAGGTTTCGAGGAAAAACGTACCCAAAAATATAGAAACCCTTTTCTGAGCTTAGCATAGGGAAAAGGTTGCCAATAGGGGTGACCTATTCCTCTTGATGTTTTTTGAGGATTTAGGGTTTGATTATGTGGGTCCCACCTTGTACCTTCTTCTTGTACAACAATCTATGTCTGAAACCCTCAAAAGTGACCTACAACTTATCTTTTTTGCTCCTTCTAGGGTTTGATCCTTTGATGTGACTTGAGGGGAATGTTTTTACTTTCTCCAACACTTTATACTTCACCAAATCTACATACAAACCTGCAAACACATGCAAAGACCAAGAGAATGTTGGGGTTAGGAAATAGGGGTTTGCCTAAGTCAAACCCCTTTGATGGTAACTAAACCCGAATGAGATAAAGACAAAGGAAAATAAGATTGAATGATGAACTTAATGGAAATGCTTGCCAAACCTTTGTTGTTGATGGTCTGCAACATGCAAGAGTAGCTCTAATGGAGGTTGCTTGTGAAACTATTGTGCTTGATTGCTTGCTTTGAAAGACTTGAATGCAAGAGTGCTTGTGAAGATATGTAAAAATGAGCTTGGGAGAGAGAAAAATGAAGGTGAAAACCCTTATGTGTACATGCAAAACCGTAATTTTCCCAAAATGCAACCTAATAGGTCGACACTAGAGTTTCGGAGGCAAGATTCCTGTTAGATTTTATTTTAATTTTAAATTTTATGCCTAAAGGGACTAGGTCACCCAAAGTGGTGACCTAGTCCACTTGGGAAAATTTAAGTGGTGGTCAAGAATTAATTTGTGTTTAATGAAGTTAATCAGCTTTGCCTCCTGAAACACACTTAAGTCGGGACTAAAATTACATTAAGGGGACAAATTAGCATAGAAAAATGGTTAATTTAGGGGTGATAAGCCTACATAAGTGTGAAAATGCACAACACTTTACAACACTTTGTCATAAGGCTTACAAAGATGTCAAAAGGTATTGTTTAGGTGAATTATGTTGAAAGGGTCTTATAAAAGTGAGGAAATGTGTTACAACACTTCACAACACCTTGGTAAAAAATCGTTAGGTTATTGTTGAATTACAAGCTTACAAGGCTGAATCAAGGTAAAACAAGGCCAAAATCCAATGGAAAAGGAAAAAATGAGTGAAAAAGTGCCAAGGTCTACACGTTTTGGTGACACAGGTTTATAGTTTAAGGTATAGAGTTAAGGGTTGAGGGATAGTGTTCAAGGTTGAGGGTGTAGGGCTAAGTGTATATGGTATAGGGATTAGGGTTTAGAATATTGGGTATAGGGTCGAGGGTATTGGGTTTAGGATTGAAGGGTTATGATTTAGCATTTAGCATACAAGGTTTAATGTAGGGTTTAGGGTTTAAGTATAGGGTTGAGGGATGATGTTAAAGGTTTAGGTTATAAGGTTGAGGTTATAGGGCATAGGGCTGAAGTATGGGGGTTGAAGGTGTAGGGTTTATGTTTTAAGGTATAGGGTTGAGGGTTGAGGTATAGTGTTCAAGGTTGAGGGTATAGGGTTAAGTATATAGGGTATAGGAATTAGGGTTTAGGATATTGGATACAAAGTTGAGGGCATTAGTTTTAGGGTTTAGGGTTTAGGGTTCAAGGTTTAGGTTACAAGGTTTAATGTAGGGTTTAGGATTTAATTATAGGGTTAAGGGTTGAGGGATAATATTTAGGGTTTAGGATATAATCTTTAGGTATAGGATATAAGGATGAGTGTTGAGGGTGTAGGGTTTAGGGTTTAGGGTTTAGGGTTTAAGGTATAGGATTGAGGGTTGAGGGATAGTGTTTAGGGTTTCAAGGGTATAAGGTTAAGTTCATAAGGTATAGGGATTAGGGTTTAGGTTATTGGTTATACAGTTGAGGGTAATAGGTTTAGGGATTAGAGTGTAGGGTACAAGGTTGAATGTAGGGTTTAGGGTTTGAGTATAGGGTTGAGGGATAATGTCCAGGGTTTAGGGTATATGTTAGAGGGATTAGGGAGGAGGGTTTAGGGTTGAGGGTCTAAGGTATAGGGTTGAGGTTTGAGGGATAGTATTTAGGGTTGAGGGTGTAGGGTTAAGTGTATAGGGTATAGGGATTAGGTTTTAGGATATTTGGTATAAATTTGAGGGTATTGGTTTTAGGGTCGAGGGTTTAGCTTACGAATTTGAATGTAGGGTTGAGGGTTTAAGTATAGGGTTGAGGTTTTAGGGTTTAGGGTATAATTTTAAAGTGTATAGGGTATAGGGATTAGGGTTTAGGATATTGGGTATAGGATTTAGGGTGTAATTTTTAGTGTATAAGGTATAGGGTTAAGGGTTGAGAGTGTAGGGTTTAGGGTTTAAGTATAGGGTTAAGGGATAATGTTCAAGCTTTAGGGTATAAGGTTAATGGTATAGGGTATAGGTATGAGTATTGAAGGTGTGGGATTTAGGGTTTAAGGTATAGGTTTGAGGTTTGAGGTTTGAGTGATGGTGTTCAGGGTTGAGGGTATAGGGTTAAGTATATAGTGTTTAGTATATTAGGTATAGGGTTGAAGGTTTAAGGTTAATTTTATAGGGTGTAGGGATTACGGTTTAGGATAGAGACATAGAGAGAAAGATAGAGACAGAGACAGAGATAGAGAGAGAAAGATAGAGATAGAGATAGAGAGAGACGTGAGAGAGGGTCAGGGGGTGTGAGGGAGAGATATGAGAGAGAGAGAGTATTCTCTAGTTACGGTGGGAGGGAAAGACTTGAGAGAGTGGGGTGGGAGGGAGAGACTTGAGAGAGAGAGAGAAAGAGGGTTCTCTAGTTAGGGTGGGAGGGATAGGGGGTGGGAGAGAGAGACCTGAGAGATAGGGAGGGAGAGAGAGATCTAGTTAGGTGGGAGGGAGATACTTGAGAGAGGGAGAGGGCGTAGGAGGGAGAGACCTAGGAGAGAGGAAGAGGGAGAGAGATAGAGTGTGTGTGTGTGTGTGAGAGAGAGAGAGAGAGATAGAGGGAGTGAGAGAGATAGACCTGAGAGAGGGAGAGGGGCTGGGAGGGAGAGGCTTGAGAGAGAGAGAGAGATGGATGAAGTGAGTGGGATAGAGATAAAAGGTAAGGGGTTAAGAGTAGAGGGTAGAGGGTTTAAGGGTTTTGGGTTTAAGGGTTTAGAGTTTAAGGGTTAAGGGTTTAGGGTGAAGGGTGAAGGGTAGAGGGGAGAGAGATAGAGGAAGTGAGAGAGATAGAGACCTGAGAGAGGGAGAGGAGGTGGAAGGGAGAGACTTGAGAGAGAGAGAGAGAGTTAGAGAGAGATAGGGAGTCAGTGGGAGAGAGATAAAGGGTAGAGGGTTGAGAGTAGAGGGTAGAGGGCCCACTAGCTTGGAAATTTAGTGAAATTGGCAACCTAACTTGGCCTATTTGAAAACATGGGTCCAAGAAATGGGGTCTCCTGGTGATTTACATCACCTAGAGACCCCATTTCTTGGACCCATTTTTTCAAACATGTCACTACATTGCCAATCTCATTGAATTGGCAAGCGAGTGGACCCACTACCTTGCCAACTCAATGAAATTGGCAACCTAACTTGGCCTATTTGCAAAAATGGGTCCAAGAAATGGGGTCTCCCAATGATGTAAATCACCGAGAGACCCCATTTCTTGGACCCATTTTTTTAAACATGCCACTACATTTCCAATTCAGTGAAATTGGAAACCTAACTTGTCCTATTTTAAAAAATGGGTCCAAGAAATGGGGTCTAATCACTGGGAGACCCCATTTGTTGGACCCATTTTTTCAAACAGGGCACTACATTGCAAATTTCACCGAATTGGAAAGCCAAAGGGCCCACTAGCTTGGTAGTTTGATGAAAGTGGAAACCTAACTTGCCTATTTGAAAAAATAGGTCTAAGAAATGGGGTCTCTCGGTGATTGTAATCACTGAGAGACCCCATTTCTTGGACCCATTTTTTCAAACAAGCCACTACATTGCCAATTTCAATAAATTGGCAAGCTAGGGTAGAGGGTAGAAGGCTTAGGGTAGAGGGGAGAGAGATAGAAGGAGTGAGAGAGAGATAGACTTGAGTGAGGGAGAGGAGGTAGGAGGGAGAGACTTGAGAGAAAGAGAGAGAG
>CM021100.1:316529059-316868346 GCA_007115665.2 Sequoiadendron giganteum | reverse complement strand
GAGAGAGAGAGAGAGTTATCTAGTTAGGGTGGAAGAGAGAGACTTGAGAGAGGGGGAGGGTGTGGGAGGGATAGAGATGTGAGAGAGAGGGAGGATGGAGAGTGAGAGAGAGAGAGAGAGAGAGAGAGTTCTCTAGTTAGGGTGGGAGTGAGAGACTTAAGAGAGGGAGAAGGGGTGGGAGAGGGAGACCAGACAGAGAGAGTTTTCTAGTTAGGGTGGGAGGGAGAGACTTGGGAGAGGGAGAGGGTGTGGGAGAGAGACCTAAGAGATAGGGGAGAGAGAAAGAGAGAGAGAGAGAGGGTTCTCTAGTTAGGGTGGGAGGGAGACACCTAAGACATGGAGAGGGGTTGGGAGGCACAAAGAGGGAGAGGGAGAGAGAGGGAGTGGGAGAGAGAGAGAGAGAGAGAGAGAGAGATAGATATAGAGACTGTGTGTGTGTATGTGTGTGTGAGTTTTTTCTCTAGTTAGGGTGGGAGGGAGAGACTTGAGAGAGGGGGAGGAGGTGCGAGAGAGAGACCTGAGAGAGAGAGGGTAGGAGGGAGAGAGAGAGATCTAGTTAGGGTGTGAGGGAGATAATTAAGAGAGTGAAAGGGGCTGGGAGAGGGATAACATAGAGAGAGGTGGGGGGTGTGAGTGAGAGACAAAGAGTGTGTGTGTGTGTTCTCTAGTTAGGGTGGGAGGGAGATACTTGAGAAGAGGGGAAGAAGGTTGGAGGGAGAGACCTAAGAGAGAGAGTGTGTGTGTCTGTGTGTGTGTGTGTGTGTTTTCTCTTGTTCGAATGAGAGGGAGAGACCTGAGAGAGGGAGAGGAGACGTAGAAGGGAGAGACCTAAGAAAGAGATATATATATATATACCTGAGAGAGAGAGAGATAGGGAGTGAGAGATATACCTAAGAGAGAGAGGGAGAGACCTGAGAGAGGGAGAGGAGACGTAGAAGGGAGAGACCTAAGAAAGAGATATATATATATATACCTGAGAGAGAGAGAGATAGGGAGTGAGAGATATACCTAAGAGAGAGAGGGGGTGGGAGGGATAGGAGGGATAGACCTGAGAGAGGGGGGAGAGAGAAAGGGTTGGACCTAAAGCTTAACCCATAAATCCTAAACCCTAAACCATAAACCATAAATCCTAAACCAGAGAGAGATATGGAGGGAGAGAGTGTGTGAGAGAGGGAAACACAAAGGGAAGGAGGAAGGTTGGGAGATTGAGAGAAAGGGAGAGAGGGAGGGAAAGAGAGATGGAATGAGGGAGGGAGAGGTAGAGATGGAGAGAGGTAGAGAGAAGTATATACGAAAGGATTGATAGAGAGGGGGAGGAGGGAGGGAGGGAGGGAGAGATAGACAAAAGTAGAGAGGGGAGGAGGAAGGGATAGAGGGAGAGATAAGTATGATAAAGAGAATGAGAGAGAGAGGAGGGAAGGAGGAAGGTGGATAGAATGAGAGAGAGAGGAGGGAGGGTGAGAAATAGGTAGAGAGGGATAGGTTGGATAGAGTGAAGTAGAGAGGGAAGGTGGGTGGGAGGAAGGAAGAGAGAGGGGGGAGATATAGAAAATTAAAGAGGGAAGGAGAGGAAGAGAAAAGGAGGGATGGAGGGAGAGAGAGAGAGAGAAGTTAGATAGATAGAAGTATAGAGGGAAGGAGAGAGTGTGAGAGAGAGATCTAGAGCATAATGGATAAAAAATGAGTGAGATAAAGAGAGAAATATGATACAACTTGCTGATTACTGAAACTTGACCTCTTGATTACTAAAATTTGACATGTTGATTACTGAAATTTGACTAAGTCTGAAATTTGTCAGATCTTCCAAAAACTAGAATTTTCATTATAAATCCTAGAGATCTGAAACCACTCTCAAACATCCTGAAACTATATACATCAAATATAACTTAATGTACATTTTTTGAACTCAAAATGTACGTTTTTTTTGAAATTTAAACCATAACATGCGCACATTTTACTATAACGCCCTCACATTTTCACTATTTTGGGATGAAAAAGTAAATCGGCCACTTTTTGGCCCCCCATCTTTTTGCACTTACCCAAGTAGAGTAGGATGATCCACAACAATGTTGACATCAATGACAAAGGGGGAGATTGTTTGAAGATGATGTTGTTCAGAAACATGAGCATGGTATGTACATATTTCATGATCTAGTGTTTTCATTGGTGTCAACATTGTTGTGGATCATCCTAGCATGATTTAGAAGTGTTTTTGAAAAAAATTGAATAAGATAAGTTGGTCTGAAAAGTATAGCCACTTAGAAAATCACCTAAGTATCAAACCTGCGGGTACAATGGTTCAATGAATTAGTTTTTGGGTCCGTACCCTATCGCAAATTGAGATATCACTTTTCAATTCGATAACCATAATTTGGTGAAAATTAGATGCATCTAAATCAAATATTTTTTGTTGTTTGGTAAATTATCTTGGAAGATATGAATGACAGAGTTCAATTTTATATATTGCAGTTATTTTCTATATAGTGTGTTGGTGTGGGATATTTCGTATTCCTTCGTGGATGAATATTTTGTGTTTTGGTGTTGAAGATAAGATTCCAGATGTTGGTTGAGTGGGAATTATATATGATATCATGTTTTGAGTTCTAGGTAGTGGTGAATTGAGTAAACAGATGAAGGTTTTTGTGTTTAGGTCTTATTTGGGGTCGATCTAACATGTTTGGTGTTTTGTGAAGGATTTTAATATATGTTGCAATCTTATGTAGGACCTGTATTAGGTCCATCCTGACCTATCTTGAGGTGAATTCAATTTTGAATTAAGGTGCAAAGGCTAGATGAAATATTTTGAGTACATGTTCAAGTTTAATGTTGTGTGTTACATCCAATTAGATTGACCTAATTGATGTTACACTTGATGTGGATATATAGAGGATATTGATTTTAGTGTTTTAAGATGATGTGTGAGTGATGAGTGATAGATGAAATGTATGGTGTACCACCTACATGTGTAATGTGAATGTGATTAGAGTTGTGCGAGTTCTGTGAATTCAAAGTAAATCAAAGCATTGGTCCTGATCAATGCTAAGTTTGATTTTCTACTTCATTGGAACTATAAGCCAACATTCTGTAGATGCATTTGTAATAGTTCAATAGGTTGTGAGCCACACCTTCTATCTTCTATCTTATTCTCTATGGGAACTGAGTCCACTTGTAGTGATAATTTCTATAATATACTATCTGAATATAATATATTGTGAGCTAACATTCACCGTGGTTTTTCCCATTTTGGGTTTTCCACATAAAAATATTGGTGTTCATGTGTTATGTGATGTTGTGGATGTTTCATGATTTCTTTGTGTATATCAGTTGAATGTTCTTTGGTAATTAGATGGATAATATTTGAATGGTTTAATAGAATATTGATTCACCCCCCCTCAAGTAGTATTCCAATTGCTCAATAATGGAGAGAAAAAATAACTAATTTTCTATGCAACCTTGAGAATCATATTGATCCAAAAAGTATCTAAATAGGTTTTTTAATAGATTAAATGATTACAATGTACTATAATGAATCCTTATGATTAAAAAATAAAAAAACTCTAGATTAGACCCTAGGTGAGGATTAAATTAGATTATGACAAGTGTCCTCATCCTATGCTTAAAGAAAAAAATCTCATGACCTACGAATAAAAAAATATTTTTCCTCAGTTTAGCTTAAGTATAATAAAGTAAAAAGGGGGCCTAATTATTAATTAATTAATTATGTGATTTTCTTGTTTTACTCTAAAAATAAGGGTATCATTGCAACTTTGAATCAAAAAGGATATATGAGGAAGTTATCAAGATTTAAGGATTGAAGATACCAAGGAACTTGTCCCTTAAGGTATGCAAAACATGGGAAATCCAAACTTGCATTCCCAATGAGATAACATTGTGGAAAGTGTTAAGGATCAAGATTAATGGATGACCCATAAGACATACCATATTAAAAGTATGCCCACATATTTAAATCTGATAAGACATATCAACAAAGCTATTGGGGACAGAATCATGGATGCCAAGAAAGGAGTACTTAGGTATGGGGATGGTTGACACTCTAACGAGCTAAAAATATATGTATAAAAGAAAAAGAAGCCAATTTTCCTTGTCTCATTAATTTTTTTTGTTACTTTATTGATAAAGAGAACCCTTAGAACCTAATTCCCTAATATTTCTTGAGAAAATTTTCTAGTATGCAATAATTTAAATGACATACTTATGAGGCCAGGGCTAGATGAAGCAAATAGGGGTCAGAGGTGAATGATTCATCTACAAAAATAGAAGAGGAATGTACATACCCTCTTCCCCACATGTTACATCACTTTCTCATAGAATAACACACAACTAGAGCCAGAGACATAGGAAACCCAACCTGTAGCCTCTAGGGCTTAAACTACAACACTTGTAGATTCATAAGCCCTTGTTGCCACATAAAATCCCTTCTATGCCAAGAAGCATAAAGGAAAAATCAAACCTTCCTCTTTTGCATCTAAAAAGAAGTATAAAATGCGTGTGCATCCTAAAAGGTGGTCACACCGCCTTAAGGAAAATGGAATTGCGGGATGAAATTCCCATTCTAGACAAGAAAGGTCATGATGATAGAGCTTGAAACAAAATTGAAAAAAAAAAATTACTTGATGATCAAGAACAATCCAAAAGCCTACAATTTATGTATCTAAGAACCAGTTTAGATTTTGAGTATGAACAAGATTTATTTATAGCAAAGAAGAAACCCAAATGTCTTAACAGTCCAACAACTCAAGATGAATTTTCTTCCACAGCTAAGACTAATGAAGAATTATTTTTGGAGGATGAGAATGAATTACTCCTTATAGATAGAGATGAAGTTAATGATTTGCAAGCATCTCTAAGAAAAAAAAGGAACTAGAAGAATAGATAGAGGGTTACCAACAAAAATATATTGGATTCGATAACGAGGTTAAAGAATTAGAAAATCAGTTGCATGTTTATTAGGAGCAAGGAGTAGGTGGGTATGTGTAGGATCATGATGGACCAAAAAGTGGCGATATGTAAGTGATATGATGGCCCATGTGGCTGACGACTTCTTTTTTACCCAAAATTGATGAAACGAAAAAAAAATTTAAAGGAGATTCTCAACTTTCCACCAATATAAATTATGCTTTACTTTGAATTTAATAAATAATTATTATTCATTTTATTTTTGAATTATGACTAAAGTCCTAATTGATAGGTTGATTGAAAAACATCTATAACTTTCAAATGGTATCACATTTTTTGAATCTGAAACATGTGTCACATTCTATACTTCACATACTACAAGAATAAAAAAAATGAATTTCATGAAGTTTTGACCAAGTTAAGGTGGTTAGATAGACCAGCTTTTATATATTTTTAAAGTTGTAATAAAAAATTCATAATTAATTATTTCTTGGAAAAAAATTATAAAAAAATATGCATCACATCAGGACATGAGTCCTCTACTTATATCTAAAAGCTTATAAAAAAATATTATCATTTTATTGTGGTTAGGGTGGTCAGACAAACACCTACTTCTTATTTTTACCCTGAAATTTAAGTACTACTACATTGAAATTTCAAATTTTCATCAAATAGATTTTTTTTTTAAATAAAGGTCTAGTAGATTAGAAACTACATTCAATTTGCTACATATTCTATTTTTACATTTTTTAAAATAATAGAGATAACTATTCAAATTTTTACGTCAAGTTGTCTAACTATGATTTTTTGAATTTTTATTGCCACTTAAGGGCCTGTTTTTTCCATGATGACCAAGTTGGCCTAGTTGACCATCATAAAAATAAATAAGAAAACTTGAAAACCTGATGAGAAGAATGATGCCCCCACAACATCAAAAACCCCTACTCTAGTTACCCTTGGGATAAAATTATGGAACAAAATGGAAGAGCTTTCTCATTCACAAAGAGAAAGGAATAAGGAAAGATTGATAGTGGTACTTAATAGAGAAAATGAAAATAAAAACTTAGAAATTAAAAGATTAAGGGTAAAAATTGAAGAATTGGTTGATAAAACTGTTCAGCTCATGAAATGTAGACCACCTACTAGGGTCTATACCCTATTTATGTAGGAATTTTTTTTGTGTTTTAAATTTATCCAATTAATTAATGATCTTTTAGTTTTTTTATCATCTCCAACATTTCTTTTTAAATCTTATCAAAAGGCCACACCAGACATGCATGATCAAATGTGTGAATTTTATCTACATAATCTGGTCATCCCATATGATACTACCTGGAAATGACTAATTTTTGTGGGAGATGTTTAGATAAAGGAACTAGCCTCATTCGTTAGGAATGAATATCAAAGAGGTCAATGGCGACACAATTATCATGAGAGGAAGAATTCATTTCCCCTACACATTAGAGAAGTAGTAGAAAATCCCAATGAGTTATTTGAGGAATGGATTAACCTCGTAGAAAAACTTAGGGTGGAAAGGAAAATCTTGGAGTGAAAATAAAAATATTACAAGAGATTTCAAGAGCATAAGTACATCAAAGCTTCCCTACAACACCAGATCATGTGGTTCTCTCTGACATTTCATCCTCCTCTTCTCCTATACCCAATTCCACATTAGATAGGAAGGAGGGAAGAACAAGGGATGAAAAAGCAAGCCAGATGGGAAAGAATATCTAGACACAAAAAAATTCTACCTAAAGGGGAAGGAGTCACTAACACTATGGACTACAAAGAAACTGCATTACAGTATAACCAAAGGCCCTAAACTGGTTGAAGACAAGCCAAAAGCTAAGTTGGGGGAAACGATGAGTCCTGGAATTTTCCCTCTTTCCTTTCTAGGTTTCATATATTTTATAATATAATTTCTAATAAGTTTCAAAGACATTACCCAAACTTTTCCACTTATTTTAAGTATTTAAAGCATTAAGGGTGATATATATTGATAAATGATTGTGTGATTCTATGAATTTCTATGGAATTTAATAAGGTTTTATGTTGATAATTGTTATTAATGATGGAAAGATTCCTTTGAAATAAACTAACCCCTACAACAAAGGATATGTCAACCCGCAACAAAGGGATTGCCAACCTGCAACAAAAGGATGCATTTCCACCATAACCAAAGAGGGTATCGCTTATAGCACATGCAATTTTTAAAGTTGGTGGAGTTAGTGGTTGAAGATTGTGAACATGATTTATTTATGATTCATTCTATGTTTTTACTTTATTCTATCATTAGTTCACGGAGGAAAGAAGATATTTGTAATAATAGAGGCTAAGGCTTGCAATAAGTTTTTCCCTATTAAGCACGTCTTCAATTATAACCATCTTCTTTAAATATGTAGAATCCTGATAAGAATCTAACACTCTTATCCCCACTATTTCTTCATTACTGTTTAAAATAAGACTTATTCCTCTTCCTATATTTTTGGGAGATTCAGTAACTACTTACAATTTTTTTTTAGTCCAAAAATAATCACTCTCAAAGATCTTATGTATATTCCTAATCTTGTGAGAGGTCAAAAGCTAGCTAGATATAATGTGTAAAGTAGATTGAATACAAGTACTCTTCTGGTTGATTTGATACTATATTCTTAGTTTATCTATTCAATTTGCAATAAAGATAGATACAATCTTTTCCATGAATCTCTAAGTTAATATTTGAAGAAGGATATTATAGGATCTTGCAACAACTCAAGTAGGGGCCACTTGAGGTACTACAATACTCCTTGTATTTTAGATTATTAATTACAATAGAATGAATTGCTAATTTGTATTTTTTGGTTTATACGTAAATTGAGTTCTTGAATAATGATGAGTTGTTATTAAAGTAAGTTGCAACATAGCTGAGTCATTAAGTTACTATCTTCACAAGACTATTTTTTGATAAAAATAAAAACAAGTTTTGAAGGGACCCTGAAACCCTTTAAAAGCATATTTTGCATGGATCTGGAACCCTCAACTAGAAGGTTGTCAAAACTAAAAGACATGAAAGCATAAACAACCTTGGATAAAAAGGAAACCAAGGCCAAGAGCAACAACCGACTACAAATTTTCCAAACAGCCAGCAACCGGCCAAAAACCAACCCCCCAACAAGAACCATCAAGATTTACATTTTCAATTACTCTTGTGGGAGTGGAGAGTCATGTCAAAAGGAGGTTTAGAGGACTTATATTTTTTTCCCTTTACCGTGATCCAACCCTCTTCTACTTGTGTTATCTTATCAAGCCAAGCTAGCGCACTATTATCCTACAGAGGAAAGCGAGCAGCCGTTGTCTTAGAGATTTGATCTGTATTCCTATCAGCAAGCATGGCCAAATCAGAAGAGTCACTCGAAATGAAAGCCGAAGCACTGTCACCAGAAGTGGCAGCCAAAGGCCCACTCTCAATCTCAAAAGGGGTCACAACATTGTTGTCTTGCAAAGCTTTAGCAATCCCGCCATTAGAAATAGTCAAAGAGGAAGCCTCAAGGCCCTGTGATTCCTGAGCAACCACCTCAGAAAAACTCCTTGATTGCTCAACTTTCTTAGCAATTGTATAGTGTTGTGGAGAAGCATCTTTCTACCATGTAGCCTTCATGGTTTTTTTCTCAAAACCACATTGTACAACAGCATGACCTATATAGTTACTCGTAGTAGTTATTATAGTTACCTATAGCAATTGTCATTCATCTGATTACATTTCTAGATAGTTATTTTATTCAAGTTTATTTTATTTTTATTTTATTTTATTACTCTTCTATACACAATTGATTAGGATGATTTAGGATTCTCAGTCGCACATATAGTTTCAACATCATCTAAAGATTACAATTCCCTAGTTGATAAATTAAATAAAGCACCTCAGGGGAAATGAATTGTGCAATAAGGGATTTGTTGGTACATTAAATTGTATGTATGAATTGTATACATTAATTGATTGATCATAGATGGAGTTTTACACACATTAGAACAAATAGTAGCTTTAGGAAAAAGAAAAACATGTAACTGATCAATAGAGGAATGAGGAAAAATAGAAGATTTTTTATCTTTCCATATGCTAAAGAGAATCTCCACCTTGAAAGCATACCATATATAATTGAATTGGTGAAAGATACAAGGCCAATCACCCAAAATAACCATATGCTAGTAGAAAGGTTCTGGTTGGAAAGGGAAAAAAATCATGAATCCGTTGTTGTAGTTTTTGGGCTTCGGGATAGAACTAGAAAAGGTGATTAAAAGATTCCAATTTCCCACAAAAAGGGAAATAAATTCTTGGGTTCTCATATAAACTAACTAAGAACCCAAAGGCAAGCCTTGGAAAATAATATGCCAAGAAAAGTGGGCCAACTTTGGTTCTAGAACAATAGACCATATAGTGAGAAATTTGCATTGCCAAACCAAGACCGGAAAGTTTAAATGCCATATTTGGTTTAAAATCGTAACCATAGGAAAATGAGGAGAAATCAAATGATAGCTAGAGTGAGGATTATAGTTGCAAAAATCAGTGTTTGGACCCCACTTTCAACCTTTCCACCAAAATTTGGTTAGCCAAATACCAATTTTGTGAACCATATTAGCTAGAATTGCCCCTATAATAGTGTCAAAAGTCTCTCAATCTCAGTTAATGAGATGAAACTTATCCTCAGTTTCATTCCATGACATAAGACTCACAAATTTTATGGAGAATAAATCATGAATCCTTTGAACACTTTTCTTGATAAATTGCATGGCTCACACCTATGGTAAATGAGCCAAGGGGTGATACTAGTCTTGTAAAAGGGAGGAAAACCATATTTTTTTTGGTTCATGGATAAACCATCACATAAACCAGACCCATTCTAGAAGATCCAAGGCTTGATGGCATCCTAGGATTTCCATATTTATATATAATAATATTTTTAGTATTTATACTTACATTTTATTTTACAAGATTAGTTTTTTATTTTTTGATGAATAAGTGTTAGCATTGTCATTTATAAATAAATGATAGTACACATATTTAATGAAAAATGTGGGTGGATATGGAATCACACCCCAATAGTCCAAATGAAGTTGTATCCTAGATCAAAAAATAACACAAACAACCACTAAGTGGCAAGAGAAATAGAAGGAGGTGGAGGGTCGTGGTCCTCTAACCTACCCCATACATCAGGTTGGTCTAGATTGTCCATAGGAGGGTCCCACCCCTCATCATATTTTTCTTTATCTTGGTCATCAAAGGTTGAATAAATAGCCAACACTAGTTGAGGAAACTTGTTGGAATCAAACTAGTTGGAAGCACAACCAAAAGGCTACTGGAAGTTGGATGACTTTCATTAATGATGCAGTTTGGAAACATGAGCATGAAGTGTATATATATCAAGCTTTATCTAGTTTTTTCATTGATGTCAACATTGCATTATGATCATAATAGCTTAGTTTGGAAGTATTTTTGGTGACATATGTATAGTGCAAGTTGGTCTGAAAAGAATGGCTTATCAAGAAATTAGCTAAGTATTTCCTCTGATAATTTTGTGCTTCAGTGCATCAATTTTTGGGTCCACAGTTCACCACGAGATGGTATAACCTTTTGTGATTCTAACTATATTTTTTAGTTCATCAAATTTGCAACTATATTCAATAATTTGTGATATTCTATGAAGTTTCCTAAAAGATATGAATGATAGTGTTGAGCCTTGCATATCGAATTTACTTTATGTACAGTGTATTAGTATGGGAGATTTTGCATTTCTTCATGGATAATTATTTTGTTTTGCGATGATGAAGATGAGTTAATAGGTGTCAGGGTATGTGTAGGATCATCATGGAAAAAACAGGCCCTTAAGTGGCAATAAAATTTAGAAAAATCAGAGTTAGGCAACTTGATGTAAAATTTTGAATAAGTTATCTATATTATTTCATAAATACGTAAGAATAGAATTTGTAGAAAATTCAATGTATTTTCTAAACTACTAGGTTTATTGAGAAAAAAAAAATCTATTTGGTGAAAATTTAAAATTTCAATGCAGTAGTACTTAAATTTCAGGGAAAAAATAAGAAGTAGGTGTCTGTCTGACCACCCTAACCACAATAAAATGATAATATTTTTTTATAATATTTTAGATATAAGTAAAGGACTCATGTCCAGATGTGATGCATATTTTTTTAAAAAAAATTTCCAAGTAAATAATTCATTATGAATTTTTTATTACAAATTTTAAAAAATATAAAAATGTATACATCTAACCACCTTAACTTGGTCAAAACTTCATGAAATTAAAGTTTTTTTTTTTAATCCTATAATATGTGAAGCATAGAATGTAACGCATATTTCAAATTCAAAAAATGTGATACCGTTTGAAAGCTATATACTTTTTTCAATCAGCCTATCAATCAGGACTTTAATCGTAATTCAAATAGAAAATGATAATCATTATTTATTAAATTCAAAATAAAGCATAATTTATATTGGTGGAAAGCTGAGAATCTCCTTTAAAAACCCTTTTCATTCATCAATTTTGGGTAAAACAAAAGTCGTCAGCCACATGAGCCATCATATCACTTACATATCACCACTTTTTGGCCAATCATGATCCTGCACATACCCGTCAATTGAATGTGAATTTGAAGAGAGATCAAGATTTGAGGTCATACGTTTGGCGAATTGTATGAACATTTGAAGATTTTGTGTTTAGATCTATTTTTGGGCTGACCTAACATGTTTGATATTTTGTGGAGGACAAGCAAGTAACTTTATCTCAATGCCAACCTATCTTGATGTAAATTGAATTATGAACTAAGGTGAAAAGTGTAGATAAATTTTTTTGAGGACAACATGCTTAATTTAAATGTGTGTTACTTCTAATTAGGCTAACCTAATTGAAGTTACACTTGATATGGATACATGTATATATGAAATGAATCTCATTTTTTTGAAAAGTAGATGTGAGAGCATGGGTGTGTGATGAAGAGATAACAAATTATATGCGAGTGTTGAAGAGATATATGACATGTATGGTCTCTCACCTACATGTGTGAGATGTAGAATTGAGTAGATTGTGAACAAAGCAGAGTATTGATTCATATTAGTGTGGAGATCATTTTTTACTTCATTGGAACTGTAATCTAGCATATTATAGATGCTATTGTATCAATTCAAATAGGTAGTATTGTCAACCCTTCTTTGTTCTTTCTCTGTGGGTTGTGAGCCTTTTTTCTAGATAGTGTATCCTATCCTGACAGTGAGTATTTTTGTATTATACTATATCCAAATATAATATATTGTGAGCTAATCCTCATCGTGATTTTTCCCTTTTTGGGTTCTCCACGTAAAAATAGCGGTGTTCATGTGTCATATGATTTCATGGATTTCTTCATGCTTTCATTCATCATTGCAGTTATATTTATTCTAAAAATTGGATGATGTATGCTTAATAGGTTTAAAGGAATACTGATTCACCCCATATTTCAGGTGTTCAACAAAGGCCACTTAGGAGCTCCACCAAAAGACCACCTAGGAATACCACTAGAAGGCCATCCAGAAGTAGCACCCTAAGGGTGTGGAGAGGTTGAGCACTATCGAATAGGTTGTGAAACACTCCTATGACCACAATCCCTTTAGCCAAGTGGGGGAGAAACTTGAGGTCAAGCAACTTGATTTCCATGAGCCGAAAGACTCTTGCCTTTTTGGCATCTACAAAGAGGTGAGATACCTTGGGAGGAGGAAGGAGATGAAGGAACTATATCCATGACCAGTACAAGGGGCATTCCCCAATGGTTAATAAATTCCTAAAGGTGAGCCACATCTAAGGCAACCTCATTGGCTTACACCTAGATTTGTGAAAACACATTAGCACAAATATTTGCTTTAGCAAAAAGTGAAATATTTTGGTCGATAGAGTAATGAGAAAATATATAGTTCACTTATATCTTTCCATATGTAGAAAATAATCTCCACCTTGAAAGCATACCATATTCTATTGAATTTATGGGGGGATGTGAGGCCAATCTCCCAAAAGAACCATATGCCAAGAAAAAGGCTCTATTTTTTAAGGTTGAAAGAAATCATGAATCTAATTCCAAAGCTTCTAGGTATGGGGACAAAACTAGAAGAGGTGCTTAAAAGACTCCAACTTTCTAAAAACTGGGCAATGTCTCGAATGTCCATATGAACTAAATATGACACTGCTAATTTAATCCTTGGAAAATAATACACCATGAAAAGTGAACCAATTTAAGCTCCAAAATGGACCAAATAGTGAGAAGCCTACATTAGCAAACTAAGACCGATGACTACAAATTTCTTCTCTAAAACTTAAATTGGGCAAGTATGGGTAAATGCAAAGAAATCCAATGATATCCAAGACAAGGTTTATAATTATGGAAGGTGATGTTTGGACCCCACTTCTATTCTTTCCATTGAGATCTAGAAGATTGAATTCCAATTTTGTGAACCATGTCAGCTAGAATAGCCCCTATAGCACTCAAAAGCCTTGTGGTCTTGATTAGAAAGGTAAAACTTAGCCTTAGTCTTGAATTCCAAACATGAAACTCATAGAATTTTTGGAGAACAAATCCCACGAGCATTGGATACATTTCTTGTGAAACTGTAAAGCCCTTACCCATGGCAAGTGAGCTAAGGGGAAAATTTGATCGTTTAGAAGAGGGGACTACCAAATGTTTTGCTAGTTAAGAAAAGTATCATCTTGGAAATTGAAAATATTACAAAGAAGCCAAGGTAAATAACGGCCTCCCAAGCTCGCCATATACTTTAGCCACAAAATTTCCCTCAATGTGAACCACGTCCTTCATGGTGAGAAGGGTTTGAATAATCCCATTTTAGGAAGGCTAATTGATTGGATAGCTAAAAGAAATGCAATGTCCAAGAAGAACTTTCCAAGCTTCATTTCCAGTGAAGTCACAAATGATCTAGTTGACACGAAGAGTTATCCCTTGTCATTGGTTGGATAATAGCCCCAACCCTCTGGAATTGTGAGGGAGACAACAAAAGTTCTAGGAAACCTAATGAAAATCCCTATGATTTTTAAAAGAATCCCAAATAAATTTTGAAAGAAGCTTCTCTAATTTCATGTAATAAACTTTTGAAGGAGCCCAACATGAGGAATAATGAACATGAGTGGCCCCAAGGATAATCAAGAAAACTTGAAATTTCCCAACCAAGGAAAGGGGCTTCATGATCAAGTGAGTGAGATTATTTTCAATTCTAGAAAGGACTACATGTCATAAGGCCACTTGACAAGCCCAGAAAGAAAAGGGAATGCCCAAAAATTTAAATATGTCATCATGACCAATCCATTTCCAGCCAAAAGATTGAATCCAAGAAAGCATGGGAAGGATTTATTGTCAATAGCACTAAGTCTTATCATCAAAGCCATACAGACATTTTGAGCTTCTTATCATCGAAGATTATGAAGTCTTGTGGCCAAGGTTGGAATACCAACAATGTGAACATTCTAGGGGGCATGTTTGAGGACAACCTGAACATGGTTGACCTCAAAGAAATGAAAAGTTAAAAAACCCTTAGTTGGGTTTTGAATAGCATCAAGTTGGACCCCACATAGGGCTCAATGCTTGTTGGCCCATTATGAAAGCATGCTTTCAAGGCCTAGGTTCTCCCCACAAAATATTAGAGTAAAATTCTCTAATCAACTACAAGTACTTTCAAATTCAAGAATGGATACAACCACATTCGCTAGAGTTATAGAATGCACACTTCATGAAATACTTTTAAAACAAACTTCTGGGGACATGTGTTCAGAGTAGCCATGTTGTAGAGCCACCATACTATCAACACCAACAAGAACTATTGGACTGGTGCCATTTAAGGCCATATAAAGAAAAAACTAAAAAGGACCACAATAAATGTGATGGAACTTCAAATCTCCTACACCAAGGGCATGGAATCACAAAGGTGTGGCGAATGAACCCAGAAAAAACCAAAACCCTAGAAAAGTGCTCATGAACCTCTCCCTCTTGATTTCGAGTGTCTCAATTTTTTATTTTTTCAAATATATATTAGTTGTGATTTAGTTTTTATTATCTTTATTTGTTTATTATGTTTTAATTTTTATTATTTTTATTATTTTTATTATTTTTTTATATAAACTCTTTGATAATTAATTTCAACTGACTCGCATTATTACGGCGTACTACTCCCCTCGCTGCCACTGTAACTACACCTCCTGACATAATAATTGTTTCTTCTACCAATCTCAATACCTTCAAATTGCAGCATTCATAAAACCATTTAATGTTCTACCTACGTATGATATGTGTAAGCATAAAACCGTAAACCATACAGAGTATATATCAAAGTTGTTTTAAACCCAAAATGCGTTAAAGCAAAAGTTTAAGCAGATTCATGTACACGAAAGGAAAAGGACAGTACCACTGGTATTCCCAGAACTCCCACCACCTCCGATAATATTTTGTGAACAAACCCATCTTTCCAACACTAAGTAAGCTTGAAACCATACCGGCTTCTAACCTTAAAATAATCAATATTCCTTTGGTCTACAAAAGACAGATTCCCAAGTTTTGCTGTAGACAGTTACAAGACATCATGACAGTACAAAGGACAAGACCCATTTCCCAAGAAATACACATTACCTCAGGGAGCTTGACTTTTTAAGCATCTGGTAGCTTATATCCTACATCATCACATTATTGGTGCTCAGTCAGTCCCTTTGCCTTGCCAATAACCGTCTTATGCCACTCCGTTCACAAGTTTTGAGTGAACTTTACAAAAGTTTTCTGTTTAACTTATTTATACATCTCACCCCATGAAACTCTCATGACCTATTCCAATTCCAATGGAAAATCTCTGGAGATATATTTCATGCATGGTGCTCATCCTGATTCATGAAGTGCATTTTGCCAGTAAGACTCATGGTTGTATCCATTTATTGAATTGGTGGAATATGTTTTTTAACCTGCATTCAAGCAGTAATTAAAAGTAGTCTATGTGCAGGTGCTACTTTGGACCCAATGGAACCTGATGGCAATATAACAGTCAAGTGGAACATTTTATCTTGGACAGATGATGGCTACAATGTCTCTGTCTCTGTCTCCATCTCATTCTCTCTCTATATATACAAACTTGTTTCAATTCTAATGTGTTGATTGTATTGTTGAATTGTATTTTTCCAGGCATTGGTGACAATTTCTAATTATCAAAAGTACAGACACATAGAGCATCCAGGGTGGAGTTTAGGATGGAGTTGGAAAGGCAAGGAAGTTATATGGGATATTTTGGGTGGTGAAGCAACCGAGCAGGGAGATTGCTCTGGTTTTAAATCAAGTAGCATTCCCCATTGTTGCAGAAGACATCCCACAGTAGTAGACTTATTGGCCACTGTTAGTAATGATGCAAGGATAGCAAATTGTTGCAGGGGAGGGGTTTTGTCCTCCACTGTACAAGACCCACAGAATTCTGTGGCTGCTTTCAAGATGAGAGTGGGAGCTGCAGGGGCTTCTAAAAATACAGTCCATGTACCTTCTAATTTTTCTTTGAAAGGGCCTAGCTTGGTTTATTCTTGCAGTCCTGCCACACAAGAACAATCAAGTCATTTCCCTACTCCAAGTGGACTAAGACAAACACAAGCTCTAAGTATGTATATAGCATCTGTTTTTATATTTCTTACTTAAATATTTCATTTTCTCTGTGGTGGAAATAAGGACTGTAAATCATACTCCTTGGTGCTAGCGATCTTTAAGCTATACTCATGAAATATGACCATAGAACTTTAGAAATCCAGACCTCTAAGTCAATCTCAAGCATCTTGTTCTGTTTGCCTTCAAAAAGAACCAAGGACTGCATATTATATCTCAATTTGCAAGAGTTTAACCCTGTCTGTCTTTTTCATTGAACCTGAAACTGTTTTTGCATAACTACAAAACTAACAACCGTTGGTATTAAGAGACCCAAAAAAATGGTGTCGGGAACCAAACAGAAGTTCAAATTATTAAATTCTCTGCATAATCTCCAAAAAATCAGGATAAATAATTTATTAAAAATAGCAATTAAAAAAGTAGGATAAATGCTCTTAAAAGAATGAATCAATATACTTGATTATCGATAAGGTTGAAAATAAAAAGTACTTATAATTTTGCATGAGCATTTACCAAAAAAAGCCCAACAATTTTTATTTTTTTTTAACAAGTTTTTGTTCTCATCTGGTGGCACCTTCTTGTAATTTTTTCGTTCTGGACTGTAGTTCTGTTTAGTCTTTGGGGATATGATCTTGTGTTTCAAATGATTCTGTTTCTAATTGATAAAGAAGTAATTTCAAATGATGCTAACTTTTTAAACACCATTCATTATGTTTATTTAGATTTCATTTCTTTCTTTTTTTCCAAATATTGTGAACATATCAGATCAATTCTAACTGACAAGGCCTGAAATGATTCTTCAGAGACTTGGAGCGTGAAATGCATATATTCTCCAGTTTTGTCTCACAAAACACCAGTTTGCTGTGTATCTTTCTCTGCATTTTACAATGACACCATGATTCCCTGTCCTGCTTGTTCGTGTGGATGCCATGATCCTTCACAAAATCAACCAAAGTCATGCCTACAGTACGTTGATCTCCATTTACTTTTCATTCCTTTTGATTATTTGGGCACTTATGACTGAAATCATTCTAAATTCAGATGTTTTTGGGTGTTTACTTAACTTTTTTTTAGTTATCTTCCAATAAATATATTTTCACCCTATGAGTAACATTTACCTTTAGGTCCCAATCTCCTACTTAAATCATTTTATAAACATTGATGTAATTTTATTTAATCTAGGTTCCATTTCCTGCTGCTGCAGGGAAATACCTTTGTCTACAACTGAAGGCAAGAGCAACCTGAATACAAATGCAAATGAGGTTCGTTGCACTCATCATATGTGTCAAATTAGAGTGCACTGGCACATCATGGCCAGCTACAAAGGATATTGGCGAGTTAAGGTTACTATAATGAACTTTGAGTACCTGAAAAACTATACAGACTGGAATCTTATAATTCAGCATCCCAATTTCAATAGCTTGGAGAGGGTTTTCAGCTTCAATTATACTGGTCTTACGCAAAGAAATCTTAAAAGTAAGTACAATTATTTATGGCCACATCAAATGGTTCTGTCATGTTCTCATCTAGCACTACTATTAGATACCAACTATAGAAATCAACTGCATAGTGCATTTATTAATGGTTATTCAGTTATAGATGCACTGGTTGGAACCCCTAGAGTAGGGTATGCAGCATCTACTCTAAGCACAGTAAGGCCTGGAGGTTGTCCAATATGCTGAATATTACCTTATAACCTAAGCAGAGTCAGAAAGCTGAATCCTATGTTTGTAGTCTAAGCATTATCAGATGTGCCGGTTGGTTTGTTCCATATGTGGAATGCTACCTAATAGAATAATCAGGATCAGGTAAGCTGAATTTCTGAACGATGACACATTTTAAGCTTTGACTTGTTTAGATGGTTCATTTAAAATCACACTTGTTTTTTAGTAGGATTCATCCATTAATGTTATTTAAGATGAACTGCCTAAACAAGTCAAAACTTAGAGTGTGTTGTTTAAATCTGACCAACTATATCTAATAGAATAAGCTGAATTTCTGAACGCTAGTTTAAATTGCACATTCTAAGCTTTGACTTGTTTAGGTGGTTCATCTAAGATCAGATTTGTTTCTTCAGTAGAACTCATCTACTAATGTTATTTCAGATGAACCACCTAAACAAATCAAAGCTTAGAGTGTGATGTTTAAGTCCGACCAATTTCTGATGCCAAGCACAATCAAGTGATCTACTTGATTGATCTCATATTTTAAATAAATTTGAAAAATGGATGCCTTTTATAAATTTCCTCACTTTATATATCTTTATACACAATAATTTGAGTACCTGCACATTAATTAGATGTTAATGGATGAAGCTTTGGATTTGTTCCTTACAGGATTTATGTCTTGTTGAGTCTGCAACTACTCATTTTTATTTTTATGCTCTCTTCTACATCCAGATGATGGATCACGGAATGGGATCTGAAACATTGATGCAAAAATAATCACACAATTTAATCCAAAAATCTGTTAAAAAACTATCAATATATATTGTGGAAACTTGTTATCATTGATTTAGAAGGACAATTCAACTAATTACTGTAAAGAATAATTCCATTAAAAACTCTGTGCAATCAATCCCATAAATTAATATGCAGTTATGCTTGAATACTAAGATTTCAATCCCGCAGTGATACTAATATTCTCTATTGAACTATTTGTAGATGATAGTGCAATGTTTTGGGGAATCAAATACTACAACGACGTACTTTTACAAGCTGGTGAAGTGGGCAACGTGCAATCGGAAATTCTGATGCAGAAAATCAGAGGGAAATTCACATTTAACAATGGATGGGGTTTTCCACACAAAGTGTATTTTAATGGAGATGAATGCATGTTGCCACCTCCAGATGTGTACCCATGGCTGCCCCGGACAACAACCTCGCAAAGAATATTGTCAGGCACTGCATTTATTGCAACAATATTAGTGGGGGCGCTGTTTTTTATCTATTTGTATTGGGCATGCACCATTCAGAGAGAAAGCCTTCTTTTTAGACTCAAATGTTAGATTCAACTTATAATAACTATATGTTTATGTACAAAGATTGGGTATGAGAATTTTTCAGTCCTAGAATCAATTTTAACCCACAAATGTAATTTTGCTATTAGGTTAATTAAGAGCTTTAAAAATGATATCAAATCGACAGTGGGAGTTTTTTTTAAATGTTAAATATATAAGTTTTTTTTTTTATTGGAAATATTATCATGAGTAATATATATGATGTTATATAAATAAAAGTATGGTCAATAGTGGCATAGTGTGATGGTTAAGTTGTAGTGTTGATGTTCTTATCAGTAAGGTTCAAACTTCACTAGGTGTTATTATTGAGTGTTTACTACGGTGTTATTGTTGAGTGTTTATATTGGTGATGAGGTCTCTCATTCACCGATTCATAGTTCTAGATCAAAAGTTTTACCCCTTTAAAATAAAACACTATATAAATAATTAGTATAAAATATAAGTTTTAGAATACAAATTGGAACTGGTTCGTATTCACAATTTATTATAATATGTGGGAAATTAATAAAAATAAAGGAGCTAAGTCGAATTACTAAGCATGTGTAGTTGTGACAAGAGGAGGGGGAGTATATTATTCTCTCAATGAACATCCAAGGGGAAGACTCATTAGATGGAAGATCAAGCAACTCCTAGCCATCCTTGAATCCTTAATTACCAATGACACAACACTTTCTAATTAGGAAGCGAATATAGAACAATAACCTAGATACCACTCAATAGAGGTCCAACATATTTCACTTGCAAGGAAGGAGTTGAACCCCTCTACTAAGAAGAATGCAATGAGAAACAAATGCAACTACGAGTATAATTATACCGTTGTAATGATGTTCGCTAAGCCAAGTCATTAGCGAAAAATCTACTCATGGTATAGGGTTCACTCCTTCAATGATGAACAAGGTCACTTGAAAGTTGAAATTATAGCAACGCCTTGATTTAAAATTATGTAAAGGTTAGAACATGAATTTTCTTAGTAAGAGAAAAAGAGCAATTAATTGTCTTTCATATTAAAAATAATATTATTTATAGACTTCAATAAATGAAACTAGATAGAATCTCTAGGACCAAGAGGTAGTATCCAAAAATAAGGTAGCTCTCCAAGAAAATAATCCTTGCGAGAATAATGTAAAATGGTTATGAATCCATTTCTAAGTATCTTGGGCTCAAGGACAAGTCCAAAATAGATGTTAGGAGCCTTTCATTTTATTGCAAGTGTGGCATCTTAGATAAGAAAGTATACTAAATGTAAAAGATACTATGGAGGGATGACAAGGTATAGGTAAATGCATTCAAGCATTAAAAAAATGGGATTGAGATGGATAGATAGAATTTTTGGTCGAGCACAAATTATATTTGATTCTTAGGTTTAATTGGAGAAGAGGGTTAATTGGTTGGTGGCAAGGAGTGCAAATTTAGGCATAGATAAAAGATGTTGGGAATAAAAAGGAAGGGGCATTGTGGGAACTTTGGGCTTGATAGGAAGTGGTTTGGTTTTAGGTTAGGTAGGAGGTGGTTGAGGTTTATTTTATACAAGAAGGGGTGTTTTAGGTTTATTTTTAGGCTAGTTAAAAGAACAAGTAGGAGAAGGAAGCTATTAATACCTTGATTTCCACACAACTTAGAATAAGTGGCTTAAGAGGGTAGATAGAAAGAATTGGATCAATTACACAATTTAAAACCTATTTTTATTTTTAATAATTGAATAATGAATTGTGGCATTCATACAATGGGCCAATATGTTTAGAATAAAGTAATCAAAAGAGAAACTACCTAATTCTAAGAGAGGTTGGTACTCATGATATGGTACTATAAGATCACATTATTTTTATAAATAAACTTAAATCATTAGTGAAGCATAAATGATATATGTCGGGCTCACTCAACCTGTGTATTGAGAAAAATTGTGAATCATAAAAATAAAAGGATAAATTAAACTATGCAAATCTAGTTAAATTGATAACATATACATGTGATCAATCATTAAATCTGAAAAATAAGATGGAAAAATATTTATAAAAATAATAAAAATTAGCAAACACATATGATACTACATATACATTAAAAAACCCTTTTGGGAAAAAATTCACCACCAAAGAGATGGTGAGCTTGCATTATATCAATACATATCATACAATATTATTTAGTTTAATAACATTCTAATCTAGTGTGAGAGTACCTACACAATAACCATACCTCCATACCAAGCCTAAGTAGTATAAACTTAAAAGGAGGTTTAAAAATCACCATTAAATAATTCCACAGGCTTAATCATGGTATCCAAAATAGAAAGTGGCTCCTCTTACACACTAAAATTTCATATATTTTGTCATAAGATTTCATTAAGCCTAATTTCTCATTTATAATGCTCCATGAATATTATAGTAGTATTAACACTTCTTATTTTGATATGTATGATCTATAACTCCCTCTCTTTGGCATATTTTTTGTAATCTCCCTTGTTCAATGCTATTACAACAATTTTTCAAATAATTTAAATAATAATAATGAAATAATATCCCTCAACTCTTCATAGGCATCCAAGTTGCTTGTTCTAATAAATTTGGAGACCTACCTTTATACATTAGGTTTATAATTTAAGTATCACTTTATCCTAGCATTCTCCCATTAATATTATACATTTCAATATCATAGATATGAAACACGTAATCAATCAAGTAAAAGATACAAGGCCTATGGCCTCGCTACACCAAGAGAACTATCATGTGTTTGCTAGTTTTGTAAGTGAATCTACAACATTATCTTAAGTGTCAATATTTTACAATATGACCTTAACACTCCCCACCATCTTGTGAACAAAGCGATACTAAACAACAATATTATTCATATGAGTATGGTACGTGAGATTCCTAGCTAGATAGGTAGCACTCAAATTATCCTGAATCTAATTTGAACCAACATTCAAGTTCAAAACTAATTTTTGAACATAATTTATGTGACCAAATAATGTGTTTAAAATTATTTTTAGTAGCCATATACTCTACTTCAATAGTGGGAAAAAGCATTGGAAATATATTTCTCATCCAACTAATTATAACACCACCAAATAGAGAAGACATGTAGCCATAGAGAGCCACCAACTATCCAAGTGGCCTACTAAATCTACATCAATAATGCACTATATCCAATGGCTTCCCCACGTCATTAGAATTGTGATAATAAAACTAATAATCAAAATTTCCTTGAAAATATCCAAATACCCTCTTAATACAAGTCTAGTTATCTCTATTATGGTTAGACATAACCAACTCAAAACTCTTAAAACTTGGACAATATCTAACCTTGTACATATTATTACATACATTAGGCTCTCTATATCACTAGCATAAGGTACATTATATATATCCTCCAAATCATCATTCAATGTAGGACACATATATGATAAAAGCTTCATGCTAGCAAGTAAACTAATACTAACATGTTTGCAATCGTGCATACCAAACTTTCATAATATAATGTCAACATAAACTTGTTCTGGCTAATTTAAATAATTATTTCAACTCAATCCCTTATAATTTCCATTCCAAGAAGGAATTTTTATACCCATAAAACCTTCATGTCAAACACACCAAAAAGCTAAGTTTTAGGCTTCTTAATTATCCTATTTTTATTACTAAAAATGGCATTTCATCTTCATACAAGACAATTATTATTTTATGATCTTTAATATGTTTAATAGAAGCACAATAATGCTCTTCACTTCTAACAAAACCCAAATTAAATGTAAAAGCACCCAAAAAAATTGATACCACATGCAGGGCAATCATTTTAAACCATACAATGGTTGTTTCAAACTACAAACCATTTTTTTCCCATTTTCCATCAAAACCATCTACTTGTCACATATAATTTTTTTCTACATGACCTACATTTAAGAAAGTGGTTTTAACAACCACTTCCCCAATCTCAAAGTCACAAGTAGCAACAATACATAACAAAAATCTAACAGAGGATTATTTAGCTACCAAAAAACCTCTAAAATTAACTCTCTTTCTTTGGAAGTAACCATTAGCTACCAATCTAGCTATGTACCTCTTAAACTAATCATTTGCACTAAAATTATTTTCTTACACCCACTTTCAATGAACAATCTTCCTCCCCTCAAGCAATGTCATTCATGATACTCATGATGGAACCTATTGCAATAAAATATGACATGTTTTTCTCTTTTCAAACACATTTAAGAAATGACAACAATCTTTAAAGAGTGTTGTTGGATACTTGACAAAATTAGATCATGTTGAAGTTGGAGAAAAATCAAATCCACAACTCCCAAGGATCACTTGCAATCAAACATTTGTCACAGAAAGAGAGAAATGTAAAGCTATGGAGGCCAAAAACTATTGATCCAAAAAATCATTAATCATTAATCAATGTGCATCTTAATGATTATACAATAGAGAATCCATGTAAAAGGATAATTAACGTAGAAATCCTAGGTGAAATAAAACAAGATCATGACATGTGTCTTCATCCTATGACATGAGACATAGGAGAATAGCCACCATTCTACCATTATTTATTATTTATAAAATGAGTAAACTCATTTATTTTCTTTTTATAAGAGAATCTTGACGATTTGAAAATGTTATACCAAAGGCCACAACCTATAGAGTGGATCATGCTCACCAAAAGGTCATGCTTTCAAAGGGTGACGTCTCTAAAGTAGCTTCTACCAACCACAAGACCAAGCTCTCTACTAGAGAGGAGGCCAAAACCTATATTTTAATAGTATATTCTTGACCGTAGTAGGAATGGTTTTTCCACATTCCATGAGAATTAGATGTAATTTTCTTAATGTGAATCCAAATAAACATACGTAATTGAATCCTAAAAATTGCATCTAATATTCTTGACCTCTAGATTTCCTAAACTTTAATTTTCTACAATTACTCATTTCATTTTAAATAAACCTAATACACATCAAAGAAGATTTGTAAGTGATCCATGTTTCCAACATGAATCAATGAATTTGACTCCTAAAACTACACAATTGAATCTTGATAACAAAGAAAATTTATTCAACTAATTGGATTACACGCATAATAACATACTCTCGATCGCTACCATTCTCATCCCATCGTCCCATCTGCAGCTCCTTACTCCGCCTCTTCTAGCGCGAACATCCCCACCATAAACACGCCTCACACAGGATGCATCGAGAAGGAATCAACAGAAGTCCTTATCATATGGCGCGACCACCAGAATCTTACGTTCAGATCAAGCCTTTTCGCCCATGAAAGTACAGTTGTCTACGATGAATGCGACTCCTCCAGCGACACCTATTCAGAGAATTTCGGCACCACCAAATTCTCTCTCCGCGGGTGCTACAGGTGAGTCCCCTCTGACTGTTTGTTCTAACGTTTCAAACATTAATTCTGCAGTTTCGTGTTGCAGCACCCCTGCTCTCACGCGCCGCCTGATAGCACTCTTACCTCGAGCCCCGAGTCTTCAGTAACGGGTCTCCCCCCTCCCTCGTGCCACTCTTCCTCCAGCAGTCCTCCCAATAAAGCAGCAGGAGCAGTAGGTGTGTTCTTGGGTCTTTTAGATTGTTTGGTGTCATGGACATCACTAAAATTTCTTCATTTCATTTCTCTCATCAACCTTCTTACCTAGTTCTTCTTGCGTGGATTACGTCCTCCACACCTCTCTTAATTCCCTCCCGTTACATCCTTCCTTCACTACGTGTACTCTCAACTCCAACCCCGCTCCATCCAGCTTCGTCACTGACTCGAAATCCAAACTCGTGGTTCCCATTGACCCATTGGCTCTCAACTTTCTAAGGCGAGGATTAGGCTTTGCCTCTACCCACCGTTTCATCCCTAAAATAGTTTTTCTAATTGAAATTGAAAATGCTATTTGTTCCCTTCCCAATACTGAGGCAAATTAAATTAGACAAGATTGTGCCATCATTTTCAAGCATGCTAGACCCCCCAAGCGTAATGTTCTGAAAGGTGGGTTTTTAGCTTTTAATAAACTTGCAAAGAATGATGATATTGTCATTACCAAAACTGATAAAGGCAATGTTGCAGTCATTCTTGGCAAACCTGACTATGTCGCCATAATGATTGACCATGCCTTTCCAATAGTGGCAACTAGAGATCCCTCCCTTGCAACCCCATTGCTAAGATCACTAGAAAAGTCAAGCTTGTCATATCCCATTCAACTTTTGATGCCTCTACAAAGAACCGTCTCCTCCCTCATAATAAGATTACCCCTCTCATCCGTGGTGCCCCCAAAATTCACAAGCCTAACATACCTCTCAGGCCAATTGTAGAGACCTCCCATTCCCCTACCTATAAATTGGTCATTTTCCTTGCCAACCCGATCTCACCCCTAATTGGAAAGTTTGATTCCTTCATCAAGGACTCCAACCATTTCATCAATTTCATTCAAGATAAAAGTGTTAAAGATAACAAGATCCTTATCAGTTTTGATGTAGTTTCCTTATTCACTAAAGTTATGATTTACGACTCGATCGAGTTAGTCAAACACAAACCAACAAGGAAATTGCTTCTCTGGTTGACCCTTGCCTTCATTCCACTTTCTTTACTTTCCAAACTCTAATCTATGAGAAAACCAATTGTGTTGTCATGGGCTCCCCCTTGTCCCCTTTCATACCCAACTTCTACATGGAATTTTTTGAGGATTTAGCTCTTAACTCCTTCCCCCTCAAGCCTCGTTGGTGGAACTGCTACATGGATGACACCAATGTTTGTTGGCCTCATGGTCAGAATTAACTTGAACTTTTTCACTCCCACTTAGACAGCATGGTGGACTACATTCAATTTACCAAAGAACTTGAGTGCAACAATCAATTTTCATTTCTTGACATCCTCATCATTAGAAAAGAGCTCAACATGTGTTTAGAAAATCTACCCACATTGACCTCTACCTTCATGCCTCCTCCCATCACCATCTCGCCCATAAAGCTAGTGTCACCAAAACCCTTGCAACTCGTGCCTATTGCATATGTGATAAGGACCACATTGATCAAGAGCTATCCCACCTTTACAAAGTATTCGAACTTAACTACTATTGTGATAAGCATATCCTTAGAGCTTTCAACCAGGCCAAAAGTGGAACTAACCCAATACCCAAATCTATTTTAATTGAAACCTCTCATTTTGCCACCCTTCCCTACATAGAGGATCTCACTCACAAAATCTCTAAAATCCTTGGTTAAAAAAGGTATTTCCTACACCTTTAAGCTTGTCTCCACCACCACAAAGCTCATCCCATCTACCAAAGATCATTTGTCTCCTCTTCTCCACCCTAAGGTTTACAAGATTGATTTCTCTTGTGGCACCCCATATATTGGTGAAACATGACAATCTATCAACACCAGAATCAAAGAACACAGTGCTAACATCAAACATGACTGAATCTCCAAATTTTCCCTTACAGAGAACCCCTACCACACCAAACACCACATTTGCCTTGAGAATGCCAAAGTGATGGTCAAAGAAAAAAATTACTTCAAATGAAAATTCCAAGAGACCATCACCATAAAAAATCATGTCACAAATATCAATCAAGATGAAGGTTGGCACATTAGCCTAGCTTGGCAACCCCTTCTAAAATCCCTTCATTCATACCCCCAATCTTGATGTTCTATCTCTCCCCTATTTCATCCCCTTACCTTTCATCCTCCCCCTTTCACTTATTTTAAACCTCCCCCTTTCACTTTCCTTCCTTTTTAGCTTCCTAGGAGCTATCTTTTCTCCTTCCCGTCTCTTCACTCCCTTCTCTTCTTGTCAATCTCCCTCCCCCCCACCCCTTCCTCATGATTTTTTTGGCCTTTCCCCAATCCATCTCTTCATCCCTTAGTTGTGATTCTCTTACCCACACCACCCCTTTCCCCTCGCCAACACTTGCTCCCCTCCATGACCCCACCCACTCGACCCCTCACCCCCTTACCTATTCCATCCTTCGGTTGTCATTCCCTTCTTTTCCACCCTCCTTCGCTTCCTCTCCTTCCCATCAGTCCTCTTCTACTCCTTTGTTACCCTTCATCTTCACCTAGATTCTTTGTCTTTTCACCTCCCTTTCTTCATTAAGATGGTGCTCCCAATCCTTTATGTTTCTCCCTTTGCTTCTTCTTGTTGACTTCTCAGTTCTCTTTGGTTGTCCTTGATGACAAAATTAGTTGCCATTTTCTTTGGCATCTCAGATAATCATTTAGATGCTTTGTTTTTGGTATTCATGTTTATGATGATTCAGGATTTTCATGATGATTCAAGTTTTTTTTCCATGTTGATATTCAATGTGATATTGCTCATCTGGCTTCTGGTTCAGATTTATGAATGAAATATATTTTCAGATGGTTATGGTTACTGATAGTGTGATAAATCATTATTACATGTCATTCAAGATGATCATGCAATAGGTTCAGGATATTCATTTTGACAG
This sequence comes from Sequoiadendron giganteum, assembly GCA_007115665.2. Classification (NCBI taxonomy): domain Eukaryota; kingdom Viridiplantae; phylum Streptophyta; class Pinopsida; order Cupressales; family Cupressaceae; genus Sequoiadendron; species Sequoiadendron giganteum. The sequence goes on along the minus strand of CM021100.1, from coordinate 316,840,334 downwards.
TTTTAGGTTCAATACCCTAGTTTGATCAGCATTCTCATGTCTCTTTAAAGACTCTAAAGCTTTCTTGTTACATTCTAAGATCTCACATTTCCTAGAAGCATTGGATACTTACTGGGCTCTGGCAATGTCATGTATTTGTTGGTACTAATGATATTCATTTGGACCTCTAGATATGATTTGTTTACTAACAATCACCTTGCAATATATTTGGGCATCAAAGAAGGCATATAAAACATGCCTTATTGGGTCTCTTTACAATTCTTTTTCCAAATTTAAAAGGGGATGAATTTTCTTAATGTCACATGGCAATGACTTAGATAGTATTTTGGGTGGCTTTATGGAATTGACATTTAAATGGAACTAAACCCTATCGGGTCTCCCAATGCACACACTTGAGGTGATGGTCAGTTCAACCATGTGTAAAGTCTTTTGTAATACTTGGCAGCCATCAGTATTTATAATCTAAAGTGTCAGTATTTTGAGGTTCTTTGACTTAGATTAAGGTGTTTCGGTGATTATTGTATATCGACTATTTTCATGCAAATTTTAGAGATGATTATTGTGTCGGCATACTTGGCGAAAGGTCTTTGACAGTGGATTTGTATTCATTGTGATTTTTTTTTATTACGTATGACTTAAGTCTTTTCGAACTTCAAAGTTTATTCTCTCTTGGCATAGAAATCGAATACCTTGAGAAAGGAATGATTAGGGCAAAATTCTTTTTGTTGGCTCCTCTTTGCTAGGGTTGGTAACCCTAACCATCACCATGAAGATTGTTTAACTAATCTTGTTGTGGTAATTACCTATTGCAATTAAAAAACTAGAAAATGAAGCTCACTGTAAGTGCTATATCGAGGTTGTTTACTAGGTTTGTTGTGTTTCATTGGTTGAGGGCTCGAATCTGGAAGGAGCTTCGGTGTTTTTCCTTCATATGGGTTGGTAAATGGTTTGTTACAGGTTCTCATGCATTCCTTTTAGCTTTGTGCTTGGTCGGGTATCTCCTTCATCATTTGTTTTTTGTTTTACAAAAGAGAGTTATTGTTTTTTCTTGAATCTGGAAAAAGATAAATGGTTACTTAATTATCTCTGTCAGAAAAGGCATGATTAAAGCTCGGTTATACTGTTCCCATCATGGGTATTCTGAATGTATTGTTTATTTTTGTATTTGGTGAAGATATGAGTTCGGTTACATCTCTTGATTGACATTTGCAATGATAGTTGTTTTGTTTTCTATTAAAATGGTAAAATGTGTGAAGGGAAAAGATGCTCTAGTGAATTTTTTTGTGTCCATTTGTCACTAATCATTATGGGTTCTTTGGAAAACAAATCCTTAAGGGTATTATTTTTCTATCAATCTACTTTGAACAATGAAATTGATATTATTGGTGCATATGTTTTGTATTCTTGTAACAGATGATATTACTGGTGCAGATTTTGTTATTTTTTAGGGTTCTGAGAACAAAAACTATAATGACACTTTGTCTTTCTTGAGAAACCCTTGGATGAAGATTCAAAATAAAATATGTGCTTTTAAAATAAAAATGTTATACACTGTGGTTGATAATAGTTTTGTATTGTCTATTCCTAAGAGACATGTGTGATAACTTTGTAATAGTTAATCTGAAACACAATGCAAAGTGATAGGATTTATTTTTTATGTCTAGTATTTTGAAGGTTCAATAGAGAACCTTTAGGATATTAGAGGTATTGGAATGTAAAGCATTTTTTAGTGTAAAAGAATTGAAACAAAGAAATCCTTTGATATTATTATTGTTCTGAAACAAAAGAGGGGTTGGTTCTCCTTGAAATTGGTGTTTCTAAATCATGGGTTGTTGCTCCTTGAGTGGGTGCTCTGAAAATTTCCTATAAGGCATTGTAAGCAATGATTTGATATATATAAGCCAATATGGCAGCAATTTAGGAGTTGTTTTTCTACCCCAGGAGGGCTTTCCACTCGACAAATATTTTGTCTCTTGGTCTCATTTGTGGTATCTTTACTTCATTATGTTAATGCTATGACTAGCACTGCTTTACTGTCATACTTCTCATTTTAGTTCTTAATGGTTGTATTCAATTTATGGATGATTTAAATCATTGAAATATTGAGAGCATAATTTTGTTTTGTTTCATTTTCTGGAAAATTGTAAAATTGGTTCATGACACTGATTCACCCCCCCTCTCAGTATCTTTTTCACTCCAACAATTAGTATCAAAGCGTAAGGTCCTCTGATAGGTGCAAACCACCTAGGATTGATTCTGGTCTTGGAGTTTGTTAAAAAATTCTCAAGCTCAAGAAGGCATTTCGATGACTCGAGCTCCTTTGTTTGATGGAACAAATTATGTATTCTGGAAAATTAGAATGGAAACATATCTGATTTCTATAGATCTTGATGTTTGGAGCATTGTTTTAAATGGGTATACTATTCCACCCAAAATACCCATAGATGTTTGCTGAGAAAAAGAAATATGAAACTAATGCAAGAGCTAAGCATGCCATCTTGTGTGGATTAACTAAAGATGTTTTTGTCAAAGTCGTGCATTGGAAATCTGCTCAGGATATTTGGGAAAAACTTGAAACCATTTATCAAGGAAATGAAAAAGTCAAACTATCAAAACTCCTTACACTCAAACATCAGTTTGAGGAAATGAGAATGAAGGATGATGAAAAAGTGGTTGAATACTTCCTAAGAATAGATGAAGTTTTTAATGCTATGAGAGGTCTAGGAGAGAATGTAAAAGAGTTTGATGTTGTTACAAAGGTCATTAGAACCTTACTGTCTAAATTTGAATATAAGGTTTCAGCCCTTGAAGAAAAGAAACACTTTGATCAGCTAACCTTAGATAGTTTGCAAGGAACTCTAACTGCCTATGAAATGAGGACAAGCAAATCCATTTCAACAAGAAAGGAAACTTCCTTTACAACCGAAAAGAAAGAAAAAGCTGATAACAATGAATCAAAATATTCTGATTCAAAAGAATCCCACTTTGTTAGGAGACTCAAAAAGGGTTCTGGAAAATACAAGGGAAAACTTCCCTTTAAGTGTTTTAACTGTGGCAAGGTTGGACACTTTGCTACTAAGTGCCCTTATGATGATCAAATCAGTGACAATGAGAAATTTGATAAACTGCCTAAGAAGAAGTCTTATAAACATAAAAGAAAGTTCAATTTCAAAAAGAAGAAGAGTCCATTTAGTAAAGATGAATCTGACACTGAAACAAATAACTCTTTAGCTAAGGAAGATGAAGCTTTATTTATGGATGAATTCAAAATACAAGAAGAGACTAACAACAATGATCAAGAAGATGGTGAGATTGATCTAGAAGGTGAACTAAAATGTGTCTTAAAGGAAATTAAGAGACTCAAAAGAAAATTCTTACTCAAGAACAGAAGTTAGATCAAGTTCTTGATCAAGAACATAAACCTGATCAAGAAATAGTCTCTCTGTAAACTCAACTTGAAGAAGCTAAGAGAGTTGAGGACTGTCTTCGTGTAACTGTAAGTTTCAAAGATCAAAAAATTCAGAAATTGGAACATGAAATTGTTGATCTTAGGAAGACCATTGAAAAGTATGAAAGTACTTTAAAACTGAATGACATGCTTAGCAAGCATAAATTGAATAAGGATAAAACTAGTGTTGGGTTTGAGAAGGGTGAATGTTCAAATAATAATGCAAAGCAAAAAGATGTTGCTGCAAAAAAAAAAATTGAATCAAATCATCTTGATTCTAATAAAAATCATGTTCATCCTCTTAGGAATAACAGAACATCATACATATTCAACCCTTTCTTTTATGGGTGTTGCTTTTTCTGCAACAATTTTGGCCATAAAGTGAGCTCTTGCAGGCTTATGAATCCTAGAATACCTAGGTTTGGTCATAAGCAATACTTTGGTTTTGCTAAAAAAATTAGATGCTTTAAATGCAATACTTTGGGTCATTTTGTCAAGTAGTGCAAAGATGATCTACAAAATAAACAACAAAAAACCAAACTGGTTTGGAAACCTAAGAATGCCAAAAACATAGAGCAAACTATGTTAGTCCAAACTGTTTTTCATTCCAAGAAAAAGGACTTATGGATCCTAGATAGTGGTTGCTTTAACCACATGACAGGTGACAAGGATAAATTCTTCAAACTTATTATGCTAGTGGATATGTAAAGTTAGATGATAACACTGGTATACAAATTAAAGGTAAAGGTTCACTTCTTCTAAATGAGGACACTCCTATCTACAATGTGTACTATGTGGAAGGTCTAAAGCACAATCTTCTAAGTGTTAGTCAAATTTGTGAGAGTGGTTATCATTTTATGTTCACTTCATAGGGATGTGAGATTAAAAACAAGATTGGAAAGGTTATTACAATTGGAAGAAGGACTAAAGGAAATTTTTACAATCCTCTTGACACATCTAGTAATGACAATAATGAAGGTGTGTGTCTAATGGGTCAAGTTGAAGAAATTTGGTTGTGGCATAAGAGACTAGGACACATAAATTTTGACAATCTGGTTAGAATCGGCAAAAATCAAAATGTTAGAGGTTTACCCATCCTTAACAAACCAAAAAAAATGTGTGCAAAGAATGTTTAAGTGGTAAACAAACTAGAGTCAGTTTCAAAACAAAAGAACATTCTTCATCAAAACCTTTACAGCTAGTGCATACAGACTTGTGTGGACCAACTATAACAAGGTCTATAAATGGTGAAAAGTAATTTATGCTATTTGTGGATGATTATACTATAATGGTTTGGGTCACATTTCTTAAACACAAATCAGAAGCTTTTGAAAGGTTCAAAATCTTTCATAAAATGGTTGAAAAAGAATTAGATTTAAAGCTCAAATGTCTAAGATCTGATAAAGGAGGTGAGTTCACCTCTCAGGAGTTTATTGATTGTTGTGAACAACATGGTATTAAGATGCAGTATGTTGCCACTAGAACACCTCAACAAAATGGGGTAGTTGAACGTAAAAATAGAACAATAAAAGAAATGGCTAGAACAATGCTAGAGGAGTCTAAGTTGCCTGATATGTATTGGAAAGAATTTGTTCATACAATTGTATACATTTTGAATAGAGTGCAACTTAGGGTGAAATCTAAATACACCCCCTATGAACTATGGTATGGAAAAACAACTTATGTGAAACATTTTAGAATTTTTGGGAGCAAGTGTTTTATCAGGAAAGATGATGATCATCTTGGCAGCTTTCAATCAAAGTGTGATGAGGGTATCTTTTTGGGATACTCAACTCATAGTAAAGCCTATAAATGTCTTAACAAAATGCTTAATAAGATTGTTGAAGTAGTTAATGTAAAAGTTGATGAAAGACCACATTTAGATGTTGAACCTATGTAGGATGATGAGAAAGAAGGATTTGAAATAGCAAAGCCTAATGTTGAATCAACAAATCCTAAACTTGTTGAAACAAGTCATAAGAATTATGAAACAAGTCCTAAAAAGTGTGTCAAAAACTCCTTGAAAATATCTTGCTAGATATCATCCTAAAGATCAGATTATTGGGGATAAATATGCAAGAGTTCAAACAAGAAGAAAGACTACTAAATCTGATGAAAAATCTCAAATAGTTGAGCTTATAGATTTCTATTTAGTTACACAGTTTGAGCCTAAAAATTATGATGAAGCTCTCACAGATGAATGTTGGCTTAATGCTATGTAGGAAGAAATTAATCAAACTGAGAAAAATCAGACTTGGGAGTTAGTCCCAAAACCAGATGAACTTGATGAAAATGGCAATGTTGTTTGCAACAAGGCAAGGTATGTCTGCAAAGGGTATGCTCAGCAAGAAGGTATTCATTTTGGTGAAACTTTTTCACCTGTTGCTAGACTTGAATCTATTAGAATATTCTTGGCTTATTATGTTTTCAAGAACTTCATTGTTTATCAAATGGATGTCAAAACTGTTTTTTTGAATGGTTATTTAGATGAAGAGGTCTATATAGAACAGCTTGAAGGGTTTATTTGCAAAAATAAGCCTAATCATGTTTACAGGCTGAAAAAGGCCCTATATGGCTTTAAAAAGGCACCTAGAGCATGGTACTCTAGGCTGGATAATCATTTGATTTCTAATGGATTTTTTAGAGGAGGTGTTGACAACAATCTTTATGTTAAGATTGAAGGTTCTGATATTCTAGTTGTTTAAATTTATGTAGATGATACTATCTTTGGCTGCAATAATGCTGCTTTGAGTAAAATATTTTCTCAGATTATGGAATCTGAGTTTGAAATGTCAATGTTGGGAGAATTAACTTTCTTTTTGGGTCTTCAAATTTCTCAACTTGAAACTGGTATATTTCTCTCTCAAACAAAGTATGCAAGAGAGACACTTAAGAAATATCAAATGGATAAATTTCATTTAGTTAGCACTCCAATGGTTACAGGCTGCAAACTTACTAAGGTTGATGATTATCCTTATGTAAATCCAACTCAATATAGGTCAATGATTGACAACTTGTTATATTTAACAACTTCTAGACCTGATATAATGCAAGCAGTTTGCATGGTTGCAATATTTTAGTCATCTCCTAAGGAATCTCATGTTACTACCATTAAAAGAATTCTTAAATATGTTCAGGGCACTCTTGATTATGGTCTTTGGTATCCTAGAAGCAATGATTTTTCATTAATTGTATATAATTATGCTGACTGGGTTGGTTGTTTGGATGATAGGAAAAATGCCAGTGGTGCTGCATTCTTTCTTGGTGATTGATTAGTGGCATGGTACAACAAGAAACAAGAATTTGTTTCACTCTCTACTGTTGAAGCAGAATATATTGTTGCCACTTCTTGTTGTACTCAAGTACTTTGGATGACACAAACTCTATCTGATATGGGTATTGAAGTTCCTAAACCTGTTTCTATTCTATGTGATAACACTAGTGCCATTAATATCTCCAAAAATCCTTTTAAGCACTCTCCCACTAAACACATTGCTATCAAGTTTCACTTTCTTTGAGAAAAAGTGTTGGCTAATGAGGTTTGTTTACAATTTGTTGCCTCACAAGAATAGGTTATTGACATATTTACTAAGCCTTTAGCTAAAGGATTATTTGAAAGGTTGAGACTTCGATTGGGAGTTATCTCTCAATCTTTACTTCTCTAATTTAGCTAGTTTTAGCTTAAGGGGAGCTTGTTACAACATTTATTCATTCACAGCTCTCTTGTATTTTTAGTTTTTTTCTCTTATGTTTTTACTTACAGTTGGTTCATACAGTTCTTTTTTGGCTTCTTAGTTGTGGTTGCATTGTATTTCTTTGTCATTGAGGCAAAAAGGGGGAGAGTAATTTGTGTTTTTCCATCAAGGACAAAGGGGGAGTTTGTTGACTTCACAGTTGTCTTTGGTTGTCCTTGATGAAAAAATCAGTTGGCATTCTCTTTGGTATCTCAAATAATCATTCAAAGGCTTTTTTTTTGGTATTCATGTTTATGGTGATTCAAGATTTTCATGATGATTCAACATTTTTTCCCATGTTGATATTCAGTGTGATATTGCTCATGTGGATTTTGGTTCAGATTTATGAATGAAATATATTTTCAAATGGTTATGGTTACTGATAGTGTGATAAAGCATTATTACAGGTCATTCAAGATGATCATGCAATAGGTTCAGGATATTCAATTTGATAGTTTCAAGTTTAGTACCTCAATTTGATCAGCATTCTAATGTCTCTTTAAAGACTCTAAAGCCTTCTTGTTACATTCTATGATCTCACATTTCCTAGAAGCATTGGATAATTACTAGGCTCTGGAAAGGTCGTGTGTTTGTTGGTACTAATGATATTAATTTGGACTTCTATATGATTTGTTTACTAACAATCACCTTGCAATATGTTTGGGCATCAAAGAAGGCATATAAAACATGCCTTATCAGGTCTCTTTACAATTCTTTTTCCAAATTTAAAAGGGGTTGACTTTGCTTAATGTCATGTGGCAGTGACTTGGATAATATTTTGGGTGGCTTTATGGAATTGACATTTAAATGGAACTAAATCCTATTGGGTCTCCCAATGCACACAGTTGAGATGATAGTGAATTCAACCATGTGTAAAGTCTTTTGTAATACTTGGCAGCCATCGGTGATTATAATCTTTGTCGGAGTTTTGAGCTTCTTTGACATAGACTAAAGGTGTTTCAGTGATCATTGTACATCAACTATTTTGATGCAAATTTTGGAGATGATTATTGTGTCAGCATACTTGCTGAAAGGCCTTTGATAGTAGATTTGTATTCATTATGATGTTTTTTTATTACATACATGACTTAAGTCATTTCGAACTTCAAAGTTTATTCTCTTGGCATAGAAATCTAATACCTTGAGAAAGTTATGATTAGGGAAAAATTATTTTCGTTGGTTCCTCTTTGCTAGGGTTGGTAACCCTAACCACCACCATGAAGATTGGGTAACTGCTCTTGCTATGGTGATTACCTATTGCAATTCAAAAACCAGAAAATGAAGCTCACTGTAAGAGCTATATCAAGGTTGTTTACTGGGTTTGTTGTGTTTCATTGGTTGAGGGCTCGAATCTGGAAGGAAATTCATTATTTTTCCTTCATCTGGGTTGGTAAATGGTTTGTTATAGGTTCTCATGCATTCATTTTAGCTTTGTACTTGATCAGGTATCTCCTTCATCATTTGTTTTTTGTTTTACAAAAGAGAGTTATTGGTTTTGCTCGAATCTGGAAAAAGATAAATGGTTACTTAATTATTTTTGTCAAAAAAGGCATGATTTAAGTTCAGTTATACTATTCCCATCATGGATATTCTGAAAGAATTGTTTGTTTTGGTAAATTTGGTGAAGGTATGAGTTCGGTTACATCTCTTGACCGACATTCGCAATGATAGTTGTTTTGTTTTCTATTAAAATGGTAAAATTTGTGAAGGGAAAAGATGCTTTGGTGATTTTTTTGTGTCCATCTATCACTAATAATTATGGGTTCTTTGGAAAATAGATCCTTAAGGGTATTATTGTTCTATCAATCTACTTTGAACAATGAAAGTGATATTATTGGTGCATATGTTTTGTATTCTTGTAACAAATGATATTACTAGTGTAGATTTTGTTATTTTTCAGGGTTCTAAGAACAAAAACTATAATGAAACTTTGTCTTTACTGAGAAACTCTTGGATGAAGATTCAAAAGAAAATATGTGCTTTTGAAATAAAAATGTTATGCACAGTGGTTGATAACAATTTTGTATTGTCTATTCCTGAGAGACATATGTGATAACTCAGTAATAGTTCATCTGAAACACGATGCAGAGTGATAGGCTTTCTTTTTTATATGTCTAGTATTTTGAAGGTTCAATAGAGAACCTTTAAGATATTAGGGGTATTGGAATGTACAGAAATTTTTAGTGTAAAATAATTGAAGAAAAGAAATCCTCTGATATTATTATTGTTCTGAAACAAAAGAGGGGTTGGTGCTCCTTGAGTGGGTGCTCTAAAAATTTCCTATAAGGAACTGTAAACAATGATTTGATATATATAAGCTAATATGGTAGCAGTTTAGGAGTGGTTTTTCTACCCCAGGAGGGTTTTCCACTCGGAAAATATTTTTCCTCTTGGTCTCATTTGTGGTATCTTTACTTCATTATGTTAATGTTGTGACATTCATTTCTTTATTGTCATACAAGTTTCTCATTTTAGTTCTTAATGGTTGCATTCAATCTATGGATGATTTAAATCATTGAAATGTTGAGAGCATAATTCAGTTCTGTTTCATTTTTTGGAAAATTGTAAAATTCGTTCATGACACTGATTCACCCCCCACTCGCTCCCCCCCCCTCCCCAATGTCTTTTTCACTCCAACACTTCTCTCCCTCAAATTTCACATCTCCATCTTTTGGCTCCTTGTTCCCTTCCCCCTTTCATCTTGTCATCCCTTGATGCCCTCTTCTTTGTCTTCACATTTTTTGTTATTCTTTTATGTTTATAATTTTTATACTCAAAGGTTCCTATATATTTGTATATATTTAATTTTCTATATCTTTACGTTAACTCTTATTTTCATGTACTTTCAATTTTATATATTTTAACACTTTTGTGCCTTTGATCTTGAGCATATTTTTATATTTAGATATTTGTATGCTTTTTTTATGATTTAATAAATATTTCTATTTACTCTTTTATAATCTTGAATATATTTACACACATATATAGGCATTAGTTCACTCTTTTTCTTTTATTTTTATCTCCAATACATCTTCTTCTTTTTAGTATGCTCTTATTATATTTTATTTTTACTTTCACTTATTATTATTATTTCACCTTTTTTATTCTTCCTTTTAATTATATTTATTCACTATTTATTCTATCGCATTTATAACATTTCTCATATACTTTGAGATATTAGCATTTAAACATATATTTTCATATATACTCATATACTATATATATGCATAGTATTACATATAACCATATTATGTAAACACATTCATTTTTCTTTACATGTTTTTACTTGTTTTATATCTTCAATTATATATATATTTATTTGCTTCATCATTTTCTTATATTATTTATTTGTATGTATCATACATGTATTCTTTTTTATTTCTTTTGTATATTTATACATATTCTCTTAATCCATTCTTATGTATTTTTTCATCGATGTATTTTTGTACTTGCATAGCTAATATAGACTTTTCTTTCACATTGTTACTCATAACTTTATTTACATATTTATATTCATACATACATACAAATATATATAATTATATAGATATTAGTTGATGGCATATGGATTGGAATTGTTGTTTCCACAAAGTCATTTGTGTTTGCATTTTTGCAATATTTTGTTGGCTCACATTGTACTTTGCCACCATCTCATTGTATTTAGTTCTAAATTTATCCCTTTCCTCAGTTAGCGATTCAATTGTGGCCTTAGTAAATTGATCCACATTAACATTCATTATTGTTGTTTCAAGGGTTGAGATGTCTAATACTCTTTTTATAATCAATCTCCCCTGACTCCAGGAGAAAGCTTTGCAACCTCAGGTTTCTTGGTGCTTGGGGCCAAATCCCAAATGGCGAGTGTGTCCTACTGGAAGCTGAAAGCTGATCCTTGCAAGACCAATGTGACTTCCTCCTCAATGTTAAAGATGAGAGCATCATGTCTCCTAACAGTGTCAAATGCAATTGCAAATTCCAAATCTCATTTTGGAAGTAGCAACACTCCACTCTTCCTAACAAGCTCTCTACCTTCTATCACAATAATATTTAGGTCTTTGGTCCTCATTTCATTCCAGACCCTAGGTTCTATAACATTTTATGGCTTCTCATGGATTTCACTTGCCTTTTTGTGCACATTCATTGCATATTCATCCTTCATATCCCTCCATACATACTCTTGGAAAGTTTGTTTTTTAACAAATCCATCATCATCCATGAAGCTTTCACAAGCTTTAACCCTAACATCCTCAGAGTTGTTAATCCCACTTAAGTCTACCTTGATCAACCTGAGCCTCAAAGTTTATGGCACCATTTCTCTTTGAGGGGATGGCATTCCTTGCATTATTTCATCCTTAGTGAGAACAATTTCATCATCTGAATCCTCTATAGGGTAATCAACAAGGGCGGTTGTTTCAACCCTTTGCCTTTTTATTTATGGCTCCTTTAGAGAGGATGGCTCTTCAATTGGTGAATCCAACTCAATTATTACTGGAGTAGAAGAATATGGTGGTGATAATGGAGGCAATTTTTTCTGTGGGGAGGGTACTCTTGACTCTTCAAATTCTGTAGGAGTTTAAATTTTCAACTGCTTCCTCACCGTGCTCTTCTTTATAGCATAAATTTTTATCCTTTTAAAAGGTTTTTGACCTAATTCTTCCTCTACCATGGGGGATTTCCCCTTATCTTTCACTACCCTTTCCTCTTTCAAGCTTGCAACAACTTTGTCAAAATTTGATTAATTATCTCCATTTTAAAAATTACATCATCAATATCTGACAAAGCCTCAAAATCAGGGTCCTTAACCTTTCTTTCTCTCTCCAACTTCACAAAGACTTGACCCATTTTGTAATCCTATCCACCTATAAATTGAGGTCAAGAACATTTTTTATGAGATCATTAGGGAGAGAATGGGTATGAACATGTTTCCCTCCTTTGATCTTATCCATGAACCAAACCATAAACCCTTCGGGATCATAGCTCATATATGCCATGTATTTCATTTCATAGGGCTTGAGATGATAATCAAAAATATTCCTCCATCCATTGGTTGTCATGAAAAAATCAAAGAAGCCGGTGTAATTTGGGAAAAAGGTTCCCTTTCTCTTCTCAAATAGGAAAACATCATCAACATTTCCCAACTTCCACATACCTTCAAGGAAACCTATTCCCATTGGCACTTCCCTTGGAAGTAGATCAGGTGTTTTCCTTGTACCATATACCTTGAAAATAGTGCAATTCTTATACAAGATTGCATCTCCCAAGTTGTGACTGATATTCAATTCAGGTTTCATTTTTGTTGGCCTTAAGAAGTCATGTCAGGTAGCACTCTAGGAACATCCACCATCAAAGCTCTTCTCATCATGTAGGAAAAAGTGTTTGTAGTAATGAAAAAACTTATTTTTTGTTCATGCCTATCTTAGAATAGTGGGGTCCATGTTTGAACATGTATTACCACATCACCCTCGGGTGATCCCACAAAGCTGGTTTACAATTTCTGAGAGGAACTATTTTTTCTTGAAATCGCATATTTTTAGAAAATATAATGATTTAAGCCTTTAAAAATTCCATTTTAAGGATTTCAATTGAAGAGGGTTTGATCAAACCACCTTAGATCAAACCTCCTTGGATAGAACCTCGCTAGTTTTAAACCATACCTATAAATGAGTCTCATTTACACCTATCAAAATGCTGATAAAAAATCACTTTTGATTTACATTTTGGGGGATCAAATGATTATGGTATTCCTCGAAATGAGCTATCCCACAAATATAATTTTAATATGTTTTGGTTTTATTATGTATGTGTTTTTTTAGTTTTATTAAACATAGGTTCTTCACGAAAAATCAAGCTCTCTGTTTTTCACATGTGGAAAAATAGCAAATTATCAAAATAGTTATTTTGAAAATATGTTCATGCTTAGTATTGATGTCCTTGATCCATTAAAAAAAAAAAATTGAATTTTGATACATACATAAAAAGTTATGTTGTACACAGTCCGCCTATGTCTAAATTGCAATTGGTTTGACTTTGAAACTCTATTAAGGAAAAAATATTCAATAAAAAACTATGAGACCAAATGAAAGTGCTAGTATCATAGTTACAAATCTAAATTCGAAAAAATTATAATTTTATCCTTCATACAAAAAAATTTATGTTGTATACGGTGAGCGCCACTTTTTTAAAATGTTGTTTTCTGAAAAAAAAACCTGGATTTCATGGGAGATGGAAAAAGAAATACAATATTATTCAAAAAAAATTGAAAAAAAGAGTTTTAGAATCTACAGACAAAATATGATGAGACTCTAGTTTTCATCATCTTCAAATTCCTCATGGTTTGGCCGCTATAGGTGCCCGAATGTGAAGATTTAGTTAAAAATAATAATTTTAGTGTCCAGTTTGGCCAAAAATTGTAAACCACTATTGTGGGATCACCCCCTCCACTCTCTTCAACTCCATCTCCTTTCCTAAATAGTCAACACCCCTATATAGAAACCTGTGCAAGAAAAGAGAGAACCACCAAAACCTCACAAATGAGTGCCTATTCTTCAGTGCTACCAATCCTTTATGTATTTCCTCTTATATGAATGTAGCAAAATCATATAAAGTATTAATATTGTGGTGTTGAATGTTTGTAGACATATACATTTGGAAATTGGTATTCTAGAAGTAGGATCAAACCCCAAAATCTGGCAGAGGGAGTAGAAATTCTTCTGAAAATAGGTGACAAAATATTTGATAAGAAGAGGCTTCTGATTAGATGGCCCTAATATAATTCTACCCTTTCCTTTTCCTATTGATGCCAGAAAGTGGGCCAACACGAAAACCTTGAAGGTATGTTTTACCTTCTCATACTTTTCCCTCAATTTCTTCTCATCGATTTCAACCATGTCCCTATTCCATTTGTTCAGCTTGAACATTTCTTCAACTTCCTCCCTTATGACCCAAACCATATTTTTCCCATCATGGCTTCTAACTACCCTAACAAGAGGGTCATAGTTGACCACAACAATAGCCTTGAGAAGGTCAACATCCATAAACATGTCAGGGATCACCAATTTAGCCGTATCCAATCTCCAAGGGTTGCAAATTGGAATATGGTTGCTCCTATTACCAATCCATCCTTGGAAAAGAGACCATGCAGATTACGATAGGGTAGCATCCTTGATTGTGCATTGTCAGTCAACAATACCCTCATTAACCCTAGGGCCCTAGAACATGAGTCATCCTTTTGCTTTTTTAGTTTTTGAGGGTGGTAGATGATCAATTAAATCTTGGACCAAGGGTCTTACACTAGATTTCAAACTAGAGGGTTGGCATTTTAATGCAGAAGATTGGATTTTTTGTCATGTCTAATGAATAATTTAACCTAGGGCTTAACAAGTTCAAACTAGGGCTTTTATGTCTTTAGGTAATTACTTGACACAAAAATAACCTAATTCTTTAAATTGCAACAGACTCGACGAATTTCAAACGTTAAAAGAAGCCTAACTTGGAATTCAGATAACAACAATTGTAGTTGAATGAAAATTAGGGTAAATTCTAACTCAAGGAGTGTGAATTTTACTTATTGGTTTAATGACACAAGAAACCCTAATTTGGAGATGCCAAGAAATTTAAATGCTCTACAACAACTTCATAATTGGGTGGAAATTCCTTCGTAATATTTTGCAATCGATTACAAGCTTTTATGGCAAACAAAGACTTCCATTTGGTACAAAACCATCAACTCCACCATTACTACTCACTCACACGAACCAAAATGGCTCGATGATGTCCTTTTAGAAAATTTGAATTTACACCATCAATTTGATTGTGATCTGGATCAATGTGTGGCTCAGGTGGAGTCAAATATATTTGAACTTTTTTCCTTTTGCTAACTCGACATCCACCATGCTTATTTTTTGCCAAGTGTGCATCTTTTTCATCATCTTCGCGGCCCCATCATGCATTACAATTTGGTAAAGGATCCATGTGTCAGTAGCCCGCTAGCCCTCTGGAATCTACAGGGTTCATATATATGGTCGCAAGCTAGCAGGCAATGGCCCAAATCAACTCGACAACCTTCAACATGTGCACTCTTTAATCCATAGGTTGGTGATCATGAATTTATCCTTTCTTGGTGATGGACGATTGAGACTAAAACATCTCGATGAGAAATTTTGCATGTGCACATATATCACTTTAATAGCATGCCCTTTAACCTTCCATAATTTTTGAGAAATACTTTCATGTCTTCAATAGTTCAACGGACGGTGGGGATTGTGCCACGTGGCACCTGCTCCTTATGCCTCTGTGAGCTACGATTTGATAGTGGGTCCCCCGCAAGCTAACAGGGAACGATTGAGATTCATTTGTTTGAATTCATCCTAGCCATCAATCTAAATTCCTTTTACCATGGGTGCCTTTGAAGAGTGGTAGGACCCACCACAAGGGTAGACAAGTGTCACTCACCTACTATCCATCCAGCTTTTTTATCATAATATTTTATTCTAGTGGGCTAGTGGCAACAATAGGGAATGTTTAGCGAGACCCATCGATCATTCTTAAAGGTTTTAATAAGCACATGCACTTATTCATGACTTAAAAAGGGATCATTTGCTAGGTTTCTAATATAAAGTACTTTAGGCATATTATAAACTTGGACTTATGAGCCAAGGAAAATATTAAAAGACTTTCAAACCCACATAACATTTGACATGAATAAAATAATTTGATGGGTAGTGACTGGTTGACTAGGCACAAGGGGTCGGTAAGAAAATGAATTTAATGGCTTGAGTTATAACTTGGGAAATCAGGAATGGGTAGTCACAAGTCAACTGCAAAATACAACATATGCAAGGGTTTTAACCCTTAAGATTTTTTCAAAGGGTTTTAGGGTGCAAACAAATCCCTAGAATAGAGGACAAAGCAAAAACCTAAGCCTTGGGACACACCCTAGACCAAAAAAGATATCCAATTATCCAACAATTATCAGTGGAACACAAACAATTTTGGGGGTTCCACCAGAACGAACCTACGGGATCTTATCAAAAGGATGATCTCAACATTGAAAGGTAATAGACCACCAAATATTTTATTAATTGATAGAAAGCCCCTTACAA
This sequence comes from Sequoiadendron giganteum, assembly GCA_007115665.2. Lineage (NCBI taxonomy): Eukaryota > Viridiplantae > Streptophyta > Pinopsida > Cupressales > Cupressaceae > Sequoiadendron > Sequoiadendron giganteum. The sequence goes on along the minus strand of CM021100.1, from coordinate 316,824,054 downwards.
AATCCAATACCATTCCAAATAAGTCAAGGCTACATGGTTTCACAAGATTTCTAAACACTTTTAATCATAAAATTCTCCTGAATTAGAACAGATTCTTTCATTATGAGAAGTGTATGAAATTCGAGTCTTTTCCAGACTAGCTTCTCAAAAGAAAAACCAGAAAAGAATACAATGTCGAACTAAAAATTTTGAAGCCTCTTTGCCTTCCATAGCTCGAATGATACATTTGACACATAAAACCAAGCCTTGACATTGAGTGAAGATTAATTTTAATATTATAATCTATTGAAACTCTCATTTCTATCCTAACAATTATGTATTTATCTATAATTATTATTTTTAAGATTAACTAATTGCAATAAACTTATTTGTAAGATTGTTATACTTAAAAAATTGGAAAAACCGTTTGTGACGTAATCAAATGAAAAAATAAAATTGAGGAAATCAGCTTCTTTCAAAATGGAAAGAAAAAGACCAAAATGGTCATCTTTAAACAATTTGCCAATGAGCTTTCTTGATCCATACCTCTGCATTTCTTCCGCAAGGTTTCTTCAACTGCCCACACCTTACCAATTTCAACGAATCTATGTAAGGATTAAAGAACCAATTCTAATGTTCATGGATAACAATAATAATGTTATTGAGAACAAGTTTCCACAATCCATAAAGATTATCGCTGTAAGTTTCTAAATTAGATTATGTCAATATTTTTAGCATCAAATTTCGGATCACTCTGTGATCTATCATTAAAATGAAAAAAGAAGCATAAAAATAATAATATTCTATGACTTTGTAGTTTAGATTTTAGATGCTTGTATTTGCATAGTTGTTTCTGTATTTTATATATTTTTACTTGTATCTTGTTTGTATTGTTGATTTTCTAAACTTAAAAATTTTATTTAATTTAAATTGACTCTATACAAAACATTTTAGTCGAGGATAACTTTGAGAAACCCCCTGGTAGGTGTAAAATCCTGGCAAATCCTATATACTTCTCGATGAAAAATATTAAAATTATTGGTGATTTTTTTCGTTTTTCGAGAAAAAAAATAATCCCCATTGGCAAATCTTTTATAATCCCTAGAAGTCTATGGAAAATCATGGCGAATTGCAATTTTTTTTAAATCAAATAAAATATTTTTCAATGGCGAATAAACCCATTTCTCAAACCAGAATTTTTTTTCCATTGGTGATTAAAACCTTTTTTCAAAGCAAAAAGTATATTTTCATTGGTGAATTAAAATGAATCTAAAAATAATAAAAAAATCTAGTGGCAAAATAAAAATCATATGGGTCATTCGATGGACGACTGTAGTTGCATTCCAGAAGTAAATCTATCAAGTAGTAGACTTGCGATTTAAACCCTCTGGAATATCACTAGAACCGTTAGATTTATAGAAATCAATGGTTGAGATTTTATTACTGTACAAATGGTTATAAAGTTTTGTTTCTCAGTGATTGGGTGACCTCGGGGGGATGCACAACTTTCGAAGTGACAACTCATTTAATGAATTGTACGATGCCATTAAGGGATGTCTTCTCAAACACCAATTGGATAGATCTTAAATAAGGTATTAAAGAGTTTGGAGAAACGGATTCAGTAGCAGATTGTCACTTCCTGCTGGTAAAGTTAAGTGAGCCTGCATACGAGGAAAGGTGGCAGCATTTTGAACTCCATACTCAAAGTTTCCTCAAAATGGTACTTCCAACCGATATTAGGGTATGGGAAGATGAAATTGTGGCCTTCATGCAACCCAATTTGAATTGGCCTGAAGAAGAGCAAATCGACATCATTTCCCAACTACGTTCAGTGGCGTGGAAATAGAAAACCAGCTATGCCGAGTACAATAGGGTGATTTTTGTTTTAGAAGAAGAAGAAGAACGTGCTGAATTTCATAATTTTGTTATGGAAATGCAGTTCGAACTGTACAGAGTCCCGAAACCTCCAGCAGTTTAACAACATTACAACATACACAAATCCTTTAGTGAATTGTGAATTTGTGACACATAACGATAAGGGGGCGTAGTTTCAGCTTTTGAGCGCTTTTTGAATGTTGATTGTAGAGGGTGTGGGGTGACAGGTTTGTGAAACCACATTTTTGGCATTAGAGAGATAAAATAATATATTTCTAAATCTTTGTATTTATCAATGCTTCCTTTTAATTATGAATGAATTGTGTTTCTTCATGATAATTGTTCAATGTTTATCTGTTAGTGTTAAGTCAAATTCAGAATGCTTATTTTTTCATCTCTGAGACTTTGTGTTCAGATTAATTCATCGCTCATTCACTCTTTTCAATGCCTTGAATCTTGATGTTGTACATTTCATTTCATTTAAATTCTCAATCTTTTTGAAGAAACTGTGGTTGGCAGTGGTAGTGGCGACAATTAATGCCATATGTGATATGAACATCCGAAGCAATTTCTTGGACAACTCATAGCTTTAATGAAACAAGATTTGTAATGATTTCATATCGTTTGAATGAGTGATTTTGACAGCTTCTTAGCTTGAGGTAGAGTTCAAGTTGGCACGTAGCAAGACGTTAATCAAATTATAAATTTTAATTATAGAGGCTGGTAGCGGCACTAGTGGCCCATAAATAGGGATAGTGATTCAGTGATTAGTAGATAGTGCCATAAGGGTTTTTATTTTCTAGGGTTAATAAGGATTCATGAAGAAGATGATGCAGTATTGGGGATACTGTAAATTCTCCTACCTACAATTATGTAGTTATAGAGTAATCAGTAAAAGACAAATTTCCTTCAAGTTCAGAATGGGTGGAATTGGAAAGAAGTTGATTTGGTTAACCTGAATTTTGAGATGGGTTTTGAACCAAGATGAGGAGCTTTGATGGAGATAAGTTCTATCCAAATGCATAGAGGCTACAGGTAAAAGATGGGAGTAGATTTGTTTCTCCTTTTGTATTCTAACAGCTCCCATTTCCCCAACATGGTTGGCTAGGCAAGCTCCATGCATTTATTTTCAAAGAGACATTTGTTTCTCATCTTCTATATAACTCTGGTTCTCGAAGGGGATAAATACATTTTGTATCTTCACGGCTCCCATTTCCCCAGAAGTGATTGGAACCCCCTTTGCCCAACATGGTTGGCAAATCCACTAGCAGAAGCTTGGAATCATGAATTTATTTTCAGAGCCACATTTATTTTTAGAGATAGATTAGTATTAGATTTTCAGCAACAAAGCTTGGAAATTGGAATCAATTTGTAATCCATTGTAACGAGCAACAACTTGGAATAAATTATTAAATTTTGTCTATGTAAAGTACTAAAGTGACACATTGACATATGTTATTTATACAAAATAGCAGCTATAATGCTACTCGTCTGTAAAAAGATATGTAATAATGTGACATTGAAATTTAGTTGCAATAAAATAAATGGTTGTGTTGTGCTACTCTTGAATCTTCGTTATTCATTTACGTTTAAGAGTAAAGAGTTGTAGTAACCGAGTTCAAAACTTCAGTGTCACTGTCTATTAATAATTTAATATATTCAAATCAATTTTTTTTCTTTTGAGAAATTAAGTAATATACTCTATGCAATATGCACTTGAGAATTCATGGTTATATCAGGCCATCGGGGGAATGCAATCATTCGTTCCACTGATGTTTATGTGTTACAACGATGTGCTTACTTTTGTTGATTCTATCGATATATCGGGGACTGGGAACGCTCAACGCACCTTATGAGTTATGAGTCTTCGCCTTAAGGCCATCGGTGGGGCTGTGATGGGGGTTCCACCGATAAAGCATTGTTAGGCCAATGCCTATGGTATTGACTTTAAAACACATGTGTCATGTTAATTTTTTTAAGTTAATATCATAAATTAGTAAATTACTAAAGTTTCAAGTTCAGCCATTGGATGAACATTTTATGTATGGTTGTACTTACATTCCGTAATGAAATGAATAGAGCGATGGGCTTCCCAACTTAAACCTTCGGAATTACCCTATATCCATTAGATTCAGAAAGATCAACGGTTAAAATTATGACAATAGCAAACAATCAATATGAAAATTTTATGACGGTTTGACTTTGGTCATTTAAATGCCTATCAAAAAAATTGTTTAATTTATGAATTTTTATATAAAATCTTTTATAAATGGATTATCTTGAAAAATTAGAAAACAATGATAATTATTAGTGATAAATATAAAAATCTACTGTTTTAATTAACAATTAACAAAAGTTTCTAAAATCGTATTAAAAATAAATCTTGTTAAATATATTCTAAAAATTAAAAATAATTATGTTTTATTTTGAAAAGATTCTAAATTAATATATATTTTTATAATAATATTATAAATCATATATATTAATATAAAAAATGATAGCTATTATAAAAAAGTCAAAAGTTTCTAAATTCATATTAAAAATATTCAAAAAAGTTATATTCTATTTTCTTTTTATAATAAAAATTATAAAATTATATATATTATAAATTAAAATACTATATAATAATTTTTTATGGTTTAATAAAAATATAGCAAGTCAAACTATACGGTCTAATAAATTTTATAGCTATAATATACGATCTAAAATTGAAAAAAGGTCAAAAATGTAATAGACCATCAAATTTTGTAATGACATGCACACAGCTATGGGCTTCCCAACTTAAACCTCTAGAATCACCCTATAACCGTTAGATTTAAAAAGATCAACGGTGAAGAATTTGCAACTTGTAGACCTAAGATGTGTCATTCACTTTAATTTTTCCAATTTCAAGAAACAAAGCATTTACAGCACTTTGTACTGCTAAGTGTCAACTTTCAAGTGATTAATGTTTATTTTAAAAGTTAATATCATTAACTACTCAAGTTTCAACCGTTGGATGAACATTTGATGTATGGTTGTAGTTGCATTCCATAATGACATGCACAGAGCGATGGGCTTCCCAATTTAAACCTCCGAAATCACCCTATAACCATTAGATTTAAAAAGATCAATGATGAAGAATTTGCAACTTGTAGTCTTGTAGACCTAACTCCTAAGACGTGTCATTCACTTTTACGTTCCAAATTCCAATTACGAGAAAAAGAACATTTAAAGCACTTTGCACTTTGAAATTGTACTGATTTTTAAAGTCTTCAATCTTCAGATTGCTCATTGCAGTGCACCACCCTATTTTGGACTCCACAGTTCCACTTCCAACAACGCCATTCCAGTTTTCAAGCGTCGGGACTCATAATTTGGGTAAGTGAAAGAATTCCTGCAGCTGCATTTCAACTTTCATCGTTTGGCATTTCTTAAAATCTTATTTTGTCAAACTTTGAAGTTTGGTTTTAGACTTTAGAGACTCAAGAATTCATTAAAATTAAGTAGGACTAATAGGTATTACTTATTAGGGAATTCAAATTACACAACTTCACATTTTTACAAGCATGTCTACCACCAGTACCACTATAGCAATGTCTAATAAAAAAATGCATTATGCAGAATTGCTTAAAACCCCAGGTTTCAACGATGGGTACCATGATATTTATGATCCTGAAATCTATGGTAGGCATACCTCAGAACTTAGATTTTCATCTCAGAATAAGGCTGCAAAGCGAACAAAATTTGATGGTATCAATGCACTGTGGGTAATTGGATTAGGGCGCATGATGTTACATGAAGTTTTCCCTTGCCCAGAATTTATCATGGTCTGTGCCAAAAATTATGATGATAAGAAAAGAGCAATTGTTAATAAAGATAACCAAGAAGAATTGTTATCCATTAATGCAGAAGAACTTGGAAAAGTGTTGGGGTTTACAACCGAAGAATTTGGAAACCACCACATTGACCTAGAAAAGCTTGCTAGTGATATGAAGCAGTGGAAGAAAGGCTGAAAAATGATTTCTTAAATCAAATAGTTAAGGATAGAAACAAATTGAAAGGTGGTCATAAGCCTCCTTATAATTTGGATTTTTTTAAAACCATGGGTTCAAGATACTATTTCCATGCTTGCATTTTGCCTTGGTCTGGATAGCAATTTGGAAGTGGGTGCAAGCCTCCTTGAAATGGTATATAATATCCATTATACTAAAGAACATGTCAAATATAATTATACACAGCACATTGTAGAATCCATGCATAAATAATTTTTAATGATTAAAGCAGGTTCCACGAAGACATTTGGGTTCACAACCTACTTGTGCTATCTTTTTCTATTCAAATTTAGAGGAATGTTTCAGACCAACAAGCTTCAAATTCAGCCCTATAGTAATGCAGAGGAAAAAAAAATGGCTCTAGTATATGAATGGACCAATGAGATAAGGATGCATGATTCTCGAAGGAACTATAGTCATTTTATAGACTACTTTTTGGCTCCATTGCATCAAGTAATTACAAATAATCCAATGCCTAGATTGCCTATGTCATGTAGAAACTGCATGCAACTAGGAAAAGAAATACAATTGGCTAATTGGTACTTGATGGAAGAATATACTGTGCTAAGATTTCATGGATCAGGAGTATAGCCATACAAACTTCCAATACATGTGACAGAAAGGGTTTTTGCATTGGAATATGTAAGGCAGGTGCAGAGTGTTGATGAACTACACTTTCTTAGTCAGCAAAAGAAGACCTTATTTCCTTCTTTACCTTTTTCATGTGGAGGGTTCACATTCGAGAGAAAAGCATTTAGTGTGGCACATAATCTTTTGAAATTTTTTGACTTTGATCCTATCTGTCACTAGCAATATGATCCATGTGACATCATTAAATCAATGATTGTGACCAATAGGAATGCTGCAAATAGAATTCAACATCAAAGTAAACCCTTGCTTGAAAACTCGAGAAACAAGGATTCTTGGGATGAGGTCAAAATAGCAATGGAGAAAAGTGTTGTTGAGAATGGTATTTCTTTTGAACAATTGTCAACAGAAATTATGGCATTGCACCAAAAGACAATCAGGACATACAAAACATTTTATGTAAGAAGTGATAAACCATCTAGTAGAGTAAAAATTCCAAGTTCTCTAGAGATGGAACTTATAGATAAAAAATGGTCGCAATCAAAAATTACTGCCTTTTGGTCAATGAGGAAGGACCTAGGTGATCCAAGAGCTCTTGAAGAGTATGATAATAACGAAGAAGATGAAGAATTTAGCAAATTGTGGAATATAGAGCATGGGAATCCTGATGGATGTGATGAATCTAATGATGATATTGATATGGAAGAAGAAGAACAAATCCATGCCAATTACAAACTTGGTTTAAGTGAGGCCGCAAAAGTAGAATATGCTTCAACATATACTTCAGAAGCAACCATACTTGAAAAAATTGGTTATGAAGGTGGTCCTTTAGGGTCCAAAGGACAAGGCCCTTGGACGGTAACAGATGTTGAGCATGGAAAACCAGTTGATAAATTTGGCCTTGGGCTTGGAGGTGAAAAGCTAGACCAAGGGCATACAAGTGAAACTCAATTTGTTAGAGCTTCTAATCCTCATCCTCATGGTCAGATACAATCACAACTAGGACATGCCTTTGGTGGATAGCTTAGTGCAACTAGGAGTGCCATTGGTGGTGATGGTATGGGTAGTAGTACTAGTAGTGGTCAACATGTGCAACAATGACAAATTACACACAATACTAAGAGGAAAACAAAAAAAGATACCACAAAAACACCAAGTGATCAAGGCAATCAAAAGAGGCAAAGGATTTTGAGAGGTCAAAGTCACACTATCAGTGGATCCACCAGTACCACAAAGGAGTTATTTCCAAAAACTCCCACAAATCAAGTTAGTGTGGGTGCGACATCATTAGCAACTGCAAGTACTCCTATTCCTTCGCCATTCAAGCATTCCATTGTTCCTGCCTCCCTAGGTTATGATTTCATTGAAGAGTTTAAAAAGAAATCAGACTTGAATAAAAAAGAAAAGAAGCAACTGATGGAGAGTGCATCTGTTGTAACTTCAGAGATTGCAACGACCATGGTATTACCCACATTTGACACAAATAAAGAAATCATGGAGTACACAATTGTTGTTCCCACAGTTCAAAACAAACCAACAAATCAGATGGATCGATCTGAATACCAGGTAACCAATTTTCAATTGGATTTTTCTAGCCTAAAAAATACTGACAAAATTAATGTATCAAAGAAGAACAATGAATTAGTGTACACATCATTGCTAAAGCAAGATAGAGAGAAGAAAAGGTTTCAGACCCAAATAGAAAAGTTACAAGCAGACCAAGCAAGTGAGAAAGCAAAGAGGAAAGTGCAGATAAAAAGAGCAATGAATTAGAAAAAAGAATAATAAAATCTACCTCTACATCAGCAAGCAATGAGGATAAATCAAATGAGAGAGAAGTGAATGACCTGAAGTGAAGGCTAGATGAGAGCAACAAGAAATATGATGAGGAAAAATCCACTTCATAAAACTTAAGACTAAACATTGTGAATGGAAATGCACAGTGGGAAAAAAAATTGGAGAAACAAAGAAAAACAAATGAAAGATTGGAGACAGAGCTGACGGAAGAAAAAGAAGAAATTAAGTCTTCTCAAAACAGGTTATCTGCATTTTGTAGAGATACAGTGAGGCATATGAAACAAAAGATCTGGGATGAAATAATGCAGAGGTTTGATCATTTGTGTGACATGTTTCAATTGATTGATGCTACCAAACAACATTATAAGAAGCTCATCAAATATTTAGTGGACAACAAAAATGTGCTGGAATTAGGGAAATCTGAAAATGAAGTTCTACAAACAGTCTACAAAGCCAGTGACAATGATCTAAAATCAAAAGGGATTACTAATCAGATTGAAACCTCAATGAAGTTGTCATCTATCATTGAAAAGTGTTCGAGAATGTCTGGAACAAAGGAATATTTGCATTTGGTTGTAGACAAGATGAAGGTGGTGGATGAAAAGGTAAGGAACTTCACAGAGCTTGGTTTTCAAGAGCCTTTTGACACAAATGAGCAATTCATTGGAAAGGATGCTTTCAGAAAGAAGATGGAAGGTGCAAAGAAGATTGATTTGGACCAGTTTCCTCAGAACCAAGATGTGAACTATTTGGATTCCATCAGAACACTGATAACCTTGAATGCAAAATTGACTGAAGAATTCAAGACAGGTTCCATTTCCAATTGCAATCAAGAAATGTTAACAAAACTTCACGTCAAATAACATCAGTTAGAGAAAATGGCAATTCCACCATGTGAAGAGTGGAAGTTGCTAAAAAAGTTGATACAGTGACTTGATCTATTATTTTCAATCTTTGATAATATGAGTTTCGAAGTTCCAACTCAGCTCTGTGCAGACTTGTCTTTGGGCATTGGCATGATTTTGCATTGCCAATGCCAATATGTACTCCTTCATGTGAAATTCAATTAAAAAGCTCAAATTCATACTTCATAATGTGATGATGTTCAATTATTAGGATTCTGTATTATTTATTTTATCATTTGAACTAGTGATGAACTGTTAGCTCATTATATTTACTTCTTGGTAGAGCTTCCATTTCCAAGTTATGGATGTTGAACTGTTAGCTCATTATATTTACTTCTTGGTAGAGATAAAGCTTATAAGTTATGCATGTTGAACTGTTAGCTTTTGTTATGTTTTAACTAAAAATCTTGATCAATATCCACCAACTTACACCTCACCCACATCCCACATACTGCAAAAATACACTACATTTGATTTTATGATTAGCACAAATTGCAGGGATTTGTGTGACAAGATCCATTTTGTGGCCCACATTACTACTTGATCAATGATCATGTCCATAAATAAATCTAAAACCCCATGGTCATAGCCCCTATTCCTGAAGAATTCAAATTCAATGTACTGACAAATTGAATAACATAAACAACCACTTTGGAGACAACCAAATAAGTTAATAACTTATAAGCATATGAATCCACAACAGTTGAACACTTGAAAGCAAATCATTAAATGTGTAACCTTCTCCATTGTATTGATCTTCAAAGTTCAAATGATATACATTATAAAAATAGTTTATGATATGAATAATGAGATGGATGGGTGAATTGGTGCAATATATTATATATTTTCTTACTATTTTCTACTCTAAAGTCTAATTAAAAATGATGTGATGATCCATTGATCTCCTATTGGGGTCTTGATCTCTCTTATATATGAGAGGAAACAAGCTACAAACCCCTTGCAAAAATTCATGACTTTTTGACAACTAAACATAACTCAAATTATAAATAAAACAATGCCACAGGTGAATGCACCGATCTGTTAATCTCCAAGCAGAAGCATGTGACCACTGACCACCTAAGATCTGTTCAAGGCTTTTACTCAATGATAGGGTGCTCATCATGTTGTCGGCTGGAGTTCTTCCTCTGAATCTAATGGTTGTCTCGTTGGATCTGATTCTAACAAATCTACAGTTTGGCTAATAAACATATTGACTGCAGAGAGGTGATGGATGTACTCCTGTTCAGCATAGGTGTCCACATTAGAGATCACCTCTTTCATATCATATTCCAGAGAAATTATTTTTTTGAGTTGATTATGACTGTTTTGTAAAACCATATCCTTGTCATTTATTTCTTGCAACGTAGAAATCAGAAGCCCATCAAGCTCTTCCTTCCAATCATCATATTCTCGCGGGTTTTTAATGCCAAAATGAAGTGTCGGGAGTGGGACTGAATCAAAGCAGTCAAAATCTTCCCTAAGCCTGTTATGATATCCGTTATGTGATTCTACCAACTTGTTATATGTCAGCAATATTTACCCTTCATGGCATTCTTATCTGCAAGCTCCTTTTTTTTCTCCATCATTCTAGGCTGCAATTGTTCATTCTCCACGAATGCAATACGTGTCTGATTGAATACTTCCCAATATTCAATAGCACATTTCATCATTTTATAGAACCTTTCTTTTATCATTTCAGATACAGTGTTATATTTGATGGTTTTCACTTCTTTCTCCAATTCTTTGCATTTCCCCTGGGATTTCAGATGGCAATTCTTCTAGTAGGCTGCATCAGCCAATGCATCAAGCACTCTCTTATATTTTTCAAGCCATGGGAAGTACAAATCTGATGTGGAGGAGGAAGATGTTCTTTCTCACTGATTTGCTAGCTCCTTCTTCAGTTTGTCATTTTCCTTAATCAGTTTATCGATTTGTGCTTTGGTAAATTTTGCCACATTTATGTTCAATTCTGCTGTCACCATAGGGTGGGTATCCACTACTCGTTGAACCAAGAGATGACCAAACACTTGGTTTGGATTACTAATTATAGCGGGTCTTTTATCATGGGGATACAATGACCAAATAAGCAAGGTGGCTTCATCTGGGTTGTACCCAGATCCTAAATACGTTTTGTCACTTGCTTCTTCTATTAAGTTCATTATCGTATCCCCTCTTTTTCTGAAGCTATCAAATACAATTGAAGAGCTAATATCCCACCCTGGCAGGAGCAACACTCCAGCTTCTTGAAGCAATTCCCTACCTCTTTCAGGAGTGATGGACTCCATTTCCTTTTCTATCTCCCTTTTCAATTCCTCCAGAGCGGTTGCCTCATGTTCAGGAGTGATATCCTGTATCTGTTGTCTCATTTTTCTACCTTTATATTCATAAACAAATGATTTAAATTTAGAAGATTTAACAAAATCACAATCACAAATAAACTGTTGTCCAGCCATGACCCTCACATCATCAGATAGTTCATTTGATGCCTCAAATCTTACAATATTCTACTCTTGAGGGGGATCGTACTGTGCAATCACAGGAGCATTGATTTGCTTGACCTGCTCACCCTCTTCATCACTCTGCTCTTCTTCACTTATATTAGTATCTACAGAAAAACATACCTCAAGATTAGGCTATGAAGGTATGTAATCCAAGGGCTCCATATCTTCAGCTTGTACTCTTGAATAGGCTGCATGAGGTTCATCAAAAATAACTGGGGGAACATCCTTTAATAGTTCATTGACATGAGCAATGAGTTGCTCAATTCTTGTTAAAGGATCTTGTATCTCACCAAATGCCTTTGAATAAGATGGGACATTTTTCCTCTTCCATTCCTCTGCAAGCATAATCTTGTTATAGGCGGCCATTCTTTCCTTGGTGGAAGCCTCATCATGGTTTCTTATGACATCTTTGATTGAGAACAAATTTTCATAACCTGATAGCCCCTAAAATAATCTCGCCTTGTGAATAAACCCTTCTGCATCAAATTGTTTCCTTACATCACCTAGAGGTAGGTTGTACTGTGATAATTTACCATCAATTTATCCATATCCTTCATTGGAAACCACTGTAAAGTCTCCAAAACATAAGGTGTTGGGCATAATTGATTGTTTGCTATGTCCTTTGAGATGTTTGGAATCAGATTTTTCCAATTGCCTCAGAATTTCTAAAAAAGCAATTCGGTCAGGAACTACTTGTGGCATCAAGTGTGGAGCCCCTTCGAACCCATAAACCCTTATCATTGTACAATAAGGGAAAGCATACCCGTCTCCCCAGTTATGATTCACTTTATTTCTCCGGTCATTTTCCTTTAGTCTTAGAAATCTTTGTACTTCTGGGGATAGGTTATAGTTGCACGGATACCCTAGCAACTTCATCAATGGTCTTACAAAAAATTCTTCAAAATAAAGGTAATGAGACCTACCAAATTGGCTATCCCACAATGAAGTCCACATTTGTACAGGTTTAAAATCTCCATTTTCATCTGTATCTTTTATCCTTAATTCTTCACTCCAGACCCCTCTAACTTGTCCCTCGTACAATAGCAAATGCATAAGCAAAGAATAGTGTTCAAAATTAATATTATCACTATTATTTTTAATCTTTTCAAGCCCTCGATGTAGGGCGTTGGCCAAGTAGCTAGCATAATCAAATGGCCTGGCATCCTTGCTCTGCATGTCTGCAGCTAAGACAATTGGGGCAATCGACATGAGAGGTGGAACCTCTACTCCCAAAACCTGACCAGCTGAATAATAGGTGTATCGAAAATACTCTTCGAACAAATCTTCATGGAAAGGAGGGTTTTCACTATTAGAGAACCTCCTGAGTTGGCCTCCATCATCCTTGGGCCTATGCAAAGGTAATTTCCATCTCTTATAGCTGGTATCCATGTGGCGATACTCTATCAAGAGATCTTTGAGCGTGAATGAGAAATTCAGTGAACACTTTAACTGAAAGACATTAGAAATGAGATCCCTAGAAATAACAAGCATGTCACCCCCGCCATGTGACTGAATAGTTCTTTTCTTGAGGTCATATCTAATAGCAAGAGCTTTAATTAGCTCTGTGTTCACAAACACATTGGGCACCACAAGTCTTTCCAAGTTCAACCTCCATGGATTGTAGACTGGTTGGAACCTAAATTGTTTTATGTAATGGTACGTGAAGAGGTCGTACCCTCATTGCGGTGTCCAAATATCCCCTAAGCCCTTATGTTTGTCCCATAATCGATCCATGGAAGGATTCATTTGAGCACTCCTCTTGGGTCTCGACCCCAACCCAGGACATTGACCTATCAAGTCTTCATTTAGGAGTCTCTTAGGCTTTTCGATTTTCTATTTTTTAGCTTTAGGTTTGTCTGTACTCTCTTCCATTATTTAAATCTTAATATTTTGAGTAAAATAGATTCTCAGTTGGCTCTGGAAGTGAAGTACTCACGTGAATCTCATCGAGTCGCCTTCACACTCCACCGATCTTTTTTGCATCAGAACTCCAAGTTTTTGCCTTTCTACTTCTGCCCTAAGCAAAATCTTCCAGGATTTTGTAACAACTATGCGATCAACTTGTGATATAATTCACTTCAATTCTAGTTCATAAATGCACCGCAGCACAATGCCACAGGATGTCACATTAGTCTTTCACCGGTAGCCACCCTCTCCACCGATGGACACCTATCCTTCGTTCTATCGGTGGGACGCTAAATAATTTTTCCCTGATGCACCATTGTTCCCCTGATATACTTTATGCATTCGATAATTCATGCCCATGGCCATGGGCCATGGTTATAATTCATGGTTACTTTTGTTGACAACTTGACTCTATCGGTATATCGGGAGAGCACCTTAGGAGTCAGCCTGATAGAGTATTGTTACACTGATACTAGGTTGTGAGCTATTTTTATCGGGCCATCTACGGGATTGTGATGGGGTTCCGCCAATGAAGCATTGTTAGGCCGATGGTATTGAATTTTGTTAGGAATGGGGGAAGGACTACGTCACTACGGAATTTCAAATTTTGTTTAATTATGCTGAAAGCGTTATACAGTGAAAGCAACAAAGGAATATTCGTAAACTTTTTGAAGCTTCATTGAAAATGACAGGCAAGTGGAAGTATGTGCTCCTTAAAAATAACACACATAAAATGTTTTTTTTTCTATTTTTTGAATTTTTTTAAATTAAAAGCTTCCCAATAAATAGTTGTTAATTTAAATACTTTTGGATTAAAATTAAAAACTAAGATATGTATGCTTAAATAGTTTTTTATATATATTATTAATTAATATATATAAAAATAGTAGAAATAGCTTTTTATATATATTATTAGTTTTTCGTATATTTTATTAATTAATATTATAATAAACAATGTTAAGTATTGATAACTTTCAGCATTCTTTATATATATTATTAATTAATATATGTATACTAGTATTTATAGATGCAATGTGAATGTAGGCTATAATATGGATCTTGTCACACAAATTACCACAATTTGCATTGTTCATAAAATCAAAGTGTGGTATATTTTTGTGATTATTGATAAAATAAGATAATTCATGCCCATGGTCATAAATTATAATTCATGGTTACTTTTGTTGACAACTTGACTCTATCGGTATATCGGGAGAGCACCTTAGGGGTCAACCCGATAGAGTATTGTTACACCGATATTAGGTTGTGAGCTATTTTTATCGGGCCATTGATGGGATTGTTATGGGGGTTCCACCAATGAAGCATTGTTAGGCCAATGCCCGATGGTATTGAATCTTATATAATTTATAAAATATCATCAACTACGTTACTACAGTTTGACTTTGGCATATGTATTATGATTCATGAAGTGCAATATAATATAAAATATCATGGAGACTTGGACTGCAATATAAAATAAAATATTCTAAACTTGAAGTGCAATGATACACAATTTATGTGAATACAATATACAAAATCATCAACTACAGTTTGGAATATGATTCAAGTTGACATGCAGTGCCTGAGTGCAATATAAAATAAGATATCATGAACATGAAGTGCAATGATTCACAATTTCAATGTTCATTGAATACAATATAAAATATCATCAAACATCAACTACACTTTGGACTTTCGAACAATGGAAACTGATTCATGAAGTGCAGAAAAAATACCTAAAACCTGCTAATTATCTCCCATTTCCCAAACGGAGTCAAGGTCCTCAAACCGATCCTCATCTTCAGATAAATTAAAAGAGTCATCTTGATTCTGAGACTGCTCTGCAATTTCATCGGCCTGTGTCTCAAATTCAACATTCATTGTTTGATTTGTGTCAATTTCAATATCATTGTCATCTGTCCCAGGCCCAGTCCCACTGCCACTACCACCAGTCTCGGCGACTGTTGGAATTGGAGAGCTTGTGTTGCACAACCCAATCCCTCTTCTTTCACATGTGGACCTCCAGATTGCGAGTGCCCTTTCAAAAGGAAAATTTTTGACATTATATGCAGTTCCTTTCATCCTCAAGCAATTTTCCAAATTCTTGTCCAGTTTGTTTCTTAACTTTGATTTCAAAACCCCCAATGTACTGAAAACTCTCTCATCCTCCACTAACCCCAATATCATTGTTTGACATAAATCAACAAGTTTGAAATATTTTGACATCGAACCACGCAATATTTCACTCTGACTTAAGCTTGTCCAAACCTTTTTTATTGATCCCAGTTCAAAGGCCTTCTCCTTGCCCATGGATTTATACTGCTCCCTCATAGCTGTTGCAAAAATCCAAGATTGCTTTCTAAGCTTTTTTTCATCTAAAATTCGTTCTATTATTTGTTCATTATATGTTGCCTTTTCTGAAAACTATTCGATCAAGATTTTTAATTGATCATGAAAATATTTTGGGTTATCTCAGTTTACCCAAAATTGAGGATACACAATACCCATGGCTTCAAGTATTTCATGTCGAGGGAATCTTTCACGAATCTCTGAGGAAAGAGATTTTGCAATTTCCTTCAAATTATCACTAACAGATTTAACAATGTCGTTAAAATCTTCCTCGTTAACAGGTACTTCTTTTCTAGAGCGCCTGCCAGTGCCTGTCTTACAATGATACATTGGTATCTCATATCCACGTACACAAATACATAAGTGCCCGCTTGCATTAAACTATAAATAATTATCAAGATTATTCAAATAAGTAATTTTCTGCCACATCAAATAATTTGTGCCTTCTTGTGTTATATCTAGATATATATGATCGAGGGCCAAGCATGTAAGTTGATGTAGATTGGCATATTCATAAATATACATAGTTTTGTCTTGGGCTTTCTTCACAAGATTGTTCATCTCATCCAACATGGGGAGAAGACTAGCTAAAGTCAAGAGTGTCACTATATCGCTTAACCTATGTAAGAGGTCAGGAGCTTTGTCTACTGTTTTGCGATGCTCGTACATCACTCCAATCAAGGATTGATATTCTAAAAGAACTCATTGCATTGGTCCATGCAGGGAGATCCATCTGGTATCGACATCCTTGATAAGCTTGTTTCCAAGTGTTATTCCCTTAGCAAAATGTTGAAATTCAAGGAAACGTTTGGGACTTCGGCAAAAGTATGCGTAGATCTCGCGAACTAGATTTTCAACTTTTGATACTGTAGGAAACTTGCTTACAATTTTGAATGCTAAATTCATTATGTGGGCCATGTAGTGAATGCCAAGCATGTATGGTGTACAAGTAGTTTGTAACTTTGTGCAAAGACCGCTCCTTTGACCTTGCATCACTGCAGCTCCATCAGCTCCTACACACACCAATTTTTTGGCAATTGTCAACTCATCTATACCTGCAATTTCATTCAAAGATTTCTTGACTAGTTCAAATAGATTTTGCGATGTTGAATTGTCCTTCATTTTATGAACACAAAGAAGATGAGCTTGGCGAACAGTTGTTCTACAGTATATGAATGCATACAAACCCAAGAAGTATTGTCTGGTGAACAGTTGTTCTACACTATACGAATGCATACAAACCCAAGAAGTATTGTAACTTCATCTAAAGATAATGCAATGAAATTTGACTCTTTTAATTTCTCCTTTAAATCTTGCTTTTCCACTGCAACAAGACAGTTCGCCCATTCCCATCCAACGTTTACTGACCAATGTGAGAAGGGAAAGTGGGGAACACTCAAATAAGATAATAAATCAAAATATTCTGGGTAGTCTGTCATAGGACGCCCCCTGGACAAAATATGAAAAACAACACTCATCTAAACAGTTTTTGATAGATTTGCTGCTACCATGGCTTTTCCAAAATGAGCCTCAAGTGTGTTGGTGTAATTATTTATTTAATTACACTTTAGCATAAGTTTACTTAGGCATATTTTATTTCCTAGGTTAATTAATAATCTTTATCTTATTGAGCTATCTTGTTGCTCAAGATAAGATTAGTGTTGTGCATGTCTTGCTTTTTGCATGATTGCCTTTTGAAGGCTTTTGAAGTATTTGTAAAACAATTCATTCAATAATTTTTTTCTAGTTTTAGCTTGCATACTTTTGCTCTGAGGGTTTACAGAACATCTCTTCTTTTGTTTTAAATATCTGTTGCATGTGATAGGTGTTTGCTTGCAGGTGATTCTTGGGGACTATGAGGTTGAGTTTTATCAACTTCTATATGGTATCAGAGCTCTAGACCTGTGGCTGCCTGTTCGTGTTTTGAAGATATTCTCTCATAGCGTCTTTATCTATGCAAGGGTTTCAAGCTAGGCTGATTTATTGAGCTTCTAGGGATTGGCAATTTTTTTGCACTTTTCTAGGCCAAACGGACATCGCCATCGCGTTCAGGATGCCCAAAAACCCTAGAAACGCCTTTCGTTTCATCAATTTTGGACCTGTTGAAAAAAAAGGCAAATTTTTTTCCTAGGAAAGTTGTATGACCTCCCCAGCACGCAGTCCAAGATGGAAAATTTCACGAAAATCGAAAAAAAAATTTAAAAAAAAATCAAAAACTCGAAGGTTTTTTGCGCGGCCAGTGCAAAAATCCTATGCCGCCACCCAGCAGCCGCCATTACTCCGCCACCACCAGCAGCCCCTCCCACCCACCGCTTCCCTCCACTACCACCCCCACGGGCCCTTCATTCCCTGGCCGACGGTCTTATTGGCGACCCGGAGCTTCCCTCCAAGCCCCCGCCGGGTCTATCAGCACCTGGCCATGGTTTTATCAACGACCAAGAGCCAACGCCCTCAGCACCGGCGATCTGTTTTGCAGAGGACGGTCATATGGGCGACTGAGAGCCAGCCCCCGGGTGCTGAACTTTTGCACCTGTTTAACATTGAAAGTGCCTTTTTTGTAGGCCTTTTTTCGTTTTCTCATAACTTTTGCAAACGGAGGCTTTTTTTCAAAAACAAAATATTGGCGGAAAGCTGGTTTGACGCTCTTTCTAGTGGTGGAGGTTTGGTTTTCTGATTTTTAGGTTTTGGTGCCTTTTTCACTTGTCAAAGCCAAAAGTTGTTGTTTTCAGTCCGGGTGGCGTAACTTTTGCGTCCAGACTCCGTTTTGCGAAAACAAATAGGCATCAGAAAGCTGATTCAGTGCTCTACACAAAAATCAGACCTGTTTTTCTAATTTTTTTTACCAGGTATCTAATATTACTGTTTGATCTCAGCCTTTAGTTTTTTAATTATTTTCTTGGGAAGCGTGCAATCAGGCTACTTTTTTGAGATCAGTGAGCATTGTTATTTTATTTGAGAGTATATATTGCTGTTTTCTGTCATGGATACACATAATATTGCACCCCTTACTCCATTCAACTATTTTGGTTGGAAAAAACAAATGGAGATTCATTTGAAACACAAAGGGTTGTATAGGGTAACCATGGCCACAGAAATCGAACCTACAGGTGCTACTGAAAAGAGAAAGTAGTTTAATAGGTGTGATGAAGCTTATGGTACATTATGTCTATCTCTTTCTTTTGACCTTCTTTTTCACATTGAGTCTTGCACTACACCCCATGCGGTTTGGACTACTTTGCAGTCTTTTTTTGGGCAGCACGATACTATGAGAGGGTTTCAGTTAGAGAATGAGCTTATTGGCTTGAATCCTAGGGATTTTGACAGCATCTAGGAGTTTTTCACCAAACTCAAGTCTCTTAGATTGCAGTTGTCACAGTGTGGTGTTCAGAAGGAAGACTCTTAGTTGATATTGTCCATTCTTTCTAAGCTTGGACCAGATTATTCAGTTTTTGTTTCTACCTTTTATGCTACTAGGGATGCACTTGGTACTAGATTTACTATGCCTTCTTTTGATTATTTTTCATCTTCTCTCACTCAAGAGCAGGCCAAGTTGGCTAATATGGGCAAGTTGAAGCTCTCTTCATCACAGGCACTTATTGCATCACAGGAGCCCAGAGATCAGAAGGCTTCTACAGGAAAAGGAAAGAAACAAAAACAAAAGGGTTCCAAATCTTATGAGCGGTGGAAGGAGTCCTCATATTCATCATCCTCTTCTAAGGGGAAATCATTTAGGAAGGAGAAGGGCCCATGTGCATATTGCAAGAGAGAAGGACATGCAGAACATAATTGCTAGAAGAAAGACATTGATGAGCTGAAGAATCTTCTTCAGAAACATCAGATTGATTTGCCTTCTAGGATGTCTACATCATCTCCTTCCCCTCCTCCTCCTCCTCCTCCTCCTCCTTCTTCTTCTTCTTCTTCTTCTTCTTCTTCTTCTTTAGGCACAGCTGGTTTACACACTTCATCAGATATGAGGGGGCATGCTCTTTGTGCTTCTTCGAGTCTTGGATCAGGGAGATGGCTTCTAGATTGAGGAGCATCTCATCATATGGCTTCTACACAGACTATGTTCACTTCCTTTGAGTCTCACACTATGTCTCCTATTTTGATGGGAAACAATACATACATGAGTGTTACAGGGAAGGGGTCTATTAGTTTTGGGGACAACACTTTTCAAGATGTCTTGTGTGTTCCTCATTTGATGAACAACCTTCTTTCTATATATCAGATCACACATGGAGGCAATGGGAGGTCTATGGAGTTCACACCTGATTCAGTTATCATCAGAGACTTGGAGAGTAGAGCAGTTATTGCTAGTGGGATGGTGGATCACTCATCTCGGTTGTATTCCTTTGCAGATTTTGCTACTGATGGTGCTTCTGTTCCTACAGTTGTTCATCACACTTCTAGTGTGAATCATCATTCAGAGGAGAAATTTGGCTTCTTGAACATTGGAGTTCTCACTTCAAATCCTATTCTTGAGCCATCCATTCCATCTCCTCAACCTACTGTTGCATTTGATGATACTTCTATGACTACAGATGTGGTTTCTTTCGTTTCAGTGTAGCAGGATCCGGTTGTTCATCCATCTTTGAAGGTTCCTATTCAGTCTTCACCTACTTTGACTTCTTCATTTGCTGAGGTCACACCTGCTTTTGTGGAGACATCTTGGGCTACACCTACTTCACCTTCAGAGATTGCATTCATTCGGCCTCTTCCCTCTCACTTCTTTTAGGAGATGCAATTTCTTCAATTCTTTTGGGGCTACTTCATTCTGGGGGGGATCTGTGGTCTTCTTCTTCCTCTCTTCTGGGGGGGTTATTTTATGTATCTTTGTGATGTATGGTGTTCTTGGGGGGTCTTATGGAGTCCTCCATCTTTCATCACTTAGTTAGTTTGCATTCTATTTTTGGGGAGGAGTTTTGTTCCCATGTGGTTTTCTCCTTTACCCCATTTGATTTAGTTTGCATTGCATTTGTAAATGGGTACCTGATCAGGCCTTGTTGCCGGGACTCATATTTGCATAATAATTTGCTTCTCCCTAAGTTGCACTTATGGGGGGGTGTTGGTGTAATTATTTATTTAATTACACTTTAGCATAAGTTTACTTAGGCATATTTTATTTCCTAGGTTAATTAATAATCTTTATCTTATTGAGCTATCTTGTTGCTCAAGATAAGATTAGGGTTCTGCATGTCTTGATTTTTGCATGATTGCCTTTTGAAGGCTTTTGTAGTATTTGTAAATCAATTCATTCAATAATTTATTTCTGGTTTTAGCTTGCATACTTTTGCTCTAAGGGTTTACAGAACATCTCTTCTTTTGTTCTGAATATCTATTGCATGTGATAGGTGTTTACTTGCAGATGATTCTTGGGGACTGTGAGGTTGAGTTTTATCAACTTCTATAAAGTGTACCTTCACATTTTTTAATCTTCAAGATTCTATGGTTATGCTCTCCATAATCTGTGGCATACTTAACATGAAGACATTCTTCCTTTGATTTCCATCGTACGACTGATTGTTCCTTTCCGTCTACGATTTGTTTTTCGTAAACTTCGTCGATATGCTTTTCTATAGTGTCAAGCTTTAGCTGCATCATCTTGTCTCTTCCACTTTTCCAACTACAAATCTTACATTTGACCGTTGTTACCCTTTTAATATCATTTTCGTTTGATACCCCCACTAGATCAAGGAATGGGTACTTCGATAGCCAACCAATTTGAAAATTCCTTGTCATTTCCCACTCACGCCTCGATTTTGCTTTGCCTTTTCTTGCTACCAATATCATCCTCATCCAAGTCGATTATCTCATTTTGGCTATCCAGGGTATCCCTTGGAACATCTTATGCGGTATTGCCATCCTCATTTGATACATTTTGATTTAACACAATGACAATCTCACCTTGACCTTCCTGTGGCGGAAGAGTTGATGATGTATCTCCATCTTCAATAATATTTGGTGGAAGAGTTGATGGTGTAGCTCCACATTGATCTAATGGATTAGAATCTTTGTCAATTCCAAAGTAACGCTGATTGTACCTCCCCATTTTGGGCGTTATGATGGCCTCCCAATCTCTTCATTACCCGCCTGCTCAGGAGTCTTACCCTTGCTGCTCAGCATATTGATCTCACTTTGAATAAAAGCTGGAAAAAAATGTCTTCTTATTTAAGAAGGACAGACCGACAAAGAATATAGATCCCATTCCCTACTTAAAATTATATTTAAGATTGAAGCAAGAATGGATAACAGATAAAGAAATCTTATTATTATAACTAATAGTCTAATAACTAATAACAGTATGAAGAAATGATCACTCACCTTTGAGTCTATGTTTTCGGCTTTCGCTGACTTCTGAATTGAGAAGTAGAACCTCAGAACCAAACAAAATGTGTAAAATTGAACAAAATGTGTAAAAACAATAACAGCTTCAATTGTATTTATATCAATCCATATTTGGCGAATTCCGCGGGATTTTGAAATGGTATGTTAAAAATTTGGTGAATCTCGCGTGCTTATACAATGATACCACGAAATTTTCAAGGCGAAATAGGTCCTCATAAGCAACTATTTATAAATTTTAATTAGCAAAATGGGTCTTCACAAGCAACTATTTGTAAATTTTAATTGGCGAAATGGGTCTTTATATAATTTTGTTTTAATAGTATTGGTGAATATGTAGGTGACTTTGACATGCTCCCCGAGATTCCAGGCGAAAATATTGATCGGTGCATTGGAAACGCGTATTCTGTTATGGCGAATTTATTGCCTAAACATGCCTCGTAAAAAAAAAATTGCTGGCAAATGGACATGCATTGGACCGATAGTCCGTGAATTCCTGGCGATTTGAAAACCCTACAGATATGGTAGATTCACCAAATTCGAATTTCCAGATTCCTAGAATTCACCAATTGGCGAAGATTTTCCACTAAAGTTATCCCTGATTTCAGTAGCTGCTCTTCAATTTCCATCTTTCTTCAATTAAAAAAACTGATGCTCACCGCGTCCTATGTCTTTATCGTTTAGTCCGGTCGCATTTTTATATATAATTATATAATTTCTCAGGTTTCTCTCATCTGATTCAGTTCCATCGCATGAATCCAAACCTACAATGTGAACTTTATTTAATCATCTCTCTCCCCTTTACCCATTTTTGCGCTTTTCTTTTCTCTTTGTCTCTGTCTATTAAATCAGAGATTCCATTGCATTGACGTATCGTCAATCAAAAATTCCATATGCTTTTAATGAAATTGCATCACCATATACTTGTGCATCTGCAAAATCCTCAACAACATTATAAAAATCCTCTTGCCGCATATTTATGATTCATCAAGGACCCCATGTTAACACCCATTAGATACAAATTGATTTCCATTAGAGGTATGAATTTGAGGAACCCTAGCAACATTGTATTAGGAGTTATATAAATGATTTAGAACATATGAAGATGAGCAACTTAGTATAATTTTATTTGTTTGCACTTGAATCTGTATGAATACATTGGAACATATAATTGCTTTAGAATAAAGTAAAAAGTTATCATCAACAAAATATATAGAGATAAAACAATTTTTTAATCTTTTTAACTATTAAAGAGAGTCTACATTCTAAAAGCATGACAAATTTGAGTGTATTTGGAATGGATTCTAGTTCAATTCTCTAATGACACCATATGCCAAGAAAAAGGCGTAAGTTGAAAAGGCTTGAAAAATCATGAATCTAGGTTTAGAAAGCTTAAGCTTTAGGGTATAACGCTAAAAAAGGTTTGAAAAATTCCTTATGCACACAAAAAAACATTGAGAATGTAAAGTTTCCAAATGGGTTAACCTAAAACCAATGGGTAGGTCTTGAAAAAGAGTACACCAAGAAAAATGGATGAGCTTGGGTTGGTGGACCAAACAGTGCAAAATCTATGCCACCAAACTGTTAATAGACATTGTAGAATCCATCTCTAGTTGAACATAGGTACCATAGAAAGATGAGGCAAAAGCTACAAGTAATTTTTGAAAGGCTCGTAATTTTGAAATGGTGTGTCAAGGTAACATTTCCAATCTTTCCAACATTCTTTGCAAAACTAAATTATAATCTTATGAATCATGTCTATAGGAATGATATCAACAATAATTTCAAAAGTTCCACAATCTTGATTGGAATGATGGAACTTTGCCTTGATTTCAGCTCAAGGAAGAAAATCTCTAGTATCCTTGAGAAATAACCGAAGAAGTGTTTTGATCCCCTTTTAAAATATCTCAAAGCATGAATTCATAGGGTCTTAGCAAAAGGTTGGTCTCAACATTAAAAGATAGGAGACCAAATATTTTATTGATTGATAGAAATATCATTTTCGAAACCAAGACCATTCCAAAGAAGCTAGGGTTTTATGACTTCCCAAACTTCCTAAACACTTTTAATCACAAAAGTACCATGAATTTGAACATGCTCTTTCATTATGACAAAAGTATGAAATTCAAACCATTTCTAGTTTAGAATTTCTTTGGGAAAATCAGAAGAAATGCACTGTTGAACTAAATTTTCTTAAACCTTATTGCTTTCCAAATCTAACTCTCAGGTGGTGGTGACTTTATTGAAGAGACAGCAGTTAGAGGATATCAGTTGGCATTTGGTTGTAATGATAAAATAGATTCTTCATCTGTGTACTTCCTTGGAATCAGTTTCTTTATGTCACATTCCTAGAGAATAGAATGGGGTTGCAGATTGTTTGGCTAAATGGGCTTCCGATCATTTGCAAAATTGGAATATTATGGAAAAGGGTCAATTGCCCCCAGATTTGTCTCAACAGTTGGACCACTTAGTGGAGATTGACAGGGGCGTGTAACGCCCTTACTTTGTAATGCTATTTTTTGTTTGAATAATTTTTTACCCCTCTTTTAGTTAAATGATCTACACCTCTGTGTTTCTTCCACAAATTTCTCCAACTATACATATTTGCTCATCATACGTGTTGCTCAATTTTCATATTTATTATATAATTCCCAAGTTTCTTCCACCTTGCCAATTTCAACGAATCTCGGTAATAATTGTCTTAAGGAACCAATTGATCTAGTTTTGGGTGCTTGTATTTTTCTAGTTGTTTTTGTATTTTTTTTTCTATATTTTATAAAATTTTGACTTGTATCTTGATTGTATTGTTAATTTTTCAATTATTAAAACAGAGTCCCACTGGCTTATGTCTTTATATTTAGCCCGGTCATGTTATATATATATATATATATATATATATATATATATATATAATGAAATCGGATTTCTCTCATCTAGTACAGTTCCATCTCATATCTTGACACAAAAGGATGACGAGGGGAGCGAACATCCGATTGCCTTCATGAGTACCCCTTTGAAGTATGCCGAGCTACTTTATCACAACATCAAAAAAAAATCCTATTCCCTTGTTAAGGTAGTTAAGAAGTTCAGACATTATATCTTGCACAACAAAGTGTTTGCTATAGTTCCTGACCCCGCGGTGAAGACATTGCTCATGTAGAATGAGCTAGGAGAGCGAAGGGAAAAATGGATCGCATTGTTACAGGAGTACGATATGGAACTCCAACAAATGAGGCTAGTGAGAGGGCAAAGACTTGCCAAAATTATGGTAGAAGTGGTTATTGAGGCTGGGCCTGAAATCATAGTGCAATAGTACCAACTAGAAGATGTCTCTCC
Source organism: Sequoiadendron giganteum (assembly GCA_007115665.2). Taxonomy (NCBI): domain Eukaryota; kingdom Viridiplantae; phylum Streptophyta; class Pinopsida; order Cupressales; family Cupressaceae; genus Sequoiadendron; species Sequoiadendron giganteum. The sequence continues at coordinate 316,798,443 of CM021100.1, read as the reverse complement.
AGGTGAATGGTACGATGACATAGTGTATTATTTGTTGAATCATAAATGTCCGCCCCATCTATAGGGAGTCCAAAGGTGAGCCCTTAGATTGAAAATAAATATTTACATGTTGTAGGGCACCATGTTGTACAAAAGGAACCATGAAGGTATAAACTTGAGATGATTTGGTAAGGAAGAAGTTGATCGTGTTCTTAGGGAGTTCCATGATAAGTTAGAGACTGGTCATAGTTCCAATTTATCAATTGTGCATCAAATATTGAGAGTTGGGTACTATTGGCCCACAGTTTTCAAGGATGCTCACGGTCATGTGCGTACCTACCACGTATGCTAGACCGCCACCACCCGAGAAAGGAATGTTGTTGTCCCATTGCAACCTGTTTTGGAGGTAAGACCGTTCACGCAGTGGGGTCTCGACTTCATTGGTCTTGTAAGCCCTCCATCATCTACTAGACATAGGTACATTCTGACTATTTTCGATTACTGTACTAGGTGGACATAAGCAATCGCTTGTAGGCAATGCACAATTGAAGTAGTAACTAATTTTTTGGAAATTTTTATTTTAAATCACTACGACTATCCTTATGTGCTAGTATTTGATAATGGTCTTGCATTTGCTTCATTAAAATTCGTGGGTTGGGCCTTTGATTATGGTGTTACCCTTAAGTTTTCCTCCAATTATTATCCTCAGGGCAATGGTCTTGTTGAGTCAACCAACAAGAACTTGATCACTATGATCAAGAAGTTACTAGATAGGAATCCCAAAGATAGGCATATCCAACTTCATTTCACCCTGTGGATAGATCGTACCCATCACAAGGCTACCCTTGGAGATTTCCCATAGCATCTCGTTTACGGCTTGGAGCCCATTTTCCCCATACATTTGAAAATCCCTACCCTCCAGTTCATCAATGATTTTTATGAAGGGGGAGACCGTAGAGAAGCTCGCCTTGCTGAGCTACTACACCTAGAAGAAGTACGAGACCGTGCAATAGAAAATTTTGCCAAACATTAGGACGTAGTCAAAAGATGGTTCGACCACCGAGCCAAAGTTAAGGCCTCCCACATTTATGATCTAGTCCTTTATGAGGACAAGGCCCACAAAAAGAAAGGGGGGCATAACAAGTTTGACAAGCTTTGGCTTGGCTCCTTTCAGATTACCGAAATCCTTTGAGATAATGCTTTTTCTTTAATGACTTTGACTGGTGAAGATGTCTCGTTGCTTGTCAATGGGCAACACCTTAAGCATTAATTCTAGGCCTAAGCTCTTCTAGAGTTGTTTGTGTAAACACCTGTACATAGGTTAGGATAGGTTTCCCTACTTTGTCTTTTTGTTTGTTTTGTCTTGCTCGTTTCCCGGTTGTTTTTGTTTTGACCTTGGAAGAGTCTCCGCGTTCTTCTATGGTGGTTGAGCTTGGCTTGATAAATGGTTTTCCCTACTAATCGATCTTGTGTTGTTCTCTAGATAAGCCTTCATTCCCTAGTAATAACCTCTGAGAGCCCCTAAGCATTGGTTTTCAAATTTCGAACTCTGAACTAACCTAGGGTGGTGTCCGTCTTGAATTTCCTGCGTCTCTCATGGAACACACATAAACACATTTTAAAATATCCAAAGAATGGTATGGTGATTACTGAGAAGTATGGATAAGTGAAAAATCTAAAGTCTTCTCCAATGACCACTATGGTTCCCAAGCCCATAGTGAGGTTCGTTGCTTACACGGTTGAGCAAAAAGAAAAAGAAAAGTGTTGAAAAGAAAATATAAAATGGAAAGAAATGACAATATAAAGACAACAACCATATGGGTGTGTGAATATCTCTATCGGGGCTATGGATGCCTGGATGGCAGTAGAGCTATGTTCATAGGGTCGCAATGACAACTCTGTCAGGGCTATGGACACCTGATTGGCAGCAAAGCGATGTCCATGATAATTTTGGGGTCAGGCGAACTATGTAGCTTGTCCTTCCCAATCAGTGGTTACCCATGCTATCCCTGAGAAAATGAAATGAACTCACCAGACACACACCTCCATGATGATGTCTTGGTGTGATTCAATTTTTCCTTCGTTAACTTGCTCTTAGTTCAACTTTAAAAATCAGCTTTGTCGTGCGAAACCATAGATCATGAGTTCAGAATGAATAATTATCTTTATAACACCGGGAGCATTCTCCCAATGGAGTCGCCATTTGTTGTGCCTCTTGCACACACACCTTGTTCAGAACGGGGACCCTCTCTTTCCTTTTGGCTTACCGAGTCCTTTTTGGTTCACCTCATTTTGCGTACCCCATTTTGACATCCTTGATGGTCAACATGTTCTCAAAAGTCCCATTTTAGGGTTGACCTAATTTTGCCCCTTTGAAAATGCTAAGTCTTAAGCCCTTTTGGGTTTTCTCTGTCAGTTCGTCTTTCTGATGTCCGTGGCATCTTCAGAGCCCAGACCCTTGGGTTTCCCCTCTGGGGTTTCCCTTTGCGGGTTTCCATTTTGGCTACGCCATTCTCTACATCCAATGGTTGGCATCTTCCTGGCCTCCAGATCTCGATGCTTTGATAGCTGTCTGAATTACTCATAAAACTTGACGGCTTTGCCAATGCATCTTTCTAGCCCTCAGACCCTGGCTCTCAAACTTCTGTCCTCGGGCTACCGTCTCCGATTCACCATTCTGCATGGCTGCTAGCCAACGTCCTTCCAAACCTCAGAACCCGGGTTCCTATTCACTATTCGGTTTAACTTTGCAGTTCGTTCGACGACTATCTTGAGACATCTTTCTAGCCATCGGGCCTCGGACCTCCCGACGCCGTTCAAGAAATTTGAATTCACCTACCTAATCTACCATCGTACCAAGCATTTACTAAGGTATTAATTGTGTTGGGGGATATTAAAAGAGTTTTGACATGTCATTTTCACATGACAAGAAGGAATTTGAAGCGCTCTCCGACCCCAGCATCCTCTACCTCCATGCCTGACCTCCAGCTTCGTCGTTCCTCATGAATTCGGCACAAAACTTGATCGGGGATTCGAGGTAGGTTCGTCGCTCACCTACCCTTTCCTTATTCTCAAAACCGTGAAGTGAAAATTAAGTGGAAATAAAATTGAACTTGAAAATTGGTAGGATAGTGCCCCCACCCTAAAAACCCACAAGTTAGAAAATTGAAAATCAAGGGATTGGGGGCTAAAATTCGAAACCGGAATCTAACCTCCTTGTCGGTGTTCTCTGGAGTAGGCGACTGCATCTTTCGGGCCCAGACCTCTCCGCCGCCGCACGAAAATTCAAACTTACAAAAAATTGATTGGTGACCAAACTTCGCTCGGGTCCTGGCTTTCGAACTTCCCTTACCGGGTTTCTGTTGTGCCTCCACCATTCCAAACGGCTTTCCTCCAATGTCCTTCCGGACTTCCGACCCCAAGCACGTGAAGTCCATCACAAATTTGCAACCAAAATCAAACTTTGAAGTTGTCCTTGTACCTCAGCCCCCGGACTTCCGTACCTGTGCCACTGTCCCTGATTCACCATTTCAAATGGCTACCATCGCACGTCTTTTCGACTCTTGGGCTTCAATGACCCTTTCGCTCTGCAGAATTTAAATATGGAAAATTGAAATGCCCAAACTTCGCTTGCACCCTGGCCTCTGAAATTCCATGTCACTTTCACCATCCCCGAATGGCCAAACGTGTCCATCTTCCTGACCACCAAGTCTCGACCCTCAATTCGCCTCTGGGTTTTCCATCGACTGTTAAGTCTACCTCAGGAATAATCTTTTGAACTTCCGTCTTTGGACTTTTGTCCATGCTTCGCTGTTTTCGCACGGCTATCCCGTAGCAGCTTCCTGACCTTGACGACCCGTACTCCGGAACCCAATTTTAGGAATGTTATTTTTCCTGCACTATTCCAAACAACCAACCTTGGACGACTTTCCTGCAGCTAAAGCCTGAATGCCAAAATGATGGCTCAAACGACCTCCAAATCAAAAATGGACTTCGAGGCACGTGCTAAAAATGGACCTTCTTTCACACCAACCCTTTATTGAACAAATCCAGGATCGGGAAAAGTCATTGGGAATGACTTGCCTTGTTTTCCTTTCCAAACAACATTTTGCTAGAGGAAGTCCGATCCTTGGGGCCTAGGTCACCTCTTTGACTTCCAATGGTATTATTATCAAATGTTAGGCTTTTCTTAAATGAATGTTGTGGATCTAACCTTGATTTGTAGGCATTTATTCAAGGCTGCATTCTCATGTTAAAGTTGCTAACTCTCATATCTATGTGCAGGATTTATGGAATCTGGTGTAGAGACCTCTGGGACAGCCAAGGACAAAGGGAAAAGAACCGCCAAAGCCCCTCAAGGAAAAGAAGATAAAGATAAAATGAAGTATAAATTCCAGGGGGTATCCTTTCATTCTAAGGTCACAACCAATTGGAAGAACACCACATACACCAATATCAAACATGTCGATATTGATGAGTTTATACAAAGAGTCAGGATTGACCCAAAGACAGACACTGTGAAGTTGATCAGAAGTAGTGGACTTGCCAAGGCTACATGTTTCCTGCCCACTTTGGTGGCCCCAAATGGCATGTCAGGAGGCATACCAACTTGAAACAAAGACCATCATGGACAAAGATGGCAATATCCTGGCTGGCATGTCCCCTCTCAGGATAACTCAAACATTCCATATCCCCACCTTCGAAAGCATGGATACCCCAACCATTGAGGAGTGCAAAGAATTATGGGATCAGGATCCTATAAAATGCAAGAAACCGATCAACCAATATTGGTTGAAAGACAGGCGGGGTAGTGTTGGAAAAGTCCCTCAAGAGCTCTACCGCAAGGATTTCTTTAAGGACTATCACAACCTGGTCACCCTACTAAGCAGGGTAATGGTCCTTCCTACTGCGGCCTTCTTCTAGGAATGGATGCTATATTTTGTTGAACAAATTCTCCGTGGGGATGACACTACATTCTATTGGGGGGAAATAATCAACAATTGCTTTAATGAGAAATTCGTCAATTTGAGGAAGACCTCCAAATTCTACATGATGTTCTACCTGGTCTATTCGCTTGTTGATCGATGAAATTATAATGGATTTTTTGCAATGCCCAATGAGGTGTCGAGAAGAGAGCTCAAAACCTATGACAAATACCCGTTGCTGTAGTACATGAATTTCAAGAAGGACTATTGTAGGGTAAATGATGTTTTTGTTGCCTACATCATTCGGTCTCTTGGGGGTGATTTTGAGAGAAGAGTCTCTCACAGTGCTATGGCCCTTCTCAAGCACTACGCCTTCCTGTTCATACAATTTTGAAATTTCATCGACATTCATGCCCAAGGATTCATAGAAAGGTCGAATAAGCTGCCTCGGTACCCTAATGACCGGATTATACTACTGGAACTAACTTGGCAACTGTGACATGTACACAACATTCTGAGCAGTAAACATCTGGCAGGGACCCCCTATACCCTCAGACTTGGCCAGGGGATGTATCAAATTCATACTTCCCAATGCGTGGGAAATTCAGAGAAGGAGCTGGCAAAATACCACTTTAGACAGCATACAGCTAAGCTACGGATGGACCCATATGGTCACATTAGAAAGGCACTTGGACCAAAGTATTCCCACCTCCATCACATTGAGGATTTTTGGGCTAATTGCAAGGATGACTTTGAAGTGCAGATATGACATTATATGCGTATGATGACATACTTCATAAAAAGATGAACCTGTGTCCAGTTCTAGATCAACTTGAAGAGGATGAGAGCATAGTGATTGATCCAAGGTATAGTGCCATTGTAAAATTGTTGTTTCCTTTAATTGATTGGGAAAATAAATAGGTTCATGACCTCAAAATTCTCACCAAGCCCCTTGAGGCTTGAACAAAGGCATGGATTGATGGGCAGGTTGCTCAACTAAAGCAACAAGGAGTCACCTTGACATTCAAGGGGCTCAAAAGTGAGCCAAGTGGTTTTGATGGTGGGGCAGCTGCCGCTACAACTAGAGAAACATCCAAGTCCCCACCATCTATGAAGTCGAAAAAGAGAAAGGAGGTTGATGAGCAACAACCTAACCTAAAAGTGTATGCTAGAAAGGCCTCAGAGGGTGAGCCTCCTAAGAAGCATAGAAGAACGAGTAGCGTCACGGAGATGCCTGTAATACCTAAAGATCGACTCCACAAGGGTGAGGATATGGAGACTAATCCACCAAGGTCTCCACCCGCTTCATCTTCTGCTACAACTACTACTACTATTGCCACCATCCCACCCACTTCACTTGTAATAGCTGCTTCCTCTTTGCCTACGGTGGACATTTCTGTCCACCTCACCTCCACTTCCTCGATCATCCAAGTCATATCGGTGGATTCATCCTCTGCCACAACCTCGCCAATATCGTCATCCTCCATGTCTCCTTCCCTTCCACCTGCTTCATCTGCTATTGCAATGCTTGACCTCTCTCTCCCAGAGTCCATCAAGTATATGCAAAATATGCCATTTGAACTTTCAGGAACGCTTGCAAATCCAATGGTGCAAGTTGCAATCGCCCAGGAAATGGTTAATTCCCCAGCTCTCCCTCCTCCTACAGAATCACCTAGAATGGAGGCTACAATGCAAATCTCGGATGAGCTCGAGCGATGACAACTAGAGGCAGCCGAGAGGCTGGAAGATAAGGAGTTTAAGTATCATGAGCATCCAATATATGAACATTGGGTGATCGATGATGTGGCCTATGAATCTTCCAATGAGGAAAGTGAGGATCAAGGGAAAGACATAATCCAAGAAACAACTGATCCGGAGCTCAACGCGGAGTGGAACAAGCAACTCAAGGAGATCGAGGACAAAGAGGCTGAAGGACAACCTACGATTGAAAGAATTGTTGCTCCAGAGACTGAGGGTAGTAGGTCTCCTGTGGAAGGACATGGTCAAACCCCAAAGCATGATGAAGAAACATATTTCCACGAAGATGAACAAGAGGATAGGTTCGTGGAAGGTGGGTATGACCAAGATGAAGAAGAAAAGAGTGCTAAAAGGAAAGACCACTCTGACAAGCAGTTGCTCACCAAATCTCCTACCAAATGTATAATGCTCGTGCAAGATTCCAATGAGGAGATGGATGATGCAAGAGCTGAGCAGGAGGCCCTTAATGTCAAAGCCATTGAGCTTAGGGTGGAGGATAGTAAATATTGACATGAATCACCCAAGGAAGGATCCCTAATGCTCGACTAGTTAGAAAGGCAGCTCGAAAAGAGAACTCCCGCCCTAAAGGATCCGAAAGCAAGGCTGGAGACAATACTGGCTAGATCTTAGATTAGTACCAAGAAGGAGAAGAAGCCAAGAATTAGATCAAAGGTAACGATGGATGCCTCTTCATCTAGGGCAGTGAAAATAGCTATGCCAGTGGTTGGAGAACAAGCGATAAGCTATAACATCTCCACCATTTACTTGGGAGTGGCTACTAGGGAACAAAAGGTCGACCACCTCCGAGAATCAATCGCCGCAGTGGTGCAACTTATCCAACATGATAAGGTTTCAAAGGAAGATTTCAAAACATAGGTGGCTAATTTGATGGCCTACATTCAACAATGGTCATCTCTGGATGAAAAACCTACCACATCATTGACCCCACCATAGTTTCTGTTCCAGGAATAGATCAACAAGCTAGAAAGAAGGAGGAGCTTGGATAAGACCATGAAAAATTGGTTCCGGTAGGTCTTGGACATTGGGAATACGGGCATTAATTTGGTTGTCCAAACAACAAACATGCTCCTAGAGGTACAAACATCTCTTGAAAACACGAGGTGAATTTGCGAGGAGTTCCCAGAGAAGTATAAGGTTGCCTACCCAAAAATTGAGGCTATCCTCGCACTGCCAAGTGAGGTTTGGGAAAAGGACCTTGCGTTCAAGGATGATGACTATTGGTTAATGGATGTGTGGAAGAGGGACATCAATCACACCAAAAGGGGAGGCTGGAACAGATCCTAGAATGAGTAATTATGGATATCGAATGGGCCAAAGAGGCTAGAGGAGATTATGCTAGATACCTCAAGCTGATGACAGGGTATGAGATGCCTACTGTCAAGATCATTTCAGAAAGCATAAAGCCTCACTTCCGAAGGAGGATGGAGAAGGGAATGTCAGCCAAGGTTACCATAGATTTTATGAGCTTTTCTGCTCGAGCTTTCCCCCAGTCTAAACTTTTCAAGGATAACGCTGCTAAGTATGATGAAGACTGGGAAACACTCGTTAACAATTCCAAGGAATGGAGTTATCAAGTGCTAAGATATGAAATCATTGAGGTTGAAAAGCTTCGGCCAAAAATCTTGAGATTCATGGAGTATGTGGCTTTGAAGAAATGGGAAGGCAACCCTTTCATTGATGAATAATTTCTAAAAGAATAGCTGTAGCAAAGAGCAATCAGCAAAAAGACGAAAATGCTACAATGCTGCCACTAGAAGACAAAACAAGGAAAAGACAAAAGATGTATTTTAAAATGTAATATATTTGGGGGTAGATGAAACCCTGCTTTTAAAGTGAATCTTGGCCACACAATGGAATTGAATCTTGGCCACTCATTTCACTTTTTGGAAACTATAAATAGGGGTCTCCTCCTCTCATTTTGAGAGAGTTGAGTTGTTGTAAAGACATTCTACAAAAATTGCAATAGAAATATAGTGATTTTGGTGTATTTTGGATTTCTTCACATGTTTCATGATTCTTCTCCCATAAGTTAAGATTCTAGTTTGAGTTACTTTTCTGTTCTTATTTCCCTTTTTAGCTATCCTTGGTAGATTTAGTAATGTTTTCTTTGGTTGTGAAGATTCCTGCTGTGTGTATGCTTTTCTTGTCCATACTTTTAGTCATTTTTTGTTGGTAAGTGACTATGCAAAGTTAGTCTGGACTATGATTTTATAGTTGCTCTTTAAAATTTATCTGTATTCACATCTATATGGCGAATGAATGATGAAATATCTACAGTTCTTAGAAGATAGCATAGATTTCATGGTATTGTGAAATTTCAAGTTAAGTGAGATCCTATTTTAGGAAGCTATTCATAGTAGGAACCTCCATGATCACTGTTCATCAATAGTTATAGGTCCAGGAACCTTCTCTCTTCCTTACCATTTTCCTTTTTTTTTTAAGAGATAACCTATGCTAAGGTTCATTGCACATTGTAAAGCCAAATTTAACGCTAAGGTGGAGTTCAAGACTCTTGTTTGAACCTACAACAAAAGTGTAATAATTTCCTATCCAAAGAACACTATTCGTAAATCTGATTCTTTTACAACCTTGATTCATTTAAGACCGCCTTGTGATTCTAGAAAATCACATCATAAATCAATTGATATATTCCAAGCATCGTCATGACTTGACATCCGAGAGACCTTGGGATAGTGTTTAGCAATTTTATTGTGGAAGATTGTCTTTCAAAAGAGGTAATGCACTTGCGCATTGCCTGTGTTGAGAAGTGCATAAAAAACACCACCAACAGGTTCCATTAATGGAGAGAAGAGAGGAGACAATTCTATGCAGATGGATTATCTTATAAATAAATTAATGAATTGAAAATTACCAAACAAGCCATGTGCTAAATTTTTTTCAACCCCCAAACAAACCAACCAATTCCACCCACCAAAAAATAAATTTCAATTTTATGGTGTAGGCACCCCTAGATAGTTGCATATTTTTGGGGTAGATGGTGGATGGTGTTTGATAGTACAAAACATGGCAATTCTAAGGTGCCCCTATAATTTTTGTGAAAGTTATGGGCTGAGTTTGAGTTGGGTTTAAAACTAAACTATTTTGATATGGGGTTATTTTAGGGAGTTGTGCTTGGCATGCTCCAACATAGACTAGGAGAACATGGCAATCCTCAACAACATGCTCTAATTGCTCCTATTGTTCCTCATCCTCCTGGTGTTCCTACTGCATTTTAGTAGTAGACCATGTCATCAACATTAGGAGCATTGAGCTCACTTTCAAGACATATCACTCATCAAACTACACACATGGCAGTTGAAGTGGTCAATAGAGAGCATGGAGGCTCGGGCAAAGGAATACTCAGGAATCCACTTGAGGTGACCCACATGCATATGGGATAGAGTCATATATGTTGAGAAAATATGTCTCAACTTCCAGCTTGAAGTCCCACCTTTTCATACTTGGCATGGAAAATGTTATTTTCTGCCTTTACTGTCACACCGCAGCGGTCTCCCTTTCTGTCCTGGCGGTACTGCAATGAAGGGTTTAGCGTTTACCATCATACCGCTTGTGGTCTCCTTACTCACCATGGTGGCTGCGGTATCGGTCTCTATGGATTTTTCTAGCCCTAGCGGTGGTAATCCTATCGGTTACTACCATACCACAGGCGATGGGTCCACTCACCGCGATAGCGCAGTGAGACCGCCTGTGGCTGAGTTTGGCGATTACTGCCCTATCGCGGCCAGTCAAGAGACTGACTGTGGTGGCCGTGGTATGACCGCTAGCAGTCTAGCTGATGTTTACCACCATACCGCGGGGTGGCTTGTTGGCCCCCATGATAGCGTGGTAAGACCGTCAGCGGTCCCACTGACCGATCATCGCCATACCACAGTCATGTCCAATGACTGCAACGGTAGCACGGTGGTGTCTTTAGTGGCGAGGTGGACAAGCTCGACAGAGTTGCCGGTGAGCTCAGATGAGCTCACTGCTATACCGCAGGGTGACTCAGGTTGTGCAGTGGTAGCACGGGTATGGCCGGTGTGAGCTCGAATGAGCTCACCGCCATACCCTGAGCTGGTCGATTGAGCTCGGTGGTAGAGCGATAAGAGCTCAGATGAGCTCGATTGACTTACCGCCATACCGTGAGTTGGTCGGATGAGCTCGGCGATAGTGTGGTAAAGAATTGGAGAGCTCGCTCGAGCTCGGGGCTAGTCTTGACCGAGTTGGACTTGGTGTCAGAAGCGGATAGCGAATGGAATGAAAACACATGGCTCGGTGTATGAATGTTGATTGGATGGAAACCAAAAGAGTAATTGCAGCAGGTGTAGGTCAACCTAGGGTGGTGAAACATAACCCGATTTGGGTGATGGCATTAATGCTTGGGTGGCTTGATGAAGGAAGATCGGTATGGGTAGATCTTTGGTGTGATTGAATACGACATGATTGTACCTGGTGATCGATGGTGGTTTGATAGAATTAAATGCAACGTCTAACTTAAGGAAGTCAAGGAAATATTGCATGAGAGTTTTTGGTTCGAACTATATGTTAGAGAGAACATTGTAACAGTGAGATAATCGAAGTAGTGTTGTTATGAGCTGATCAGAGAAGACTGTAATTTTGTATGTAACTATTTTGTTACTATAATACAAATTGTCTGGAATTTATGTGGTGGGTTTTTTACCCGAAAAGGTTTTCCCACATATATCTTGTGTCTATCTGTGATTGCTAATTTTAGTTATCTATTTTACATGCATGTATTCATCTCAGGTAGTTTTAGAATCCTATTGAAACTGGTTTATGCTCTTCTCCTCTGTTTTTCCCTTCAAGTAGTATAGGAGCTTGGACAATTGTGTTATCCTTGTAGGAAATATTAGTTTTTTGTGCTAATACTGTTTCAGTGGGATTCTTGCATTGTTAAAACTTATTTTTGTTTGAGATGGCGAGTATATTTGGTAGAGTAGACATTGAAAAATTTAATGGCAGTAACTTTGAGTTATGAAAACTCAAGATAAAGGACATGCTTGTGGATAGAGACCTCTGGATTGTAGTGTTTGGAACTAAGCCACAAAGTACGATGCAAGAAGCTTGGGATCTTGCTGATAGAAAAGAAAGAGGTTTGATAAGACTGAGTCTAGATGATTCTATTCTCCTAAATGTCCATGAGGAGCAATCTACAGCTTCATTATGAAAGAAGCTTGGTGACATTTATCAGGGAAAGTCTCTGGTAAATAAGTTATTCCTGAGGAAGAATTTGTACTTCTTGAAGATGGAAGAAGGTGCATCTGTTTCAGACCATCTAAACTCATTGAACATGAGTGTTACTCAGCTAACATCTATAGGTGTAAAGATAGAGGAGGAGGATTGTTGCATGCTCCTATTATGTTTGTTACCTGAAAGTTGGGACCATCTTGTGGTGGCCATTGGAACCACTACTGCTACTTTCAAGATGGAAGATGTCGTTGCCTCATTGCTGTCTGAAGAGATATAGAGGAAGTCTTCAGAGATGGCCAAAGAGGCTCTTGTTGTTTGAGGTAGACCAAAGGAGAAAGGCAAGAAGAAAGACAAGAAGTCAAAATCCAAATCTGTAGGGAGATCAAAGTCTCTTGGTAAAAAGTTCAAGGTGAGATGATGGAACTATGAGCAACCTGGTCATATCAATAAGGAATACAAGGAGAAGAAGAAGAAGAATACTTCTGACAATGAATCTTCTCACAGTGATGTTGTCACCTTCATTGTAGCAGCCTTGACAACTCAAGCATTAGATGATGTCTAGGTGGTTGACTCAGGTGCTTCTTTTCACATGACATCCAATAGAGAATGGTTCTCTAAATATGAGAAGTATGAAGATGGAAAGGTATACTTGGCAAGTCACTCAAAGTTGGAGATAGTTGGCAGAGGAAGAGTTCAAATTCAGTTTCCTGACGGGAGAGTCAAAGATATTGGTGACCTACTTCACATACCAGGTCTAGCTCAAAATCTTCTTTCTGTTAGTAAGTTAAATGATGCCGGTGTAGAAGTTTCTTTTTCAAGTAAGGGATGTAAAATGGATAGAGGTGCAATGGTGCTGGCTAAGGGTGTTCATAGTGGCACTCTGTACAAGCTGGATGCACATCTTGTTCTTTGCAACAGTTCCTCTGTAAAGTCAAACATTGTTGCACCTGTAGAGAAAGATGAAGACTCTTCTTTGGCTACAACTGCTATGGATGTAAAACTTCCAGCTGAGAAGACTATGTTGTGGCATCATTGACTTGGTCACATTGGCGAGAAAGGTTTAAAAACCTTGAATAAAAACCTTGTAGAAGGGCTTGATGATTGTAACCTTGAGTTCAATTTTTGCGAACATTGTATCTATGGAAAACAACACCGTGTTTCTTTTTATTCTAGTCCCTACAAATCTTCTGGTATACTGGATTATGTTCATTCTGATGTGTTTGGTCCAGTTAATGTTCCTTTGTTATCGAAGTCTAGATATTATGTTTCTTTTATTGATGACTATTAGAGAAGGGCATTTGTATACTTCATTAAAAGTAAATCAAAAGTGTTCAGTTAGTTTAAAGAATTTAAATATTTGTTTGAGAATCAGACTAGAAGGAAAATTAAATGTATAAGGATGGACAATGGTGGTGAATTTTGTTCTGTATATTTCGAGATGTATTGCATTGATCATGGAATTAAAAGGCATAAGACAATGCATTACACTCCATAGAAAAATGGAGTTTCTAAAAGGTTGAAAAAGACGTTGATGGAAAAGGCAAGGAGTATGCTGAGTAGTGCCGGTTTGGAGCAAAAGTTTTAGGCTGAGGTTGTGGCTACAACATGTTATCTTATAAATAGATCTCCTTGCTCTGCACTTGTTGACCAGACACCTTTGGAGGCATGGTTTGGTAAGAAGCCCTCTCTAAGGCATGTTTGTGTGTTTGGGTATGAGGCATATTTCTATGTGCCAAATAAAAAGAGATCTAAATTGGATAACAAGGTTGTCAAATGCATTCTCATCGGCTATGGAGTTGGTGTGAAAGGATACAAGCTTTGGAACCCTGTTACTGAGAAGGTTTTGTACAACAAAAGTGTGATATTTCATGAACTAAAACCCTCAGTAAGTGATCAAAAACTTGGGACAAATCAAAGTGACAAGAAGAGGGATATAGTTGAGCTTCCCCAAACTCCAGAAAGGGAAGAGCTGCATGGTGTGCCTGAGACTGAGGAGAGCTTAATCAGCTCTGGAAGTTCTGATGATGAAGAACAACCTCAACCTATAAGAATATCTACACAAGAAAAAAGGAAACCTCAAAGGTATGGTTTCTCTATGTTAGATTCAAACTATTCCTATGCTCTAATTACCAGTACTTATGAACCTAGGATTGTGAAAGAAGCAATCAACATGGCTCATTCAAAGTCTTGGCTAGAAGCCATGAATGAAGAAATAGATTCTTTGAAAAAGAATGATACCTAAAATTTGGTACCACTACCTAAAGGGTGAAAGTCTGTTGGCTATAAATGGATATTCAAAAATAAGATAGGTCTTGATGGCAGTGTTGAGAAGTATAAGGCTAGGTTGGTTGCAAAGGGTTTTTCTCAAATTGAGGGAATTGATTATAGAGAGATTTTTTCCCCTATAGCAAAGCTGACATCCATGAGATTTCTATTGTCTTTAGTAGTTGTGTATGATTTTGAAATTGAGAAGATGGATTTGAAGACAACGTTTCTCCATGGTGAGATGGAAGAAGAAATCTACATGTCCCAGCCCGAGCATTTTGTTGAAAGAGGTAAACAAAATCTGGTCTGTAAGTTGAATAAATCTCTCTATGGTTTAAAACAATCTCCTAGAATGTGGTACTAGAAATTTGACACATTTGTGTTGTCAATTGGATTTGAGAGATCAAAATCTAATCATTGCATTTATTATAAATCTGAGAATGATCATGTGCTTGTTATTACCCTGTATGTGGATGATATGTTATTCATTGGAAATAGCAAGACTATGATTTATAATCTAAAATCTTAGTTGTCTGCAAAGTTCAGAATGAAAGATCTTGGTACAACAAGATACATTATTGGAATGGAGATAACCAAGGATAGAACAAGCAGAAAGCTTTGGGTCATTCATAGTAAGTATGTAAAAACAGTTTTGGAGAGGTTTAGCATGGATGACTGCACGCATCTTGTTGTTCCAATCATGCATGGAACTAAGTTGTTTGTTAAAAACTGTCCTAAATCTGCTACTAAGATGGAGGACATGACTAGTGTGCCTTATGCAAGTGTTGTTGGTAGTTTAATGTATGCTATGGTCTATACAAGACCAGACATTGCCCAAGCAGTGGGAGTTCTAAGCCAATTTATAGCAAATCCGGGAAGATCACATTGGGATGTTGTGAAGAGAGTATTCAGGTATTTGAAGGGGACTTTAGGTTATGCACTATGTTACCATGGAAGTATGGTCGCATCACAAAAATCTCTCAGCATCCAAGGTTATGTTGATTCAAATTGGGTAGGGGACATTGACAGAAGGCGATCCACCAGTGGATACACTTTCATGCTTAATGGTGGAGCAATCAACAAGATGAGCAAGCGACAGGTTGTAGTTGCTTTATCCATGACAGAGGAAGAGTACATGGCTGCAACTCATGCCTACAAGGAAGTGGTTTGGTTAAACCGTTTGTGTTCAGACATTGGATTTAATGCTGGGCAGATTTCAATTTACTGTGACAATCAGAGTGCCATTTATTTGGAAAAGAATATGAACTTTCATGCCAGGACCAAGCACATTGATGTGCAATATCATTTCGTAAGGGATATGGTCGAAGATGGCAAGGTCAGTCTGGAAAAGGTGGACACTTTGAAGAATGTTGCAGATGCTTTAACAAAGCCGTTCAACATAGACAAGTTCAGATGATGCACAAAATTGATAGGCCTTGGGGCCTATGACAGACAATAATTTTTCATGTCATGGGGAAGCTGGAAGTGTTTGCCAAGTGGGAGCTTGTTGAGAAACTATGTCTCAACTTCTAGCCTGAAGCCCCACCTTTTCATACTTAGCATGGAAAATGTTCTTTTCTACCTTTACCACCATACGATAATGGTCTCCCTTTCTGTCCTGGCGGTACCGCAGTGAAGGGTTTTATCATTTACTGCCATACTGCTTGCGGTCTCCTTACTCACCACGGTGGCTGCGGTATCGGTCTCTATGGCTTTTTCTGGCTCTCACGGTGGCAGTCCTATCAGTTACCGCCATACAACAGGTAGTGGGTCCACTCACCGCGGTAGTGCAGTGAGACCACCTGCAGCTGGGTCTGGCGGTTACCGCCCTACCATGGCCAGTCAAGAGACTGACCACAGTGTCCGTGGTATGACCGCCAGTGGTCTGGCTGAAGGTTACCGCCATACCGCGGGGTGGCCTATCGGTCCCCACGGTAGCGCGGTAAGACTATCAGCAGTCCCACTGACCAGTCACCGCCACACCGCGGTCATGTCCAATGATTGTAGTGTTAGCGCGGTGGTGTCTTCAGTGGCGAGGCAAATGAGCTTAATGGAGTTATCGGTGAGCTCGTATGAGCTCACCACTATACTGCAGGGTGACTCGGGTTGTGCAGCGGTAGCACGGGTATGGTCGATGTGAGCTCAGACGAGCTCACCACCATATCGCGAGCTAGTCGATTGAGCTTGGCGGTAGAGCAGTAAGAGCTCAAATGAGCTCGATTGACTTACCGCCATACCGTGAGCTGGTCGGATGAGCTTGGCGGTAGCGTGGTAAAGACTTGGAGAACTCGCTCAAGCTCGGGGCCAGTCTTGACCAAGTTGGACTTGGTGTCAGAAGCGGATAACGAATGAAATGCAGACACGTGGCTCAGTGTCTGAACGCTGATTGGATGGAAACCAAAAGAGTAATTGCAGTAGGTGTAGGTCAACCGAGGGTGGCGAAACAAAACCTAATATTTTATGCAATCAATTATGATCGTGTTATGTTTATTTTGATGATTATATGCACTTATGTATGTATAGATATTTTATCTAATTTTCAAGTAATACATGCACTATATAAATTCTTATCTAGAATCAAATTTCATATATATAATTTATCACATGGTTAGGTGACAAATTAAAACATTCCTTAAATAGTTTAGATTATATTCATAATAAATTAAGGGCAGGTGATTTTAACTATTTTCCAATTCTAGCAAATTTTTGAATCAATAAAAAAAATTCTATCTCCTTGTATGTATAAAATGTATAATCTATACAATTGAACAATTATATAAAATGTGGTAAATACAAGACATGAAATGTATAATCTATAAAATTGGAACAAGATATTTAAAAATTGACTAATAAGTTCGTTGAAGTTCATACATTGAACAAGCATATATAATGTATATTGAAGTTTAATGCAACTATATAACATGATGAAACATATATGTGCATGTATATATAATTAAAGCTTATCAACTTTTAGGTGAAGACCAGAAATTGATATTTACATAGTCTCTTGATAAAATAATTTTTCAGTGACAATCACATGGTAGACCAACTTGATGAGAACCTACAAAAATAATTAATGTAAGTAAAGTAGCTATAATATTTATGAGTCATTTAAGTAAATAATTCATGCGAGAAAAGAACAATATATAGTAAAAGTTAGAAAATTGGATCTTATAAATTCCATGCAAACACAAATGATGTTTTCCATAGGATGGATTCAGGGGACCTAAGAGGATATAGTTTAAGGGGGATCCTAAGAGAATTCCTTAAGGGGAGTTAAGAGGATGGATTAAGGAGATTTGATAGAATGACTTAAAGGGATGTAAGAGGGTAGATTAAGGGGATGCATGTCAAGAACCCTAGGATATGGCTTAATAGGTCTTAAGAGGATGGATTAAGGGGAATTATGAGAGTGACTTAAGGGATGCAAGATCGTGGATTAAGGGGTCCTAAGAGGATGGATTAAGGGGTGTTGAGAGAGTAACTTAAGGGGATGCAAGAGGATGGATTAAGGGTAGATATACAAGGATATGGATTAAGAGGTCCTACTAGAATGGATTAAGGGGAATTAATAGAGAGACTTAAGAGGGTGCAAGAGGATGGATTAATGGTACATAAGGGGATGACTTAAGGGGTGTTGAGAGAGTGACTTAAGGGGATGCAAGAGGATTGATTAAGGGGTCCTAATATAATGGCTTAAGGGGAATTAATAGAGAGGCTTAAGGGGATGCAAGAGGATGGATTAATGGTACATAAGGGGATGACTTAAGGGGTGTTGAGAGAGTGACTTAAGGGGATGCAAGAGGATGGATTAAAGGTAGATATACAAGGATATGGATTAAGGGGTCCTAATAGAATTGCTTAAGGGGAATTAATATAGAGACTTAAGGGATGCAAGATAAGTTGATGAGAGTTCTTTCAAAAGACTTCTTGACTGGTCTGACTGATCCCTTACTTTGTTTTCCTGATCTTCCTTCTTAACAGGCTAAGAAGGCTAGTAGTACTAAGGACACACTTATTCAACTATATCTTTTGATATAGTCTTTCTCATAAATTCAACTAAACTGTCTTGAGTACCCTTTATTTCCCCCTAACACATATTCCAAACTTGACCTAGGTTGTTTTGTAAAGCATGCTCTATTTCAGGTCTCCCTCGCTGCACCATGGCCAAATTAGGCCTATTTTCCAAAGGAGGTATGACTTCCAGGTCTTCCCTGACTTCAAAATTTCTTCCCATAGTCTGAGTGAGTCACCAACACCTCACTTTTGTTGATGTCTTCATCCAACTTGACTGAGATATTATTGTCCTCACCAAAAACACCAATTTCTCTTGGAACAGTCATAACACTAGTCCTTATCTCAGTCTGAGACTTGTTACAGTCTATCACCCTATCATGAAAAGAAAAATCCACACCATTTCATAACCCTAAAGGCTCACTCCACCCACCCACAATGTACAACAAAGGTGGAATGACCTTTACTCATGCATTTTCACTCAAACCCTCACAAACCCTATCAAAAGAGTGTGTTTTAGAAGATCGATAAGATCTCTGTTATAATAGGAAGAAAAACCCTCACAAATGAGCCAAAATAAAACTAACTCGGCATGCAATTTACCAATGTAATTTTTCTTATTCAACTTCAACATTACGGGTTCCTAAAACAGAAAGAAAAGACAAGTTTTTTTGTAAAACACAAAAAATCAGTAACTTTTATTCTTTTTTCCATCCAACTTGATTACATTGCTTTCCATGCATATATCCTTACATAATTCATGCCTATTCAACTTACTTTCCATGTTCACAAAAGGATTTCAATAGTTCTGACTATTGCACTTCCACTCTCCACAAAATTAGGGCACAAAAACAAAATATTTTACTTAGCAACCTTAATAAAGGTATTAAGACCACTTGACTCGAACCACCAACACTTTCAAGACATAAAGTTGGCATCCTAGGACTTATTAAAAAAAAATGTCACCCCTACACCTAGAACTTGAAAACATGCCAAAATCAACTAAATGAAAAAATAATGAAGGTGCTCTGCACCATACACCCGGGGTTGAACTGATTTCATTCTCCTGATGAAATGAGGTCTTCAATGGAAACACCATGTTGGGCAATGTCTTCTTCTATCATCCAGGTTGCATATTCCTCAGGTAGTCTATGTTATTTCACCAAATTCTCTTTACAAACCTTTCTTCTTGTTCTCTTTACCTCTCTTGAGTCCAACACAACTTCAAGTTTCAATGGTTGAGTAGGTGGATGTCCTTAATCCATTCTCCTTCATCTTTCTCAGGTTCACCTGCTTCTTTACCTGCAAAAATAGTTCCCTTGAAGGGATAGAGGTTAGTTATGTTAAAAATTGGTGAGATTGCCACTCCTTGTGGGAGTTCAATCTCATATGCATTGTTGCTATACTTGTGGACCACCTTGCAGGGTCCTATCTTCTTCATCATCAGTTTGGTATAATTCCCCTTGGGTAGCCTCTCCTTTCTCAGATGTGTCCACACTAAATCACCCACCTGAAACTGTACATCTCTCCTTTTTAAGTCTGCTTTTTCCTTATACTTGGCTGCATGCTTTTCAAGTGTCTCCTTGACCTATTTGTGTATGTCATACATTGACACAACAAAATATTCCCCTTGTGCACTCCTTTTCTCCATCCCCATCAAGTCTCTCAACTCAGAAACACCCCTTGGATGTCTTCCATAAACAACCTCAAAGGGACTCCTCCCCATACTTCGATTGATGGAGTCATTATAGGCATACTCTTCCTGTGCCAATATCAAATCCTATGACTAATTATACTCCTTGGTTAAACATTTTAATAGATTTACCAATGACCTATTGACAACCTCAATTTGACCATTGGTCTGAGGATGGTAGGCAAAGCTGAATGAAAAATTTGCTCCCAAAATTTTCCACAACGTTCTCCAAAAATGGCCAATGAACTTGGCATCCCTGTCAGATACTATAGATAGTGGTAGCCCATGAATTCTAACAACCTCCTTGAATAATAGGTGTGCAATGTGTGATGCATCATTAGTTGTTTTGCAAGCAATAAAATGTGACATCTTACTAAACCTATCAACTACCACATACACACTTTCATAACCCCTAGAAGTTCTTGGCAGACCTAAAACAAAATCCATGCTTGTTTCTTCCCATGGTCTACTTGGTATGGGTAAAGGCTGATACAACCCAACATTTGAACTTGTCCCTTTTTCTCCTTGACAAATAACACAAACTTCTACATACCTCTTAACATCTAGATGCATCTTGGGTCAGTAGTAGAATCTCTTCATCTGATCCAAAGTCTTGTCCTAATTGAAATGTCCACCAAGGCTCCCATTGTAATTTTTGTTGACCAGATTATCCCTCATAGAGCATTTAGGGATGCATAACTGAGCTCCCTTGAATAGTAAACCATCTTGTATCACATAGTCTTCATACTCTTTATGAAATGATCCCTGAGACTGTTCACAAACAACAAATGCATCGTGGAAATCTTCATCAGATTGGTACATACCTTTGAGTGATTCCACACCCACACTATGAAGCTACACCTCTTGTACTAATGATGCTCTCCTAATCAGAGCATCTGCCACCTTATTGGTTTGTCCTTTTTTACGTTTTATGGTAAATGTGTAAGCTTGTAGGTACTCCACCCATTTCATGTGCTTATGGTTTAATTTCTCCTGGCTGTTTAGAAAACTCGCGGCATGGCTATCTGTGAATACTACAAATTCCTTGGGGAGAAAGTAGTTCCTCCATTTCTTAATTGATTGTACCATGGAATACAGTTCTAGATCATAAGAGGATTATCTTCTCTTTGCCTCATTCGATTTTTCACTAAAGAAGGCAATAGGCTTCCCTTCTTGGCTTAGCACTGCCCCTATGGCTAAATTACTAGCATCACATTCTATGGTAATCACTTTAGAAAAATCAGGCAGAGTAAGTATGGGTTGTCATGCTACCTTTTTCTTCAAGTACTAAAAACTTTGATCAACTTCCTTGGTTCACTGAAACCTTCTCCTTTTCTCTCCTTTGATAGTGTCTATCATTGCTTCTATTATGTGAGTGAATCCCCTTATAAAATCCTGGTAGAAACTTGCCAAGCCATGGAAACTCCTCACTTCTCCCACTATTTTTGGTGTAGGCCAGTTAAGTATTTCTTAAAATTTCTTTGGATCCATTTTTAGATTACCTCCTGAGATTGAAAAACTAAAGTATATCAGCTCTTGCTTCATCCATTCATACTTCTTGAGGTTAATCATGAGCTTCTCTTCATGTAGCTTTCCCAACACCCTATTCAAGTGCTCCAAGTGTTCTTCCATTGCTTTAATTAATATCAAGATGTCATCTAGATATACTACTGCAAACTTGTTTATGAAATCTCTTAACACTTCATTCATGAGTCTCATGAATTTTTTAGGGGCATTTAATAGCCCAAAGGGCATCCCCATCCACTCATAAAGGCCCTCATTGGTTTTGAAAGATGTTTTCCACTCATAAAGGCCCTCATTGGTTCTAGAAGATGTTTTCCACTCATCACCTTCCCTAATCCTTATTTGGTCGTGACCACTTTTTAAATCTATCTTCGAGAAATAAATTGCCCCTGCCAAACTATCCATGAGGTCTTCCATCTGAGGTATAGGGAACCTATACCTAATAGTTATCTTATTAATAGCTCTTGAATCTGTAGAGAGCCTCTAGTCACCATCTTTTTTAGGTGCCAAGACTATTGGCACAACACAAGGACTGAGACTCTTCCTCACTAGGCCCTTGTCTAGAAGCTCTTGCACTTGTTTCTTGATTTCCTCATTTTGTTGATGTGTCCTCTTATAAGAAGCCTTGTTAGGAAGGCTTGCACCAGGAACCAAATCTATATGATGACTAACATCACAGATTGGGGGTAAGGAATTAGGCAACTTTCTCACCACTATTTGTTTATATCTATGTAGTAGGGTCTACACTTCTTTCTCACTATAATCCGGTGCTACCTCTGAAATTGGCTTCCCAATAATAGAAAACCCAATCTTCTCTTCCTCCAAGTCTTTTAGAAACTCCTTCTCCTTCACAATCATCATACTAGGTCCTTAAGGGACTGTATTCTTCTCTTCTTGCAGTGGCTCTAATATGATTTGTACTCCATCCTTCTCAATCTGATATTCATTCTTGAAGCCATCATGTTGTGTTGTCTTGTCATATTTCCATGTTCTACCAAGAATTAGGTGGCACACATCCATAGGTACAATGCCACATAGCATCATGTCCTTATAAGGACCAATGGAGAACTCCACCAAAACCTATTCATTCACAACAACTTGTTGTCCCTTGTTTAACCATGAAATTTTATAGGGATAAGAGTGAGGTATTCTTTTCAACCTAAGATTTTCTACCATTTCCAAAGATGCAATATTATCAGTGGAGACAGATTCAATTATGACCTTACATACCTTTCCCTGAACTTTACAAGTTGTTTTGAATTAAGCTTTCCTTTGAGGTGGTTCCTTTGAAGAAGGTACTTTGATTAATGTCCTCCTAATCATCACGGATTCCCCTAATTCTAGCTTAGCTCGTAGAGCTGAAGGACTTGCACAAGAAGTTACAATATCCACCTTTTCCTCTTCATGAACAAGGTGAGTTCTTCTTTCCCCACCTTGGTAGCTCAAATTTTGTTTGTTTGGACACTTCCATCCAAGGTGCCCATACTTATTTCAGTCAAAACACTTACCAGAAAACAAAATTTGATCCTCTTGCTGATCCATTGAACCTATCTCTACCTCCTAGCCTTCTTCCCCTAAAGGCTCCTCTTGTTTCCCCACTTTGTTCTTGAGTGGTGCTTTTTTCACCTTGTGTCTTCTGGAAACCTCTCCCTTTGAAAATTTTACCTCTGCCCTTGGTTTGTTTTTCCAACCTCCTCTTTATCTTCTCTTCAGGTTTGATGGCCACTTGGAAGCATAATTCCACTGTTCTAGGAGTCATCAAACTGATTTCATCTTGGATTGTTCCTCTCAATCTATTTAGGTATCTAGCCACTCTTTTCTTTTCATTCTCCATGTGCCCTGACCTTATGGTCAATTTATGAAACTCCTCTGTATAGGTAGCCACATCCAACTCTCTCTATCTCGGGCTTTGTAGTCTCCTATAGGTTTGTACTTCATAGTCAGCAGGCAAGAATTGGTTCTTGATCTTCTGCACCATTTGGTCCCATTAGTTTATCTTGGGCTTGAAATTATTCTCTTTCCTCTTGAGTGTAATTCCACCTGGTTAGAGCTGGTCCTTTTAGCTTTGTCTTAGCCAATTTCACTTTCCTGTCTTCAAGAATCTCCTTGAACTCAAAATAGTTGTCAAGAGAATCAATCCACTCTATGAATTCTTCTCCATTCATCTTTCCACCATACATAGGGAGTTCTACTTTCACCTCTTGAGCCTCTTCTCTTGCTGTCTTAAGCATCAACACGAAATTTTTTTCTTCAACCCCCAACTCCTCTTGGGGTTTTTCTTAAGGGTTTTCCTCTTCACCCTCCTCTTCAGGGTCACTCACCTCAATGATACCCTTAACTCTTTTTTCCTTTCTTTCAAGAGCTTCCATCCTTTCTCTCAAGGCTCTGATTTCTTTAGCAACTGCTATGCTACCCATTTTCAATGGCATATTGTAATGTTTCTTGTTCACTACTACTCAAAATTTGCAACTTCCTTAGCAATTGGACCTGGAGTCTAAGCTCTGATACCACCTGATGCAAGATAAGGTGATGAGAGTTCTTTCAAAAGACTTCTTGACTAGTCTAACTAATCCCTTACTCTGTTTTCCTGATCTTCCTTCTTAACAGGCTCAGAAGGCTAATAGTACTAAGGACACACTTATTAAACTATATCTTTTGATATAGTAGTTCTCATAAATTCAACTAAACTGTCTTGAGTACCCTTTATTTCCCCCTAACACATATTCCAAACTTGACCTAGGTTTTTTTGTAAATAATTCTCTATTTCAGGTTTTCTTCACTGCACCATGGCCAAATTAGGCCCATTTTCTAAAGGAGGTATGACTTCCAGGTCTTCCCTGACTTCAAAAATGCTTCCCAAAGTCTGAGATAGTCACCAACACCTCATTTTTGTTGATGTATTTTTCCAAATTTATTGAGATCTTATTGTCCTCACCAAAAACCACTAATTTCTCTTGGAACAGTCATAACACTAGTCCTTATCTTGGTCTGAGACTTGTTACAGTCCATCACTCTATCATGAAAAGATAAATCCACACCCTTTCATAACCCTATAGGCTCACTCCACCCACTCACAACGTACAACAAAGGTGGAATGACCTTTACTCATGCATTTTCACTCAAACCCTCACAAACCCTATCAAAAGAGTGAGTTTCAAAAGATCGATAAGATCTCTATTATAATAGGAATAAAAAAGCTCACAAATGAGCCAAAATTAAACTAACTCAACATGTAATTTACCAATGTATGTTTTCTTATTCAACTTCAACAATACGGGTTCCTAAAATAGAAAGAAAACATAGTTTTTTTTGTAAAACACAAAAAATTAGTAACTTCTATTCTTTTTCCTGTCCAAATCGATTACATTGCTTTACATGTATATATCCTTACATAATTCATGCCTATTCAACTTACTTTCCACGTTCACAAAAGGATTTCAACAGTTTTGACTGTTGCACTTCCACTCTCCACAAAATTAGGACACAAAAACATAATATTTAACTTAGCAACCTTAACAAAGGTATTAAGACCACTTGACTCAAATCACCAACACTTTCAAGAAATAAAGTTGGCCTCCTATGCCTTATTACAAAACAAAAATGTCACCCCTACACCTAGACCTTGAAAACATACCAAAATCAACTAAATGAAAAAGAAATGAAGGTGCTCTGCACCATTAAGGGGATGCAAGAGGATGGATTAATGGTACATAAGGAGATGGCTTAAGAGGTGTTGAGAGAGTGACTGAAGGGGATGCAAGAGGATGGATTAAGGGTAGATATACGAGGATATGGATTAAGGGGTCCTAATAGAATGGCTTAAGGGGAATTAATAGAGAGACTTAAAGGCGATGCAAGAGGATGGATTAATGATACATAAGGGGATGATTTAAGGGGTTTAAAGAGAATGGATTAAGGGGATATAAAATCAATTATAAAATTTGTATAAAACGACAATGAATTATATTTTGTTTTATATTTATACTCAACTAAATGTATCTAGAACTATATATAGTTACTTGTCTCTAGATTCAAATTCCATTGTAATAAGAGTGCATCTCCTCTCTTTTTTGTAAAGAATCTAGTTTCTAGGGAGACCTGAAACAAAATATGATATAAAACTTTAATTAGGAAATGAATAAAGACAAATATATATATCTAATAAATATATATACAACTAGATATACTTACCAATATTTATTTACTCTGTTGTACCATTTGCATCCATTCTTTTTTGTAATGCATCTATGATTGTATCATGATAATCCATTGAAAGTGTCTATACAAATTTATTAGCAACCATCGCTTGATATCTAACTAAATTTATACTGGTTTCCAAAATAAAATGTGAATAATGTATAATCTTCTTATGTTTTTCATAGTCTTTAAATGCAGGCAAGCCATTCTTTCTTATCAAATATTTTCAAAGCCAGGTGCCAAAAATAACCACTAAACTAGTTGGATACTCAAACTTGTCATCATACACTCTAGGATGTACAAACTTATGTTTTCTCTCAACACATCTAGCCAATCAGTACTCCGTCTCCTCTTCATTCCCCTCAGGTGCAACAACAACATACACATGTTCTGCAAAACTAGATAAAAAATTCAACAAAGAGTGACTTACATTTAATTCACATATACATGCATACATATAAAATTCAACTCAATAAATAATGTAACTTTTTGTACAAAATCAGAAACATGATCATAATCATCTGATGCAAACACTTGATTATCTTCAAATGTCATTCCATGTTGAACATGTGTCCCATTTACTTGCAATACAAAATTGACAAAATCATGCCAACTCCCTTGTCCATATTGTCCATGTGTTTGCATTCAAACTCTTAAACAAATTCCATTTTGAAGATCCATTAATTGTTTCACAATCTTCTAGAGAAAAAATATCATTTTCTTCAACTAACCAAAAGAAGCATCAAATAATTGAGCTCTCACTTTTTATTGTAGATAATTTGGTGTTGGACCAATCTACAATTGTACGTGCATCTCTAAATTTCACAACATCCTCAAATTTTAGTTGCTCTCTAGCAAGAGCTCTTTTCACTCGTGCACCTACTCCATCGTGTTCTCCCTTACCATGACCGGCTTAAAAAAAACTCCATATGTGTTGGATATTATTTTCCTTATGAATTATACATAACCAATAAAACATTCTAGCAATTTTGAATTGACTCATGCAATTATCCCACCATATGAGATGTTCTAGCATTTGAATTCCTCTTTCTTTAAAATTTTTGTAGAATATATCAAAACAATACTGGACAAACTCAGATGAACGTAATTGATTATCACTTACATAAAAATGGTACTCTCTCAAAAAAATTATATTATCTTCTCTACTATCATCTACATGTCTATAAACAATATGAACAAATATAGCTACTTGCACTGAATTATAATACTGTGATTGAATTTCTTCTTGTGGAGCAAGAGTATAATTTTCAGCAAAATCAACAACTAACAATATAGTTCCAATTGGCAATTTTTTTTTACATAAATGAAATTGATTATCAAGCCAATGAGCATACTAAGAGTGTTGAACATATTTAGGTACAATCTTATCTTTAAATTCTTTAATAAATGCATGCACACTAAATTTTTCCATAATTAGCTCACAACGTTTTCCAATTTTTCCATCTTTTAAAGAATACTCAACATTTTTAAATTTTTTTACATCCACTAATTGTTGTCCAAATTCATTTAAACTAATTTCATGCACACATTCTCGTAATAATGAAAAGTTATCACATCTATTACATTCTCTAGAAATAAATGCTTTTAAATAAAATAAGTTCCCTCTAAGTTTCCATTAGAGGGTTCACAAAACAAACCTGCTATAAAATCTTTGATTCTTTCAGGTGGCATATTAATACCACAAATGTCCTACATAATTTGGTTAGCATGCAAAGTGCATCGTATATATTGAAAAATATCATAATAATAACGAAATTGTACACGAGTCTTACAACAACAAGAGATTCGTTGCTTATTAATTCTAACATACCAAGGTTTACACTTTTCGAATGATCTTTGACTTATGCTAATATTCAATGGTAAGATTGAAGCATCTAATTTTTGTATATAATTCAGTTTGAGTCATATCTAAGAGATTCTTTGGATGAGGTTCACGAATTTTGGAACGCACCCTTAATTTTAAAACATCTCTAATTTTAGGTGATACTCTTGTATTATCATGCCAAAATTTATCGATTACAGATTTAATTTCATTAGTTAATTTCATGTACGATCTTGGGAGTCTACCACTAAAACTCCAACATTGATTAATTGGATCCTTTTCAATACTTTCTCTTCTTTTAGTAGCTCTTATCAAAGTTTTAGGATTTACTTTTATAAATTTACTAATCTTACTTAACATTATTTTATTTGAAGTTGCTTTATCAACTAAAGCAGTTGTTATTGCACAATGAGCCACATTTTTATCTTTAGATCAACTTTTCTTACCTATAAAATCAATAGCATTAGCAACACTAGATATGACTTGTTCTATTGAATCATCTTTCTTTTTGGTTTTACAAAAATACCTAATTTTTTCATCACTTTTTCATTTTCAACATTCTCATCAATTGCACCATGAGCTGACATTTGAATCCTAATCTATTTCTATAAAAAAAAATTATATATATTTTATTTCCATAAGTTCTAATTTGTCTCCAAGAAACTATACCACGAAGGTTATCTAGCACATTTTTTTCAATTGTAAAAAAAACATTTTCACAGGTTCATCCATTCAAGGGGTTTCATTTTCATTCACACAAGGGGTTCCATTTTCATTTTCATATGTAAAAGGGATTTCATTCTCATTTTCATCAATATGAGAGATTTGATTATCATTTGCATTCTCATAAGATATAATTTCATCATTTTTTTGTTTTTGCGCTGTTTCAACCCTAGAATTATTGATATCATCAATGGTGTATATAGCTTCATCTAAACAAGAAAAATCAATATTATCAAGACTTGGGTTTGAAAACATACCTAGAGAGATTGTTTGAATAGGTGCATTTTCCATATCATTGGGAGCTAGATTTGAAGACATACCTGAATTTTTTTGCATAGGTACTATTTCCATATCATTCAAAGTTGAAGTTGAAGGCATAGTTGGGTTTGTATCCATAATTGAATTTTCTTCCATATTCATCATCTCCACATTTGCATCATCTACATTCATTCCATCATTCATGGATTCCTCTTCAACATTCATGGAACTAGACGCTTCCAAATTTTGTATTTCATGAATCCTTTCTCTTCTATCCCTTTGTCTTTTTGCCTCCATATCTTTATTTGCTTGAATTTCTTTGGGTGTCATTGACTTTCTACACTTTTTTCTTCATCTTTTCCTTGATCCCATGGTTACCAAACCCTCTTTGATGACAAAACAAATGATTCACTTGTAACCTATTTTCAAATTTCCATCTCCTTCAAATATTCAAATAAAGCTATGCACTATGAAGACCCTTTCTTCTATAAACCTTGAAGTACAAAAACATCATGAATACATCCAAAAGTTATATATTTTTAATTATTCTTGTATTTGATTCCACTTCAGAAAATTCAACCTGCACTTGTCTCTTTCAACAATTTTCAATAGAATATGCCTTGCACAAGACAAATTTGCAATAAAAAATGCAGAAAATGGCACTTTCAGGTTGTACTACAAAAAAATAAAGTTGTAGAAAAAACATGTTTTATCAAAAAAAATCAAATTAGGGAAAAAGGATCATATAAGAAATGTGTACGCATTATGAAATGCGTACGCATTCCAAAACTAGAACGCGTATGTGTTTCATAATGGGTATGTGTTACCTTTACCCAACGGGTAAAAAGATAACGCGTACACGTTTCATTTAAATAAGGTGTACACATTATTTAAAAATTGAATTCCCAACCCACATGTAGCCTTGGTTTTAGGCTTGGGAAAGGCTTGGCAATCCGAGCCTTAGCCTTTGACTTGCAACTAAAAAACTAACGCAGATTGAAGAAGAATGTCCAACTTTGGCAATATGGCTGACGGAATTTTTTCTGAATTAGTTGACGTTCGCACGTTTCCTCTATGTGACCAGCTAGTGATTGCATTTATTAACTTAGCATTCTCAATCATGTCTGCATGACAATGTCAACAAACATAATAATTACATAGCTATAATCACCTTAAAGAATATTCATTAATCACATGCAAGATTAATATATATAGTCCACATAATAGGTTAATATCATTACAATGGCAGAAATGGAATTAAACCCAAATGTCTTATGGTTTGAGAGAAACTATATAAAAGTATCAACATGCAATATCAAAGTCCATGGTAACTTAATCAAATAGACTATAGATTTTACCCATAACTAGACCAAAAACTAGACTCATTAGTGAGTTTGATTGAAATGTCGATTGAAAAGATTGTTTAAATTTTTTTGACAGATTGCTTATATTGGGATTGATGAGTGATTTACCTGATTTGAAGGTATTCGACATGTGTGAAAGTGTAGTGTCATGAACCCTAATGGACTGACCTAGTGTGGCCTCAAGGGCTCATCGATTGATGGCCTTGCCTACGTCATGCATGCAGAGACCTCACAGTTCGACATGACCAATGACCCTATCTGAAGGATAGAAGATTGAGTCATGATTTTTTATTTTGACAAACCTAGAAGGATGGATCTAATGTCTCAAGGATTCAAAGATGAATCTTGCCTATGTAGCAAATGTGCAGAGACAACGTAGTTTAGACTATGACAAAGATTGACTGACATAAATGACTAGAATGATGGGAAAAACGTTGACCTTGTTTTTGAGATTTTTGATGCTATATGGATGTTTTTGTGTTTTCTTCAAGACATTTTCTGATTTTTATGACTTTTTCAAGACATTTTCTGATTTTTATGATTTTTTCAGGACTTTTTACAATTTTTAGGATTTTTTAGGACTTTTTACGAATTTCAGGACCATGTGTGATACCCATTGCAATTAAATGATAGAGGACTTTCCCCTAGATAGGTCGAGGATTACCTGAGAAGAATAACTTCAAAGGAGCAGACACGAGACAAAAGGTAAGGATATGCAAGGAGTGATGTCAACCAATGCTAGCCATGGATGGAACTGATAGGGAATATGACAAATATCGTGAGTATGTCAAGATCTCATGATTATGCATTTTAGATTGAAGGTAGATGGAATGACAGTAGATGGAAAAGCAAAGACTGAGTACACATGACGCCTGTTTGCCAGGTTTTCATCATGGTACTTATCCAAAGTGCCTATTTACCAAGTTTTCACTATTGGATGAATTTTTTTCTTTTTACTATTTTTTCCATTTTTCTATATTTCTTGGTGTCACCTAGACACCCATTTGCCAGGTTTTCATCAAGGTGATGATCTTTTATATTTTTCATTTTTTTTGTATTTTTACAGTTTTCAGTGAAGCTCTCTGATGCTATGTGTAGAATTTGTGCAGATGCAGGTTGTTGATGGGTTTTGTCAATTGTTCTTCATCTAGTATAGCTAACTAATAAGTACTAAAACCAAATGTAGTAGTAATGATGTAAGGACCTAGCCAATTGGGCTCGAAATTTCCAGGTTTCTTTCAATCAACTTGATTTCTTGGATTCTGCATGAGGACCAAATCGCCAATTTTAAACATTTTGACCATCACTTTTTTATTATAGCTCTCACAGAGGTGATTTTGATATGCTTGTAAGTGGTTTAAGGAATTTTGTCTTCTTTCTTGCAAAATTTCTAGCTCATGCAAGCGAGACTATCTGTACTCTTTATCATCGATCATTCCCTTCAAGGAGACTTAGAAGGAATTTTGACCTTGATGGGAAATATGGCCTCAAATCCATAGACCAGGGAAAATGGGGTGGCTCCAGTGGGTGTGCGGATGTTGGTACAATAATCCCATAGGGAAGGATTGAGTTGTAGATTCCAATCACGTCCAATGTCATTGACGGTCTTCTTTAGAATTCAAAGAATTATTTTATTAGATGCATCGGCTTGACCATTGCCTTGGGGGTAGTATGGCGTGGAGAAATGGTGTTGAATGTTGAAGTGTTCACAAATCTCACAAAAATATTGATTTTTGAATGAACGACCTTTGTATGTGATGATGGATTATGGAACACCATACCAACAGATGATGTAATTAAGGATAAACTTAGAAATATGCTTACCGATGATGTAGGTGAGGGGAACAACTTTGATCCACTTAGTGAAATATTCAGTGGTGGTGATAATGAATTTATGGCCATTGGAGGATGATGGATGAATCTTTCCCATGAGGTCAATTTCCCATTGTGCAAAGGGCCATGATGAAGTGATCTGTCTCATCTCCTGTGTAGGTGTATGGATGAGATCACTATTCACTTGATATTTCTGACATTTTCTAATAAACTAGAGAGTGTCTTTTTCTATTGTCGACCAATAATACCTTAGTCTGGTCACTTTCCTAGCTAAAGTCGAGCCACTCGAATGAGATATACATATACCATCATGTACCTTGCGTAAATTTTTTCATGCTTCATCAATGTCGAGAAAACAAAGAAGGATATTGTCAAAGATACGATGGTATAGGGTGTCACTAATGATGGTGTATTGGGTGGCTTTTCAGATGAAAGATTTTATTTGATTATTGACACAAACCATTTCTGACTCCATAATTTCATATGTAGGCATCAACAGTTGTTCCACTAAGAATTCAAATTGTGACACCTTATTTGAGATGTCTAAGAGAGATCCAATACTGGCACATGAATGATCTAAAGCGAATGAGTAGATGTAGAAGGGCTTCAGGTAGTTGGGGCTAATCAGCACAAGGGCATCAGCAATTGCCTTCTTAATTTCCCCAAACCTTCTTTGCTTTTGGGGTCCACTCGACCTTGGCATCATGTTTTAGCATAGCATTGAGTGGTTTCACGATTTCCGCGATGCCTATGATAAACTTGCGGACAAAGTTGATATTTCTGAAAAAATATTTTAATTCTTTTTTGTTGCCTGGCAGCTGAATCTTCATGATTGATTGGATAAGCTCAAGGTCAATATAAATTCCCCTCTCTGAGAGGACATGTCCAAGGAGCTTACCTTCAATGACACCAAAGATACACTTCTTTGGATTAAGGGAAACCCCAAATTCGTGGCAACTCTGAAAGACTTTGCATAAGTCAGTGACATGATTACCCTGCTGCTTTGAGAACACTGTCAAATCATCCATATAGATGATTATGCACTTTCCAATCAGGTCCTTGAAAGCAATATCCATGGTGCACTGGAAAGTAGCACCAGCATTGATTAGTCTGAACGGTATTCACCTATAAGTGAAGGTTCCCCATTTGGTGGCGAATGTCATTTTATGTCGATCTTCATACTGTACCATCACCTAATTGTACCCCAAATATCCATCCAGGAAGGACATCATCTGAGAGTCGTTTACTATCTGCAACACTTCATCTAATGAAGGTATAGGATAGTTATCCTTTTTTGAGGCTCGGTTCAGGTTGCGAAAGTTGACACATAATTTAATTTCCCCATTTTTCTTTCTAACAGGAACCAAATTCGCCACCCATGTGGAATGTCTAGCCAGAAAAATGATCTTGGCCAACAACTTTTGTACTTCTTTGTATATTATTGGTTCCAGTAAAGCATTGACATGGCATTCTCGCTATCAAAATGGCTTCGCATCTGGTCTGAGAGGGATGGTGTGGGTGATAATTGATGTATCGTACGTTTTGAGATCCTTGTAGCTCCAGGTGATGACATCGTGGTACTTCTGCAAGGCCTCAATTATACCCTTTCTTTCCTCAAGAGAACACACCTTACCAATAAACACATTCTTAGCATTCCCAGTCATTCTAAGGTTGTAGTTGTCACATTGGCCACTGATGGTATCTTTCTTAGCTTGCTGGTCTTGATCTTTGATCTGATCCAAGTCAAATATTCACTCTAATTGGACCATCCCCCTGGGGATGGTATTGGTCTTCAGGTTGATGATCCCCTCTATATCTAAGTCAGCCTCGTCGATTATCTGGGTAGCAAACACATTTGAACTAGTGATAAATTCCACGATGTGTTTATCATCCTTGAATACCTGGAAGTTGGCTACGTTGTCTGGAACTGATGGTATGGAGGTGAGTTCCACTGTGAATCTTTTGAGGCTACATAGGGACAGCGGATGTAGTGTGCTTACTACCTATGCCAAGGCATTGGAAATATGATTCTGAGAATGCGGGATCAATTGGATATTGAATGCATCCAGTCCTTCCAATAGATCCCATACCTAGTGCCTGTAGTTGGTGAATCTTCGATCATAACAAGAATAGATCTTCCTAACTTTCTTTATGATCAACTCTGAATCTCTGAACACTTGGAGAATTTTGACACCTTTTCTTAAAGCCATTAGGAGGCCTAAGACTAAGGCTTCATATTCTGCAACATTATTGGTGCAATAAAACTGAAGTCTATGAACAGCCAAGTATGGCTTACCTCCAAGACTGATTAATTTGAAACCTACTCCAGCCCCATGCTTGGATTTGAACCCATCAAAGCGCAACGTCCAGAATCTAGGAGAATCCTTGAATGTAGGACCAACAGAGCTGACTTTCACCTTCAATGGGGCCTTCATTTCAGTAACCATTTGTGGAGGCCCAAGGGCGAAACATGTTTGTTGGGGCAGTGCTGACCCAGCTTTCTCCTTCGAACCGGTTTGTCTTCTAATGTGTTCAATTACTGTTTGACACAAATAGCAGTCAAACTCTAAATGGGAAAAATTATGTACCTTGTACCAATTAGGCAGCAAGAGTTCCTGAAAGTTCATTCGGGCTCCCAAACTAAGTTGGTCTTGTACGCGCTTTTCCATGAAATTTTGGAAACCGTCCAGCAATCCAAGATTGTCATCCTCTCCTCACTCTTCATTATCAAATTCTATCAGCATTTCAGTTCTTTGAGAGGTATTGGCTAGGTTAGAAGGTGGTCTCCATAATACGAGGAAAACCTCACTTGTTCCCTATCCTTCAAGGCATTCCTTCTCGTTTAGACACGATACTAGGGAATAATTCCCCAAATCTATTTCAGCAAACAACACCTCGTTCACGTTGTTGTATTCGGTAATCATGAATCTCATACGTGGCTCCCGATCGATCTGAATCTAATTCAGCATTCCTTTCCATGGCAACCACATGTGTGATTATTCAGTCGCAGCATATCAATTCAATGCCCTTGTGAAATCCCTTCCTAGTATTATACCATACGTATCTGGGATATCAGCTACCTGAATATCTATGGTCTATTGGATCCGAGGATCAATAGCAATTTGCATAGGTATTCTGTTAATTTCCCCCACTATGTTGATCTCATTTTTTTCAAGTTGTGTTACCTTTTTCTAGGAGGGAGTTAGTGTTATTCTGAGCGCCTTGCACACACTCAAGGGTATGACATTGGCAAAAGCTCCCGAATCTAGCAGGGAGTTGTCGAGGTTTTTCCCAAACACATGGATGGTGGTTAGGAAGGGAGGAGTTTTGAATTTCCCCTAAAAAAATCCCCTAGAAACATCCACTTGGGTGACTTGGCCATTGTCCTTCTCATTGCCCCTGCTTTGGGTTAGTGTCTAACTAGTTTCTTTGTCGGACTATTTGTTTGCTTGCTAACTTGCACGCAGGTTAGCCTTACTATTGAAGATCTATCTAACGATCGGCTCATTTTTCTAATCATCGAAGGAGACCCTCCTAACTGTAGTTTCCTAAGTTGACTCGACTAGTGGAGTCCCATTTATCATCCTGAAAAAGGAGTTCCTAACTGCAGGCAACTTTAGTAGCTCAAAGGCGGACACGCTTAGCTTCACCTTTTTAAATTCTTCAGCAATGTACTCCCCCATCTACTCAACTTCCTGATCATAGGAAATATTTTGGGAGGATCTAGTGGGTTGGCCTTGGCTATGGTTCTATTGTTTTTTTTGTTGAGATATAGTGTAGGTGTATGGGGAAACCCCGGATTATTTCTTGCATTTGGATCAAGAGGGGTGCTGAAATTATTCACTGGAGTGGAGGTCATAAAAGGACCTCCAGCATGACCACTGGCCTGTCTATTCCTAAGGTTGTAAGGGGTAGTCCATTGGTGAAAGATTTGGACCTCATCTTCCCTAGGCTCTTTTTCATCCTCTTTACGACCATTATCTACTGAATCGAAAAGCTAAGCCAAAGGACTTTCAGGACTTACCTCTTCCAATTTATCGTTGGTGCTCGAGTTGACACCCTCTTGCTTTGGTGTGTTGCACTCAGCCTTTGAGAAAGGATCTTGATTCACCACCAACACCAAAGAGTCAAATGGGTCGGACGGGACGATGTCTCTACACCCTGAATAGTCCATAGCATTCTGGACCTCAACTTGGAAGATATCAGCAGCAGTTTGGAATTCTAAACAATCCAGCTTAGAGTGTCGACTTGTTTTGTGTATGCGATACCAACCAGATAAAGTGGCCTCAGCCAAGTAAACTCCGCTTGTAGTGTTCTCATTATTGTTAGGTTGATCAAGGGGTGTGGGAGCTCCACCATTGTTGGGTCTTGTGTTCCACGTCCGATTTTGCCTTTAGAAAGGTCTTCTATCAAAGTTTTAACCTAAAGTCTGATTTCTTTCATAATTCTACCCGGATGATATGCTGGCATCCCGACTGCCCGAATTTCACGATGATCTCGGTTATCACAATTAAGATTAGACTGGATGCTCTTTTGTGGCACTTGCAGCTGGTTATTCTAATTCCTCAAGTGCATCATTTCCACGGATATCTTCTTGATCATTTATGTGAGCTCATCAATCCTATCCCTTTCGGCATTGTTTGCTTGCGACACTGAATTTTGGAGGAACATGGGTTGTGCAACAGGTTGATTTTCATGAGCAGGTGAGAATTCAAATGCTTGGAGATACGTCGGTACTTGGGATGGCTGAGGATGGGAATGTTGTTGCTGGGGCTGCAAGTAGTGAGGGACTAGAGGTGCCTGATTCATTGGATACCCAGGGTGTGGGACCATAGGTAGCTGTGGTATTGGGTTCAATAGGGGTGTCTAATGCTTCAAGGCTTGATTAAGCCCTTGAATCTGTGTCAGATGTGTCGTCTGCTCGAGAGAAAGTAGCAGACCAGAAATGTTCTACCCCAAATCTGTGCTAGCAATAATGGCCTCAGTGTATGCATCAACCAACCTGGCAGACGGTGGTCACATCCTTTTTACCAAAGCTAAAGTAAGGTTATCCAATGTTGCATAATAAATAGGCAAAACAGCAGCGTCATTGAAAACGTACGGGGCCTGCAACCGAGTGTATTCTCTGTGGAAGCAATCATTAAATGAGTTGATTGGTTCATTGATCTCCCTTTCAAATGACATGAAGTGTTGGTATGAGTTTTCAGGGCTAACCGGGGTCTTGAACTTCTGCAGGAAAGCCTCCTTCAGAAGAGTCCAAGTATTAA
Organism: Sequoiadendron giganteum; assembly: GCA_007115665.2. Taxonomy (NCBI): domain Eukaryota; kingdom Viridiplantae; phylum Streptophyta; class Pinopsida; order Cupressales; family Cupressaceae; genus Sequoiadendron; species Sequoiadendron giganteum. The sequence continues at coordinate 316,761,568 of CM021100.1, read as the reverse complement.
TCGTTCTCGCGGGCAAGTTGACATACCAGTAGAATGCCTCCTCTTTGAGAGAGTAGGGAAAGAGCCTGCATACCACATCCTCATATATAATATAAATAGTCTTCAAGGCGATTTAAAAAATCCTTACATGTTCCTCCACAATCCTCTCCGGGTCTCGGGCATTGAATTTCATGCAAAAGCTTGCAAGATTCTTTGGCATATCATGATAGAAATTGAAGGCCAAAGGGGATGGGTTATTTCCCAAATATGCCATGGGAGGAGACACTGGAGGTGGTTGTGCCATACAGACTAGCAATTGTAAAGGGACAACAACAGGGTTTTATACTGTGTTCGGCTGAAAGGAAGCGTTCAGCCTAGACAGAGTGGCGGCCTGGAAGGCTGTTTGGAGCAAATGAGTGGAAGACGGTACTGCCAATGATAATGGAGAAGACAGGGTTGAAAGAGAAGTGAGATGGACTAGTGAATTGGAGATGGATGGTTCCCTTCATTTAGCTCTTTTACCTCGGACATGGGGCTATAATTCCCGAAATTCCCCTTTATTCGATGTAGACCTCAAGACTTGCTAAAATCTCTCAGGGGAGAAAGACCCGATTCGATCCAGCTTTGTCTCCAACAGGCCTTCCTTCTAGCACCAATTTTTTTGGTGGTGTTTTATGCACTTCTCAACACAGGCAATTCGCAAGTGCATTACCTCTCTTGAAAGAGAATCTTCCACAATCAAATTGTAGAACACTATCCCATGGTCTCTCGGATGTCAGATCATGACGATGCTTGGAATATATCAATTGATTTATGATGTGATATTCTAGAATCACAAGGCGGTCTTACGTGAATCAAAGTTATAAAAGAATCAGATTTGCGAACAAAGATATTTAGATAGGATATTACTGCACTTTTGCTACAGGTTCAAACAACAGTCTTGAACTCCATCTTATCATTAAATTTGGATTTACAATGTGCAATGAACCTTAGCATAGGTTATCTCTTAAAAAAAAAGGAAAAAGGCAGGGAAGAGAAAAGGTTCCTAGACCTACAACTACCAATGAACAATGATCATGGAGGTTCCTACTGTGGACAGTTTCCTTAAAATAGGATTTCACTTAACCAAAAATTTCACAATGCCATGAAATCTATGTTATCTTCTAAGGATTGTAGATATTTCATCATTCATTCACCATATATATGTGAATAAAGATAAATTTTAAAGAGAAGCTATAAAATCATAGTCCAGACTAACTTTGCACAGTCACTTACCAGCAGCAAATGACTAAAATTATGGACAAGAAAAATATACACACAACAAGAATCTTCACAACCAAAGACAACATTACTAAATCTACCAAGGATAGCTAAAAAGGGAAATAATAACAACAAAGTAACTCAAACTAGAATCTTAACTTATGGGAGAATAATCATGAAACATGTGAAGAAATCCAAAATACACCAAAATCATTGTATTTCTATTGCAATTTCTACAACATGTCTTTACAGCAACTCGACTCTCTCAAACTGAGAGGAGACCCCTATTTATAGTTTCCAAAAAGCGAAATGAGTGGCCAAGATTAAATTCCATTGTGTGGCCAAGATTTACTTTATAGCAGGGTTTAACCTACCCCAAAATATATTACATTTTAAAATACATCTTTTGTCTTTTCCCTGTTTTGTCTTCTAGTGGCAACATTGTAGCATTTTCATCTTTTTTCTCATTGCTCTTTGCTGCAGCTATTCTTTTAGAAATTCTTCATCAATGACAAGGTTTCCTTCCCATTTCTTCAAAGCCGCATACTCCATGAATCTCAAGATTACCAGTTGAAGCTTGTCGACCTCAATGATGTCATATCTTAGCACTTGATAACTCCATTCCTTGGAATTGTTAACAAGCTTTTCCCAGTCTTCGTCGTACTTGGCAGTGTTATCCTTGAAAAGCTCAGACTGGGCGAAAGCTCGAGTAGCAAAGCTCATAAAATCTGTGGTAACCTCGGCTGACATTCCCTTATCCATCCTCCTTCGGAAGTGAGGCTTTATGCTTTCTAGATTGATCTTGACAACAGGCATCTCGTACCCTTTCATCAGCTTGAGGTATCTAGCACAATCTCCTCTAGCCTCTTTGGCCCATTCGATATCCAGAATTACTCATTCTAGGATCTGTTCTAGCCTCCCCTTTTGGTTATCGAAGTCCCTCTTCCACACATCCATTAATCAATGGTCATCGTCCTTGAAGGCAAGGTCCTTTTCCCAAACCTCACTTGGCAATGCGAGGATAGCCTCAATTTTCGGGTAGGCAACCTTATACTTCTTTGGGAACTCCTCACAGGTTCACCTCGTGCCTTCAAGAGATGTTAGTACCTCTAAGAACTTGTTTGTTGTTTGGACAGCCAAATTGATGCCCATATTCCCAATGTCAAAGACTTGTCAAAACCAATTTTTCATGGTCTTATCCAAGTTCCTCCTTCTTTCCAGCTTGTTGATTTGTTCTTGGGACAGCAACTATGGTGGGTCCGATGATGTGGTAGATTGTTCATCCGTACATGACCATTGGTGAATGTAGGTCATTAGATTAGCCACCTATGCTTTGAGCTCTTCCTTTGAAACATTATCTTGTTGGATAAGGAGCACCACTGTGGCTACTGATTCTCAGAGGTGGTCGACCTTCTATTCCCTGGTGGCCACTCCCAAGTCAATGGTGGAGACGTTATAGCTTATCCCTTGTTCTCCAACCACTAGCCTAGCTATTTACACTACCCCGGATCCAAAGGCATCCATCGTTACCTTTGATCTAATTCTTGGCTTCTTCTCCTTCTTGGTACTAATCTGAGCTCTAGCCAGTATTGCCTCCAACCTTTCTTTCAAATCCTTTAGGGCGGGAGTTCTCTTTTTGAGCTTCCTTTCTAACAAGTCGAGCATCAGGGGTCCTTCCTTGGGTGATTCATGTTGATCTTTGTTGTCCTTCACCCTAAGTTCAATGGATTTGACATTAAGGGCCTCCTACTCAGCTCTTGCATCTTCCTTCTCCACGTCGGAATCTTGCACGCGCATTATATGTTTGGTAGGAGATTTGGTGAGCAGTCGCTTGTTAGAGTTGTCTTCCCTTTTAGCACTCTTTTCTTCTTCATCTTGGTCATACCCACCTTCCTCAGGCCTATCCTCTTGTTCATCTTCATGGAAGGATGTTTCTTCATCATGCTCTGGGGTTTGAACATGTCCTTTCATAGGAGACCTACTGCCCTCAGTCTCTGGAGCAGCAATTCTTTCAATCATAGGTTGTCCTTCAGCCTCTTTGTCCTCGATCTCCTTGAGTTGCTTGTTCCACTCTGCGTCGAGCTCTGGATCTGTTGTTTCTTGGATTATTTTCGTCCCTTGATCCTCATTGTCCTCACCGGAAGATTCATAGGCCACCTCATCAATCACCCGATGTTCATATATTGGATGCTCATGATACTCAAACTCCTCATCTTCCAGCCTCTCAGCTACCTCCATTTGTTGTCGCTTGAGCTCATCTGAGATTTTCATTGTAGCCTACATTCTAGGTGGTTTTGTATGAGGATGGAAAGTTGGGGTGTTAACCATTGCCTAGGTGATTGTAGCTTGCACCATTGGATTTGCAAGCATTCTTGAAAGTTTAGATGGCACATTTTGCATATACTTGACGAAGAACTCTGGGCGAGAGAGGGTAGGCATTGCAACAGCAGATGAAGTGGGTGGAAGGGAAGGAGACATGGAGGATGATGAGATTGGCGAGGTTGTGGTGGAGGGTGAATCCACCGATATGACCTGCATGATCGGGGAAGTGGAGGCGAGGTGGATAGAAATTTCCACCGCAACCGGAGAGTAAATAGTTATTGCAACTGAAGTGGGTGGGATGGTGGCAATAGCAACAATGGTTGCAGCAGTAGATGAAGTAGGTGGAGACCTTTGTGGTTCAATCTCCATCTCCTCACCCTTGTGGAGTGGTTCTTCAGGTATTACAGGCATCTCAGTGATGCTACTCGTTCTTCTATGCTTCTTAGGAGGCTCGCCCTCCAAGGCCTTTCTAGCGTACACTTTTGGGTTAGGTTGCTGCTCATCAACCTCCTTTCTATTTTTTGAATTGATAGATGGTGGGGACTTGGATGTTTCTCCAGTTTTAGCAGCAGTTTCCCCACCATCAAAACCACTTGGCTCACTTTCGATCCCCTTAAATGTCAAGGTGACTCCTTGTTGCTTTAGTCGAGCAACCTACCCGTCAATCCATGCCTTTGTTCGAGCCTCAATGGGCTTGGTGAGAATGTCGAGGTCATCAACCTCTTGCTCACCACAATCAATTAAAGGAAATGGCAGATTTGTAATGGCACTATACCTTGGGTCGATCACTGTGCTCTCATCCTCTTCAAGTTGATCTGGAACCAGACATAGGTTCACTCTTTTTACGAAGTATGTCATCATACGCATATAATTTCCTATCTGCACTTCAAATTCGTCCTTGCAATTAGTCCAAAAATCCTCAACGTGATGGAGGTGGGCATACTCTGGTCCAAGTGCCTTTCTAATGTGATCGTATGGGTCCATCTGTGGCCTAGTTGTATGTTGTCTAAAGTGGTATTCTGCCAACTCCTTCTTCGAATTGTCCATGCATTAGGAAGTATGAATTTGATACATCCCCTAGCCAAGTTCGATGGGATAGGGGCCCTTCTAGATGTTTACTGCTCAGAATGTTGTGTACATGTCATAGCTGCCAAACTAGTTCCAATAGTATAATCCAGTCATTAGGGTACCGGGGTAGCTTATTTGGCCTTTATGTGAATCCTTGGGTGCGAATGTAGATGAACTTGATAAATTGTATGAACAGGAAGGCGTAGTGCTTGAGAAGGGCCCTAGCACTATGAGAGGCTCTTCTCTCAAAATCACCCCCAAGAGACTGAATGATGTAGGTAGTAAAAGCATCATTTACCCTACAATAGTCCTTCTTGAAATTCTTGTACTGCAGCTACATGTATTTTTCATAGGGTTTGAGCTCTCTTCCTAGTGCCTCATTAGGCATTGTAGACAATCCATTATAATGTCGTTGATCGGAAAGTGAATAGACCAGGAAGGACGTCATGTAGAATATGGAGGTATTCCTCACATTGACGAATTGCTCATGAAATTAATTGCTGATTATTTCCCCCCAATAGAATGCGGCGTCATCCCCACGGAGACTTTGTTCAACAAAATATAGCATCCATTCCTAGAAGAAGGTCACAGCAGGAAGGCCCATTACTCTGCTTAGTAGGGTGACCAGGTCATGATATTCCTCAAAGAAAACGTTGTGGTAGAGCTCTTGAGGTACTTTTCTAGCACTGCCCCGCCTATCTTTCAACCAGTATTGGTTGATTTGTTTCTTGCATTTTATAGGATCTGGATCCCATAATTCTTTGCACTCCTCAATGGTTGGGGTCTCCATGCTTTCAAAGGTAGGGATATGGAATGTTTGAGTTATCCCGAGAGGGGACATGTTATCCAAGACATTGCCATCTTTGTCCATGGTGGTCCTTGTTTCAAGTTGGTATGCCTCCCGCCATGCCATTACTAGCTCAGGGGCCACCAAAGTGGGCGGGAAACCTGCAACCTTGGCAAGTCTACTACTTCTGATCAACTTTGAATTGTCTATCTTTGGGTCAATCCTGACTCTTCGTATAAACTCATCAACATTGACATGTCTAATATTGGTGTCTATGATGTTCTTCCAACTGGTTGTGACCTTAGAATGCAAGGGTGCCCCCTGGAATTGATACTTCATTTGATCTTTATCTTCTTTTCCTTGAGGGGCTTTGGCGGTTCTTTTCCCTTTATCCTTGGCTATCCCAGAGGCCTTTGCACCAAATTCCATAAATCCTGCATAGAGAGATGGGAGTTAGCAACATTAACATGAGAATGTAGCCTCGAACAAATCCCTGCAAATCAAGGTTAGATCCACAACATTCATTTAAGAAAAGCCTAACATTTGATAATAATACCATTGGAAGTCAAACAGGTTACCCGAGCCCCAAGGGCCGAACTTCCTATGGCAGAATGTTCTTTGGAAGGGCAAACAAGGCAAGTCATTCCCGATCCTAGATTTGTTCAATAAAGGGTCAGGATGCTGCTACGGGATAGTCATGCGAAAACAACAAAACATAGGCAGAAGTCTGAAGATAGAAGTCCGGAAGATTATTCTTGAGGCAGACTTAACAGTCGATGAAAAACCCAAAGGTGGATTGAGGGTCGAGGCTCGGTGGCCAAGATGATGGACAGGTTTGGTCATTTGGGGACGGCGAAAGCGACATGGAATTCTGGAGATGGAGTTCCAGAGGCCGGGGTCCGAGTGAAGTTTGGATGTTTCAAATTTCCTTGTTTAAATTTTACAAAGCGGAAGGGCGACTGGAGCCCGAAAGTTGGAAAGACGTGTGGTGGCAACCGTTTCAAATGGTGAAGCAAGGATAGTGGCACGGGGATGGAAGTTTGAGGGCCAAGGTCTGAGGACAACTTCAAAGTTTGATTTTGGTTGCAAATTTGTGACAGACTTCACACACTTGGGGTCCAAGGTCTAGAAGGACGTTGGAGGAAAGTTGTTTGGAATGGCAGAGGCACAACGGAAACCCGAGAAGGGAAGTCCAAAGGCCGGGACCCGAGCGAAGTTTGGTCGCCAGTCAATTTTCTCTAAGTTTTACTTTTCTTGCAACCGTGAAGAGGTCCAGGCTTGAAAGATGTGGTCGCCTACTCTGGAGAACAACAACGGGGAGGTCAGATTCCGGTTTTGAATTCTAGCCTCCAATCCCTTGATTTTCAATTTTCTAACTTGTGGGTTTTTAGGCCGGGGGCACTATCCCACCAAGTTTCAAGTTCATTTTTATTTCCACTTAATTTTCACTTCATGGTTTCGAGAATAAGGAAAGGGTAGGCAGGCGACAAATCTACCTCAAATCTCCAAAGAAGTTTTATGCCGAATTTGTGAGGAACGGCGAAGTTGAAGCTCAGGCACGGAGGCAGAGGATGCTAGGGACGGAGAGTGCTTTGAATTCCTTCTTGTCATGTGAAAATGATAGGTCAAAAATTATTTAAATATCCCCCAGGGCAATTAATACCTTAGTAAATACTTGGTACAGTGGAAGATTAGGTAGGTGAATTCAAATTTCTCGAGCAACGGTGGGAGGTCCAAGGCCCAGTGGCTGGAAAGACGTCTCAGGACAGTCATTGAACAAACTACGAAGTTAAACCGAACAACGAATAGGAACCTGGGGTCTGAGGTCTGGAAGGACGCTGGCTAGTGGCCATGTGGAATGAAAAATTGGAGATGTCGGCCCAAGGACGAAAGTCCGAGAGCCAAGGTCTAAGGGCCAGAAAGACGCATTAGTGAAGCTATCAAGTTTGACAAGTAATTTAGATGGCCATCGAAGCACCAGGATCTGAAGGCTAGGAAGACACCAATCATTGGCTGCAGAGAAAGGCGAAGCCAAAATGGAAACCCGCAAAGGGAAACCCGAGAGGGGAAACTCAAGGGTCTGGGCCCAGAAGGTGCCACAGACGTAAGAAAGACCAACTGATAGAGAAAACTCAAAAGGGCTTAAGACTTAGCATTTTCAAAGGGGAAAAATTAGGTCAACCCTAAAATAGGACTTTTGAGAACGTTTTGACCATCAAGGACATCAAAATGAGGTACACAAAATGAGGCGAAGCAAAAAGGACCCGACAAGGCAAAAGGAAAGAGAGGGTCCACGTTCCGAACGGGGCGTGTGTGCAAGAGGCACAATAGAACCTATCTAGGTTCGCATCAATAGATCAAACAAAATCAACAATAAATTTGCATCGTAGATGCAAACCGTGTGAGATGGGGGGGATTCTAGGCTCATTTTTAATCAGATCTATATTTCCCTAAATCACAATAAGATTTTCCCTAATTCTCTCTCTCAATTGATCTTGATCTACTACGGGGGGTGGGGGGTTAGGAGGTGGAGAGTTTGGAGGTGTGGGCTTTTGTTGTGGTGGTGGGTTTGGATGTATGGGATCTATAGGAATTTGTGCATCCGACATAAAATCCTCTATGTTAAATTTTGGATCCATGTGAATGTAATCAAATGGCAACTGCATGTTAAACAATTAAAATATATATATCAACAATCTAATTAAATAATGCACATAATTTGAAAGTTATTTAAAAATCACATTGAAAGTGCACAAATTAAAAATACATTTCATTTGAAGACCATTCTATTTATAACATTAAAAAATCCATAGCATGTACACATTTAATTGAATCCATAAACTTATTTTTAGCTAAATATCAATTGATAATTAAAGTATAGCCAAATTTGATGATATGATTTATTTAAAATAAATAAAACCACATGGATTAAGGTAAAGACTTGAGATTTATTTAAATAAATCACCATCAACATTTAAACTAGGAGTTGGATAAAATGTATCAAGAATTGAGAACTCACAAAAGGCTACGATATCAACAATGAGGCTTCTTTGAATCATTATTGGAAAAAACAAATAAGAAGATTAGAAATAGAGACTGTGAACATGAGGTGAGGAACCATTTAATTTCTATAGTTAAAGGTCTAAAGAATGAAAAATAAGACACATGTAGATATATAAATTTGATTTCTCAAATTGGGTGTTAATAGGAGGTTAGGGGTTGTTTAGAGTGTCTTCTATTACATATATAAAGGTGGAAAAAGAGAAGGAAAGGTCCCCAAGATAATTTAGGTTATGAACAACTCAAGAATGAGTGTCAAAATGGATAAATGACGAAAACCATGTAGTTTAATTCAAGAAAAAATTGTACTAGATTCTATTTATATTAAAGGATTATTGTTAGACAAGGGTGCTCAATGGAGCTCATAAATATCAAGCCTAACATTAATTAACTAATCCATCAATAAGTAATTTATTCTTCTAAGTTTTTATGGGTCTAGACCTTTATCTTTTGGGGCAAGGGGATGTTTACTCATAGGTTTGGTTGTTTCCCAATAAGAGTATATCTATAGAGCAAAGGTATATCGATTGTGAATACATGTATTTATCAAGTATAACATAGAAATTAATTAAATCTGAGGACATAAATTGATTTATCTAAATTTTTAAATTTCATGATAAGAGACACAAGTTCTCTATAGTGGGACAAAGTAGTTAAGAAGAAATTATAAGTTTAACACTAACATTAAAATTTATAATCTCTTTCATTATTTTCAAAGCATACTATTTAGATAAGAATAAGAAATTAATAGAAGACATTCAAAGGGACACATAGATATATGCTAACTTAGTAATTGCAATACATACAAAATAAACAAAGATGAGCTTGAGCTCTATTGACATATTGAAAATGGCTTCTTTAAGTACACAAAGACTTCACTAAATTTAAATTTAGTTGTACAATGAAATCATATTTATACATGTGAATTGGTGTGCATAATTTATCATGCAAAAATGAAACAAATTAGATCTTTACTATAAATTATTTAGAGATTTGATGACATGAAAACATATCTATGTCGAATAAAAAATCTAAGAAATCTCCAAGGAGGGATACTTCTAAAATTATGTGAAGTGAAAGTTAAGAACCAATGACAAGGAGGACGCAAAATAAATCAAGGAGGGAAATTTCCAAATTGAAATTACTCAATTTGAGCAAGAGAAACATAATCATTCCTAATGAGATTGAAACTTGTAACCATACTAAAAAAAGAGAATGTTTAAACTATATAGCTAAGTATGGAAATAGTGTAACATCTAGCAACATGATCAATCCTAATTAGATCAACCTCATAAATTTATGCTATGATCTGTTTCAAACTAGTTAAGAAACATCTCCTCATTTCTCAATGCAAATGGTTACATTGAAAGTATTGATTGTACTTTCAAGTCAAGCACTATCTAAAAGGTGAAAATATTAGGGTTTTAGGTTTAGGTTTTAGGGTAAATAGGGTTTTAGTTTACGTTTTAGGGTTTAGGTCCAAGGATCAACTTGGATAGATTAGTTTTTAAGGACCTGTGTTTTTTAGAACCTAGGGTTTAGGGTTTTGAAACTTCTAAATTAAATGTGTCCAATTTAGGTTTATTTTTTATGGTTTTCAATTTACAATTTAAAGTTGTTTGTTTCGTTGATGTTTTCAGTTAATTAAATGTAATTTAAAAACCATAAAATATTGAACTGAAACAAACTAAATAAAAATTATTTTAAAAAAATGCAACATATAAAGAAAAAAATGGCAGAATTCAACCAACCTAGAGGTCGATGAGGTCGGTTGTGTCAACAAGAGGACGTGGCAGTGAAAATTTTCTTCAATCGGGCCCTTTGAAATGCGTACATGATCTTCCTTCTTATGTGGCACGGCTCAAACTGACAGTGAAAATGAAATCACAATCGCTTATTTTAAAAAATAAATAGCTTTAAGAAACAAATACGCATTATGAATGTGGACACATTTCATAACGTGTATTTTTTTTAGGTTCACATACCTGAATCATAAAGCATACGTGTTTTGGATTTAGGCTCAGGTACCCAATCCATAACACATATGCATTTTTTAAAAACACGGATGCATTTCTTGTGAATTTTTTTGTTTTGGCTAAAACTTCCCCTCTTCGTGGACCCAACTTCTTCCTTTTACCCTTTAAAAAAAAAAAGGTGCAATCGGATGCCCAGATCAAAAGTTATGTCTCTTGAAAGTTGTGCTTCCTATTTTTTGTATTTTTTAAATTTGAAAGTTTTCTTGGGTTGGAAAAGGAAGAACTGGATTCATTTGACATCCAATGGGATTTTTTTCAGAGAATCATATTGATTCATCACAAAATGGAAAGAAAGCTCATTCAAGATAGAAACAAATTGGTGAAATTGTATCTTTCAGCATAAATTTAAATATTTCTAGATCCATTTGTAGGTGTTGTTGTTATAATTCACCATTGTTGTCATTTCCATACTTGCATGTCTAATTTCTTGATTGTATTGGATCCCATGTTGAATAGGCCTTATGACCCTTGTAGTTTTTATTTATAGATTTTGTACTTGTTTGGTTGAAGAAAATAATAAAAAGTTGCATATTTATCTATCTTGTGCTCCTTGAAGTTTTGTTGATTGTGTATGATTATGTTTGAGGGGGAGTGCCCTTCATCAAAAAATCTATGTGGAAATTTTGACCATGACACTTTTTACAATAGGAATTATGATTTGGAAAAGATGGTTGATTTACAAGACTTTTTTATTTGTAATTGGGCTAATGATTTATATTGTAGAAGGTTTACGATTGGTTGCTTTTATTTATAGGTGTAATTAGTTCGATGAGAAAATGATAATATATTATTTGTATTGTTTGTGGGTAAAAGCACAAAGTTGTGTCACACTTTATAAAGAAAACAACCAACAGTGATCCAACTTTTAAACTTGAATCACTAAAAAGTGGCATATATGTTTTGAATTTTGAAATGATGTAAACTAGTAAAATATGGTTTTTTTAGTATATTCTATGTTTGTATTTATTAAAAAAAATAAAAAATTATTTTAGACTAGTTTTTAATAAATTAACACTATAATTTAGTTGTTAATAAAATGCTAAAAAATGAAGTTGCATGAGGCGTCAAACTTTTTATAGTAATTTTTTTTTTCTTTCAAATTTTTTGTGTGTATTTATAACTTGTAACTTTAGTGCATGAATATATTTTTTTCCAATTTTGATAAATATATATTTTTAAATAAATATTAAAATGTGTGTGAATCAAAAAATAGTTGTTTCCATTGGGCATCAACTTTCATATTAAATATTTATTTAAAATGGAAAAAAATTATACCATCTTGAAATAGATTATTTTATCTAGTGCATCATATTTTTTTTTATTTTTTTAATAAGTTTTAGTATTTTTCCTTGGTATGGTAATTAACTTAATATTTTGTGTTGATAACCTACTTTTAGTAAAAATAAAATATAAAATATAAATAATAATTAAACTATTTAAAATAAATATATTTTTGAAAACTACACTTATGGATCTATAAAACAATATTTTTATATTTTAAAAAAAATGTTATTTACATTGGTAAAAAGAGTTATTGAAACTTCAAGTTTTTCAAATAATTTTAGTTTTTTGGTAAATTGGACTCAAAGTGGTGTTCCATATATGTTTAGCCAACAATTTTAGTTGAAAAAGTTGTGGAAGTATCTGACTTAGCTAGAATGAATCATACTAGATCATATGTTCGACCAAAATTGATTTTTAAATAGAAATACTTAAATTTAATTATGTTGATAAGTTGACTGAAAGTGTGAGATGGCTTTGTGCTTTTACCCTTGTGCTACAAAATAAAAGTACATGGTTGTGACACAAGCCTATGAGAAGGTAGTGTTATTTTAGAGGTTGTATTCAAGAATTGGGTTCCAATGTAGACAACTTAGATTTGGATGCCACAATCAAAGTGATATATGTCTAGCTAAAACCCCAACAAATCATGCTTACACAAAGCATGGTGATCATGTATGGTATTACTTTATTTAGGAATAATTGAGGGTGGTAGTGTCATGTTATAGAAATTGGACACCTTAGATAATGTTGTAGAATGTCTCTCAAGAAATTTAGTTGGTGCAAGGAGTCCATGGTTCTCTCTTCTTTAATAGTTTGGTTCATTGTTTTCATGATTATGCAATTGTAATGTTAATGTCAAGTGGGAAATTGTTGATATTAGTTGACATAAACCTTACAAATCCCTATACATGTTTTAATTATAATTAATTATTATTTTCAAAAGATAATGTTATATCTTCAAGCATCATGGAGAGGGTAGACTTGAATGACCTTTATAGATGGTAAGGAAATTATTTATAATTATATTTCCTCTGACAAGTAATTACAATAGAATTTAGTGCAGGAAGTTACAAAGGAAGAAGAAACTGGCCAAGATTGGCAAATGTAAGAGGATTGAAGAAGATTTTTTACAGTTGGATTTTATAATATATATTTGCTCAATCTTCTCATAGAACACCTAGGATGGGAAAATTCCATAATGAAATAATTTAGCCATTATGACAAGATTTATGACACGTAAGTGGTATAAGAGGAGTTACACATATTTTGGGTAGTTTTCCATGTGTGGTGAGTTGTGAGATTATCCATGATGAAGGTGGAAGCCTAGATTTGGTAGAGTAGTTTTTGCCACATGTTATAAGTAATACCATTAATGGTATCTTGTACGTGTATCTCCTATATATTGGTGCTTTGAGATAGTAGAATTATGAGATTGTTTTGTAAGACATTCAAGCACCATTATGCTACCAAAATAAAAAGGCAGAAGAAAATTGTATTGATGTAAGTAATTTTAGGATTATACAAGCTTGTGTCTCTTTGTGTGTGGAGTTTTTCCCATCAAACATTGTTTTTATTAGAGTAAATAGGAAAATTACCTAATAATTAATTAATGACCCCTTTTATTTTATTACACTTAAGTTAAACTTAGGAGTGATTTTTATTGTTAGATTAGGTTAATTATAACCTCATGTTGTCTCATTGTATAGGATAATGACACTTGTCACAATCTAATGAGATCCTCATCTAGGGTTTTTTTTTTCTCTTTTTCATAAGGATTCACCTTTCATTATAATCATTCAATTTAGATATATTTAGTACACATATAATTGATTTTCTAGATCAAATCTTCACTCATGGTTGCATACAAAATCAGTTACTTTTTATCTCTTTATGATAGGTATTTTGGTTGTAGGTGATTTATGGGAGGTGTGGGGTTCACTATAAACTCCAACATTGTAGATTTGAGCACCAAATATGTAGGTTCCTATCCAAATATTGTGAGATATTGCTTAAAGGGAAAAAAATAGCTCATCAAAATGACCAAGAACCTTAGGAATGTCTGTCAAATCACTCAAATCTAAGCAATTCAAAAAAAAAAGAAAAAAATTAGCAATAAGGACCTTTATACAAACAATTGTACATTTGTATGGATCTATACAACCCCTATCACCATTAATTATCCTCACAAGCCTAGTACCTTAGGGTTTCAAAAGAAATTCATTATTTTATTTTATTTACAAAATTTAAAATAAAAACAAAAAAAAAAATAAAGGGTTGTGGTACCTACCTACAAGGTACATGCTCCTATAGGCTCGCACTTGTGGAAACATATGGCCACCCTGATGACCTTATTTATAATTAGAAACACCTTTCTCACTCTCATCAGTGTCCTTTCCTCCAATGCTAGAGGCTTTAATTTCTTAGTCGAGGGAAGTCATCCCATTGCCCATCACTCAACTCACATAGACCCCAAACTACCAAGCATTTGGAAATTTTTCTAACCTATGGTTTTTTCGAACTAGTTAGAGAATATCATGGGAGTAGTTGAGAATATACCACCAATGGCATTTTTTCCAAGCAACCGGATTTTTTTCCCAACAACTAGTTATTTCCTAATGACCCAGGGGGATATATCGACCAATTGAAGAATATTCTTGTTGACATCATAATGATGTCACTATATTGTCATTCATATGATAGACCCTAGTAAGCCCCTCCTAGCCCTCATTTTGCCTAAGTTTTTTTTCTTTTGGTATAACTTGGGCATATGCTATTGAAATTGGGAAAACAACATATCATTGAAAAGTTGGCTTTGAGCACTTTCCAGTGGTATAGGTCTAATCATTAGTTTCTTTTGTTGGTATAGTTTAATTGAATTCATATATCATTATTTTTAACTTACAAGCTCATAAATTTTCATCTGGATCTCCAATTTCTATGATTCTTGCAACATTGGAAAGGTATTTCAAAGCCCTTCAAATTCACTTATTATTTTTCCAAAATCTACACCAAGTATATTTTATTTATTTATTGTGATTTCATTTTCTACTTAATTACTTGGACTTCTTGGCACCTAGAAATGATATGTTTACATGAGATGACTTCATTCGATCTGATTTACATCCATTGAGGTTATTAGGACCTCTAATTTTTTATTTGAGGAGGTATCATGGATTTTTTGTTCATCCTTTTTGTGGTCATCTTGGAAAAGAATAATTATGAGTATTGGCGAAATGGTATCTTGACACATCTCAAGTGGCTTGATATTTTTCCTTATCTTTATGTACTCAAACATATACTAGACACGCGAAGGGGTAGATTAACTTGGAGTACTATCATTGACCATGTTGTAAGTTTGGTTTGTTCTAGTGTTGACACTGACACTATGTGTTGTATCGAACATTGATTGTCCCCACACACTTTGGAATAGACTTTGGGAGATCCATGGAGACCCTCATATCTCTCCATTCTTAAAAGATCTTTCTGTAGATTGTCTTATTCCCCTTGCAAATGCAAATTATATACCCTTTAATGATTATACTTTAGAGGAGCTTGAGCTTGTATCACATGTTTTGCATGTTTTGATGGTTCAAAGACTTGTCTTCATGTTCCCACTCTTCATATTGAGACCCAATCTCCATATTTTTTGTTCCTAATAAATTTTGCATCACCACATCCATGGCCTAGTACAGTAGGACATCCATCATCTTCTAGACATAGCTACTTGTGATTCATATCTTGTAGACATATCATCCTTGTTTGTGGAGTCTCAGATTGAAAGTTTTGAGGATTATTTTGAGGAAATTCAGCTCATCTTTACTAATAGCCACGTCATCATTTAACCCAGCCTTTGGACCTTGTTCTACATTAGTCTTCATGGGATCTTGGATTGACATTATCTCATTCTAACATGTGAACGTTTGATCAATTTTTAGAGGCACACATCATTTGGATTTGGATTTCCCTATTCATCCATCTTTTGGGAATGGCTTCTCCAATCACTAGTAGTTATGTTTCTTCCTAAGGGGAGAAATTGTGTTTGCGAGTAGTGGATTGTGTTATGTCTTTAGGCTTTCGTCATCGACATAAGAACTATTTTTTCATGGGGGAATTCATAGTCTCTTTTTCTCTCTCCTTGGAAGAACATTTATTATACTTGTGTGACAAAAGTAGTACTTAGGGTTCATATTGAGTCCTCATATCCTTCTTTCACTAGTGTACTTATTTCATTTTCTCTCTTTTGGAGATGATTTTTTACTCATGTGGTTTTATTTGTATCTCTAGTTATGAGAGATTAAAACTTGTGTACATGGGTTGATCACCAAGCCTTGTAGTTGGGACCCATCCTTGCATCTATCATTTCATTTTTCATTAGGTTTTAGCTTATCCTTGAGTTGATCTTAAGGGGGGATGTTGGAGTAAATATAAAATTCACCTAATAATTGATTAATTATTAGGCCCCTTTTACTTTTTTACACTTGAGCTAATGTGTTTTTTTATTATTAGATTAGGCTAATTATAGATCATGTTGTCTTATTGCATAAGATAATGATATTTGTCACAATCTAATTAAATCCTCATCTAGGGTTTTCTTTTTCTCTTTTTCATAAGGATTCACCTTTCAATAGAATAATTCAATTAGATATGTTCAATACACATACAACTACTTTTTTAGATCAAATCTTCTCTCATGGTTGCATAGAAAATCAATTATTTGTTTTCTCTTTATGATAGGTGTGTTGATTGCAAGTGATTTCTAGGAGTTGTGGGGTTCACTATCAACTCCAATAGTGTTATGGCTTGTATTTTCTTGCAATGTTAATTTCATTTTATCTTATGGTCTATCATGGTTTAATAACTAGGATGCACTAAAGAGACATTTCTTGAACATATATTGTTTCACCCTAATTGTAGCACATACTCTATTAATAGGAATTCATTTGTATTTATTTTACCTTATTTTATAATAATTGGATGGTTCCAAACAATAGTTATGACCCAACACAATAATTTGAGTTGCTCTTCACTTAAATAGATTAACACCAACTATAAGATATCATTGTCAACAAAGTATGGTGAAATCTTGTGTTACTGATGCTAATAATTTTTGTGTATTTGAAAGTGTTGTGAACAAAAAAAACAATGGTATGATAACAGAATTCATTTCATTGTAAATTTACAGGAACTAGCAATAGACATTTAAAGCAAGACTATTACTAGTAATTAGACATTTAGAACTAAGAACTTTACAACCTTTCATCAACTACTAGATAAAGAATAGACTAAATCAAGTTGTAAGAAATAAATGAACTGCTTTAAAATTATCTCAAGACATCACAATCATTTCTCTCAACTATGTGGTTTATTTTTTATTCTCGAAGGAAAAAATTACTTTTCGCATACCATTAATGATAATTTTATTTAGCATTTTGTGAAGGTCTCACAATTCCAAGAACTCTTATAAAGGATGGTGTGAAACTCTTTATTGGGAATGAAATATTGGTGGACATAAACTCGCACAAGAAGTCTATCAAGCTAAATATTTTTATAAAGAATTCATAACCACATTAGAGATGTATTTATCATAAGAAATATGAAATTTTGACATATGTAAAAATGTCTACATAATTATTTGAAAGCATCACCATTGGGCCCTCTAATGTTGGTTGAAAGCACCTGTGGCCTTTAACATGTGACTAGGGGAGAGGACCCGGTAGTTGTGCACCCTAACTTCGTGTTTCTCAAAATCCTACGTGGAAATTTCAAATCACTCCCAATTTTTTATAGTAGCTTACTTGGAAATTCCCCTGGTTATAACTAAGGTTTCAGGGCCACATCAACATGCTTTTTGTCAAGGTGTCCAAAAAGTCCCAAAAAAAAAGTGAGACCAATACTTGTGCATTCACAGCATGTTTTATTGAGTGCTAATGTGGAATCACATGATTGGTTGCTTTTTAGATCAAAGGAATACATTTTGTTTAATTATGGGTAGACATCATCAACACTAACAACTTTAAAGTCACAACTATTGGTCCAATATTGATAAAAATATTGAGCATTATATACACAACTACTATCACAACTATTGAAACATGCTCAGGTACTGGGTCCTCTCCCCTAGTGGAGCCCCACTTCTGTTGTAAAGGGAATCTAGAAGTTTCTAAAATGCTAGACCTACTTTCTACTAAGGTTAAGGGGCCCACCATCCAATACAAGCCCGACAAAATTTCAGAATGCAGTAAACGTGAGACAATTTTAATGGTGTTGCCTCACGCAACCCTTAACCAAAATTCATGCAACTTTTATAATAGAGTTGAATGAACGTTAGGAGGGCGTACATTTGAAAGAGATGCTTGTGCTGAAATGAATAAGGTTGTTCTCACATGGTTAATCTCACACCTATGATTTTGGTCATTAAATATTTTTGTTGATTTTTTTTTATGAAAAAGTTGATCAAATATGTTTCGTATGCATTATTGTTATGTTCTTGTGTTTAAAGATAGTGAATTGCATTCATTTAATAATCTAGATATCTAATCTTTTATGAACATTATTTGCATATCATTTAAGGAACACTTCAATTTGGTGCTCTAAATCAAATCTAGATCTTTGTAATCACTCTTACGAGAATTTCCATGGTTAAAGCTTGTTGTCTTCGACTTTTGTCTAAGATTTTCAAAGTTTGGAATGGGAAAACATAACCCTTATAACATATCAACATTTTTTCAAAGGTATTTTTTAGCACCGTTAATGTACATAACATACAAAGCATAGAAAAATTGAGTGAATTAAGTAGCAAGAGTGTGCAATATGTCAAAGCATTAGGTGCAAGACATTTCTATGGGTGTAGATCTAACCCTATTATGTGAACTTAACCCACTATAGTGCAAACATATTTTTTTTATTATAAGGTGGGATACAAACTAGGATCATGCTTTTTCAAGTTAGAAACATCATATTATAGAGAAACAATAGAGTTATTCCTTCACTGGGCCTAGAGTTAAGTATTTTTATTTATTGCATTTATTTTCAATACTTTAACATTCACCATCCTTATTTCTTGATATCTATGGCCACAACTATCATTGAACTAATCTAGGTTAATTTATTATTATGCATATACGCATCTTATTGGATTAGATTAGATTAGTTTAGAGAAAGTTTATTTTCCTTCACATTTTTGGTGAGGCCATCCAATCTTATGCCAATCTAGAGTTTAGGATTGAGGGTTTGAACCTTCACTAGACTTTAGAGTTTTATATCTTTGCACTTTCTAATTGCGTCATCATTTTTTAGATCTTATTAGAGTTGATGTCATATTCATTGCTATATCTTTTTCTCCTAGGATTTGTGCTTTATTACGTGATGTCACTTTTTCCCACCTACCCACCCTTGGCTACCCTTGGGGCATTATCTCCAATATAATTTTCTATTAATATTATAATTTCTACTTGATTGTACCTCATTTTCATATCCTTAAATTTTACTCCTATTAAGGTTTTAAATATTTATTATAGATGTGACCCCTATACATCATCCCTTTGTTGGATAGATCATTATTTTTACATCATGGATCATCGTGGCCCTTTATCAGTGGCTTCCATTCATGATTTATTCACTAATTTAGCTTTCTTATATACTTTTTTACATGTCATCCACTTTTTCTTAATTCACTTATGGCATTCTATCACATATGAGCATTGTAGCATCACATATGAACCTTCTCTTCCTTTAAGGATTTAATCAAATTTTATTTTCCTTCTCTATTGGATAACCTTACTACACTTTTCCATGATTATCACGTGTCAGATGTGTTGGAGTAGCAAATTATAAATGCAAAATTCTCAAACTTCCACAAGAGAATGAATGTAATAATAATTATCCAAAAACTATCATAAAACATGTATGAATATACAATGATATCCTTGTATATGCAAGACAATGAGGAAGTGGGAAGGTGAAAGTTAAACACTAACCCTCCAATAGATATGACACATCTAGGACACTTGGGAAAAATGTGAGAGCATGTTTCATGTGTCTATGAGGTGAGACAACTAAACCACTAAGTGAACTTAAGCTAGTGTGAATAGGTTTACTAAGTCTAGGAACTAGATAAAAGCAAACTAAATGTATAAAATCTCTTTTCACCCAAAAACCCCCCTTAAGTGAAAATTAGAGATTAAATCACTAAAAAATTAGTCCCAACAACAAATCCTAATGAGGTGCACTCATGTATAGTAAAATTCTCTCACAAACAAGGTAAAGGAGAAAACATTGTGGGAAAAAACTACTCTCTGAAAAAAGAGAACTATATACAAAGGAAGGACTCAATACCCCCAAGGACAACTTCCTTCACCCCAAGAAAATGTCACAATTCAAGATAGTGAGGTGATGCTAAAGGTTTAGTAAAGACGTCCACAACCTACTATTGAGTAGACAAATACTCTAAGGATAAAACACCATCCTAGATAAGTTGTCGAATGAAATACATTTGAATTTCAATGTGCTTTGTTTATTAATGATCAAATACGTTGCATGAAATGTGGATGGCACTTTAGTTATCAAACCAATGAATAATAGGATGATCAAGTGGTAGAAAAAACTCTATCATAAGTTTTTAAAGCTATAGTACCTCTTATTTGTAAATAATTACACCTCAATACTAAATCTCAATGGATGATAATGCAATCTAAGTTTTCTTCTTGAAAGACCATGCAACCAAGATAAAAAAACCAAAAGTAAACTTTCATGAGTCAACATCATTTTCTCAATTAGGACTTGGTGTATCCTACTATCTATTAAGCTCTTGGTGTGTAATAAATACCAAAATGAGTGGTGCCTTGAATATACCTCAAGATGTGCTTGGTTTCCTTCCAATGACTCTCATGAGGATCATGTGAAAAAATGTGAGACAAGCCCAATTTTGAAGGTGATAGCAAGATGAGTGTGTCAAATACAAAAGACTAATAGATAACTATTTATAAAAAGTATCTATCATCAACACTATGTGTTATGCAAGTGGTATTCAAAGTGTTACCAAACTAGAATAGTGTAGGGGAAAGCATACAATCAATCATATGTAGATGATGAATCAAGTTAAAAAATATGTTTATGTTGTTATATAGAGATCCCCTTAGTATACTGAAGACCAAGGAATAAATACATACTTTCTCAAGATCAATCATGTCAAAGTACACAATCAAACCATGATGAGTATCTTGAATCGTAGATGAGGAACTAGTAGTGAGAATCAAGTCATCAACATATAAGACTACTATCAAAATATCAACTCCATGTCTCTAGATGTATACTATGTGGCTTGAGTAGTAAAGAGTGAAACTAGATGCAAGTAAGAATTTAGAAACTATCAATTTTTCTCATATCAAGTCAAAGGGTCTTATTTGAGACCATACAAAGAATGTTGTAACTTAAAAACAAGTGAAGACTCATGGACAAGGCCTATAGGTTGCTCCATATAGATTTCCTCATGAAGATCACCATGTTCAAAAGTGATCTTCACATCCATTTGATACACTAGTCATCTTTAAGATGCAACAAGAAAAAGAACAAGGTGGACTCAATCCTTCTTGAATATAGGGGAAAATTTCTTTGAGTGGTCAATGCCCTAAACTTGTGAAAAAACCCTTAGCTACAAGATGTGCCTTATATCATACAATGAAACCATTAGTTACATACTTGGTGTAGTACACTTACTTGCATCAAACCATTTTTCTTCCCTTAAGGAGAGGAACTAAATCCCATGTGTTATTCTTCATCAAGGAAGAATACTCCTCTACTATAGCACAATCCCACTTTATCATAAGCCTCTAAAAAAATTTATGGATTTAAAGATATCGCATAACTCAAAATACCAATGTCAGAATTTTGTGAGCAAGTGTGGTGAGAATTCATAGGATCTCCAATTAAATATCTTTAAACTCCTAAATAGTAATGCAATCCCACTTAGCAAAAACACAAGTGGTTGGAGGTGAAAGTGGTGGTGTAGGTGGTAAAGGTGGTGGGTCAATATCATCATCTAAATTATTCTCTAGTGTAAAGGTATCCTCATGAGATGAAGAAGGTAGAGTATTAATGAGGAAGAATAAGTAGATGGAGGACCCATCTTTGTGAAATAATTATTAAACTAGAAATCTCTACAAAAGTAGACATCTTGAGTGATAGGATCAAACATGTAAGCTTCCACATCCTCAAAATAGCCAAATAGATGTATGGTTGAATTTTCTTCTCCACTACCTTACATCATCCATTTGGTAGGAATTCTTGAGCCCTACTACCAAATACCCTGAAGGAGACATTAGGCTTGATATTGGACTAAACCTCCTCTAGAGAAATATTCTAAACCATATTGTGGGGAGTGTGATTTTGAATATAGTTGGCACAATTTATTGCTTCAACCCAAAAGGATGGGGCCATATACCAAGACTAAAGCATACAATTTTATATCTCCCTTAGTGATCTTTTTTTTTCTTTTTGCTCAATATTGATGATGAATAACATGCTCAATGCAATGTTTTAAAATGTCTAGTTCACATATTCCCCCATTATCTATGCGTATCCACTAAATAGAAGAACTTGACAGATTCTCCATGAACACCCTAAAATTATTGAAAGTGGTGAATACACTACTCTTATACTCAAGAAATTACACCAATATGTGTTTATAGTAATCATCAATGAAGTTGGGTACATACTTGGCTCCTAAAAAAGGAGTTGGAAATGACATGAGTTCACTATGAACCAACTCAAGTAAGGTAATACCATGATTGAATTTAACCTTATGAAAGGATTTTTTATTATGATTTCCAAAAACACAACCTCATCAAATTCCCTTTATGCATGAAACCTTAGGAAGTCCAAGTACTATTTCCTATGCACTCAATTATTGAAGATATCCATAATTAAGGTGTCCAAACCTCTCATGCCAAATTCTACTCAAATATTCAACATGATAAATGTTTGATGAACCATAAGATGACTCAAAAACATGAAACCTATATAATCTAAACCCATGATCAACTCTTCCTAAAGACATAATCCTTTTGATGTTTTAGTTCTCAAATAACTACATCATGTAGTTAAAACTCAACTATCTTTCTATCCCCAGTATGAAAAAATTGGCATATTGATAGAAGATTAGTCAAAATATCATAAAAATGAAGAACATCCTTAATATGACCCTCTATCAACTATATTATACCTAACCCCGAAACTAGAATTTGTAAATAGTTGTCAATTAAAATTTGAGAAGTAGTGTTGTCAGAAAGAGACTCAAGAAGATCATGTGAATGATTCATGTGATATGAGGCTCTTGACTCAATTATCCAACTATCTTTGGATGAATCCAAACCTCTAGTTGTAAGTGCTTGTCCCTTACTAGGTTTTAGAATATTAGTATTTTATTTCTTCACATGGCTTCTTTCAAAGCTACACTCCTTTAATGACAAAATTTGATTTCATGATTTTGTAATCCACATAAAGTGCATGGTCCTCTTCTTTTCTACTTTGACTTGGAAGTAATCTTACCTGACTAAGAATAGAATGTGGCTTGCATGTTGATTTTTTTCTTCCACTTATATGAATTTGTAGTTCCTGAAGCTAATTCAACCTTATTTTTTTTAAAAATTATTACTTTTTCCCTTAGATTATTAGATGAATAATTCTTGACTTTTTGAAGAGGTGATAGAATCCATGGAGAGTAACTTAGATTTTTCTCATGCGAGTCTATCAAAAATCTATATAAAATTAAGCATTGAAAATTTTGTATCAAGAGCATCCATGGTAGAGTATAAGGTAGAATAAAATACCTAATAAGGGCCTTTTAGCTTTGACAAGACCAAGTATACACATTATTTATCTATTTATGTTTTACCACAACCCTGAAGTCAAGAAAGTAGAGATTTAAATTCAACCAAGAAACCTTCAATAAAAGGAAATGATTTAGGATACAATTTTGTTAATTTAGAATCCAATTGAAGTATTTTGAGTTCATCAACTGTACCAAACAAGTCATTACATTTATCCCACATTTTCTTAGGATTTGTACAATTGACAAGGTGAAATTGTAAATTATCAAATACATGGAGGCCAATAATTCCCATTGTCTAATTTATAAAACTTTTCATACTCCCTTGTGAATTACATTTGTTGTCCCTTTGTTGCAAGAATGGAAAGAATAAAGGTGTTGTCATTGATGTCAATTGGTTGTTGTTGACTGTATATGTCAAGGATATTGAGAAAATTGTATTGAAGAAAGATTGCAGGTGTTCAGTGGTTGCTCTGAGTTTTTCTCCGAGATTTGCTCCTATGTTTGTACAGTTCATATATGTTTATCATAGTTGTTAGAAGATGTTATATCCAGATTTGTGGTTGTTGATTCATTGTACAGTGCAAGTTATGTTCACCAGTTGTGAACTATGGTTTTTTTAAATTTTTGGTTGAAGTCCAAGAGAACTTTTGTTGGTTAGTATTTCTCTTTGTTAAAGTCTTATGATTTGCGGTTCTAGAGTTAAGTTGTTTTGATTGTATTGAAGATAATTTTAGTATCTAGAAGATTTGTGCTTAATGGTTCTATATGTTTTACACTAGTTTGGTTGACCTTATGTTGAACACTACCTTCAAATTTGATGAAGCGTGTTGGATCTATTTAGGTCCTTATGAAGCATGTTTTTGGGTTTCCCTCATTCTAATTCCACCCTAGTATGTTTGGTGTCAACCTAATTTGAATTTGAATTTAGATGGCCGACTTTTAATATGTTTCAAAGTTGAAGATTGTATAAATACAAGATGAATTAGTGATGAAAAGAAGTACAAAGAGAGGTAACTGCAAATAAATAGAGAAGATAGATGCAAGATTGATTCTAATTAGTGAGTGTGTGTGATGCGAGTATAGCAAATCAATGTGAAGCATAAATGACAAGTTTCTAGATGTAGTGAGCAGAAGTTATACTCTATCATTCATGCATGTCTGCAAGTGGTTGAGAAAATTATGGTGGGTTTCTCCTTTGCATTGAGATTGTATTCTCTCTATAACGTATATCTTTTATCTTCTTTGTATCTGTGTGGTAGTGAGCCCTCTGGGTTGTTAGCCCTGTTGGACAGTGATTCCTTGTTTTGGCAGTGAGCCTTGTTTCTCAGGTAGTGAGCCTCTTGTAATTGGTTTTGATATTATTTATAATGTGATTTAATCCTCACTGTGTTTTTTCCCTTATTGGTTTTTCCATGTAAATCTGGTGTTATTGTGTTTTTGTGATGGTTTTCATTTTTTGCACTTACATTTAATGTTTAATCGTTTAAGGAGTGTTAAGGATTAGTTCAGCTAAATGAATTAAGGTTTAAATATGTGACAACTGATTCACCCTCCCCCCTCAGTTATCTTGTTCAAACCTTAAGCATTTTTCATGATCCTTTTGACTGAATAAGTTGTACTTTGAATTTCCATGTGTGGAAATTATGTGAAGTTAGCAAATCAATAATTGGATCCATGATTGAGACTCACAAAGAGGTACCTAAATTACTCATTACAAACCCACAAAAAATGGATTAAAACTAAAATTAGGCCCCCCCAAAAAGATGCAAGAAAATATTTACAAATTGTTAGAAGGTTGGATGCCTAAATCATCCATTTATAACTCACAATTTTTGTTATAATTTTGAGAAAAAATGACTATCCAAACATTAAATTTAATTAAAAATTTAAAATCTTTGTAAACTTCTAGTAAATTTCAAATAAAATTTTCTATTTTTTATAATCAAGGTGAAAGTTATGACTCGTAAAAAATTGTATAAAAAACACATGATTTTGGAGTCCCTAAAAAATAGCTAACATATAGTACAATTTTGAAAGATTAAAGAAACCACTATTTCGGAAACAAAACCATCTTTTCCTCAATTATAAATTTGTTAAAAATTCCTTTCCATTTGTAAGTTATGACAAAATTAAAAAATACCCCTCCTTGCAAGCATAAACAAGGTTACAAGACAACTAGCATAACACCCTAGCAATTATCATAGACCGCTAGCAATTAAAATAGAATTGTATGAAAACAAAATAGAATTGTTTGAAGGTAGCTCCACATGGAGAGGGAATTTTTTTTTTGTTGGAATAGGTGACTATGTCATGGTTAGTGTGATGATGGTATGAACAACACTTGACATTTGATTGGAGGCCCAAAAAGTTACTATATTATGTTGCACCTTGGTGCCTTTTGTTGTTGGATATCTTGTGGTTATTTTTGGAACTCCTTGTGCTCAAGAAGATGTCCACCTTCCACTTTAATTACTTCATATTGGGTACAAATTGTCTATATGTCTTTTCTCCTATCCTTGCAAAAGGCGAGCTAGTGGTTCACATTGAAAACCTCCAATGCTAATATGTTTATGAAATTGGATTCTTTGTCTTATTTTGCAATAGGAAATTATACACTCAAAATTATAGTAGAGATTTTTGTTAAGACACAAGTTCATGCCCTAGGAGGAGCCAAAGGCATGTGGATGTTTTCACTTGCTAAAAAGGGGAAACCATAGCTTGAAAGGTCACTTAAAAAATAAACGTCGACCACTAGTTTAGATATGTGGGTGAGGCTAAAATAAGTGAGTGCACAACGAATATAACACGTAAAATACTTGCAACTAGTCAAAAAATTTAACGTACACGATAAAGTGTGAGGGCACTCTTGTGTAGGCTGTGAGCTAAGTTGAGCCCTTTTGAATTTGGTTTGTGGGCATGCCTCTACCTTAAACATAAATACTATTCCTTGAGTTCAAATTGACCTTCAAGGTCAATGATAACTAGTTAAATTCCAAGGAGAAAAGATGTTGAGAGATTTGTATAAAAAATACACAATTAGCTTGATAAATTGTGTTTCTTCATTGAGACATTATTGGGATCAAAGGGGGTGGTGCCTCTAGTATTGAGAGAACATAAATGTCTATCTACTATAAGTAAAGAGATGACAATTCACAATATTATGGACTAAAAATCATTTATGTTCATGAGGGAGGATAAACTTACATGGAGAATTGGCCATACATATTCAAAACAAGCTAATTAGGGTCAAAACTAGGGCCAATAAACTCGTTAAACCATGCAAAAAAATGGTAAAGGATAACTGAGCCAAGGTCACCTTTGCTATTTTTTTATAATTTTTTAAAAATTCCACACACCTATGGATCTGTATGGATTCCATATGATACTATAGGGTACAAATACAAAAAAAATTGTAAAATTTAAAATTTACCAAATTTGATGAAACAAAAGGCTATTCTTAATTTATCAAGCCTTTCAGACTTAATGGTGATGTTTATTTAGCTTTGCAATGCTCCATTGATAGATTTGACTGTTGAATTCATTAAAAATTGGGAATGAACTTGTAATTCATTTCTTTGATACCATATTGGAGCAAAAAAATGTGAATGTAAAATTCAATAACTTCCATAAGAGAATGCATGCAACAAGTGTTGATGTTATAATAGTGGGAGATATCTTTCTCTCAAATTTAAAAATGATGGATATATAATACCAAGGCAAGTCAGACTTGTTATATATAATAATATTATGAAGAGTCGCCTTGTTTCTTAAAAGAGGCCAACCCAAATGAAGAGTCACCTAGTTTTGTATAAAACTAGGTGATGATCATTCATTTGATCATTAAGTTCATTCATCATAATTTTCATTCCTAGAAGAAGTTCATACTTGAGCAACAGATCATCATCTTGTAGTATAGATCATCATTTTTTAGCAGCATACCAAATTCAAGGAGAAACATATTCATTTGTATCTTTGCATCTAGGAGAGGTGCTATTATTCATTGTATCAAATTTGACATTGTGTTCAGTTATAAGCAGATTTCTACTTTTTGAGTTTCAACATCTTGGGTTTTTCTCCCTCGAGTAGGAAGGTTTTCCCAGGGTATCTTGTTGTGTTGCATTTTCTGATCCTAAATCTAACAACAAGAATTATCTAAATACTATCATAAAATGTATGTAAATGTACAATTCTCTCCTTAAATATGTAGGACAAGGAGGAAGTAGGAAGGTGAAATTAAAACACTAAATAACCCTCCAAGAGATGTGACACATGTAGGAAAATTGGGGAAAGTGTGAGAGCATGTGTCATGTGTCTATGAGGTGAGATAACTAAGCCACTAGGTGAATTTAAGCTAGTGTGAATAGATCTACTAGATCTAGGAACTAGATATACAAAAGCTCTTTTCACACTAACAATATGCCTCTTCTATGTATAGTGACATTTATGTGCTTGATCCCAATTTTGTTCTATCTTTGAGCACCTTCCCTTCACATGATACATCTAAGAAAGTAAGAACTAAAAGATCAAAGAACAAAAGGAAATTTTTGGTCAAGTTATGAATACCACAAATTTTTTGAGTTTGTAAACTTTTTGAAAGTGCAACATGGTTTTCTAATATGCAAAGGATGCAAAAAAAAAAGAAACTTAATGAAATAAATAAGTTAAGGAAGAAGAAAAATTTCCAAGTTCTAAATGTTGCAAAGTTCACAAGTTTGCAAAATTTGTGAATATGCAATAAGGTTCATTTCCAATCTAAAACTCTAACAAAAGAAAAAGGGGGGATTCTTAGTAAATTTTTAAATTAGAAAAAATGCCAAAGGATGTTGAAACACATCATTAGTCCCTTGTATGTTTCATCTACTCGTTGAATGCCAATAATTCTATTGTATATATCTTCATTTACTAGGCCAAATTGGTGTAATTCAAACCATCCATTTTGGGTGGGGTTTCTTCTCAACCATTAATATCATGAGATTTACATGCAATTGCATTCATTTTCCAACTATTATAATCTCCATCATTCTCTCACATGTATTTGGGAATGAGATTTGGCAAGAGATTTATATGCTAGTTTTCCCAAGTCCTTTTCAAGGTTGGTCATTGTTATTTCCAATGGATATTCGTATCAAGTTGATTTTAGGGTTTCAAGTGTTGAGCATCTACTTATAGGAGGATAGTGAACTTTTACACATCAATAAGTCATACAATTGTAATGGGTGTCAAATAGGGATGTCTCTGATCATTTGTGTACTTTAATGTGAATCTAGATCATTTTGTTAAGGTTTCCTCTAATCACACTTGTTGGCATAAATGTAATGGATACTTGATGAATGTAACCACATTTTAAAACTTTATAATTCTTGTATTGATCATTTATCTCTTACATGTGAATTTATATAGTATAGTTTTGGATCATTAAGTATGTTTTATATTTGATACTTATTCCTAATATATTTCATACTTAGATCAATTCCTCTATTCTTTTATTGTATTTTTCCCTCTTGTGAAATATGACTCTATAACCACTTGGATAGGAACTAGTCTAGGAAATAGATGACTCAATCAGACATGTTAAAATAAAGAAAATATTAAACCATGAGTTAAAACTAGTATCAATATGTTTACATCTCATGATTTAACACTTTAATGTTATTTGTGATCCTAAACATTTGATCATCATATTAATTATGTATACTCCCCTTTATCTTACATTTTATACATGGTTTTATTAGCAACTATATAAGGGTTCATATGTTCAATTGGTTAGCCTTTAACCTAGTAACAGTCTTTGGGGTTAAACTTTCATTGGATACAACTATTAATTGTCATATTATTTTATTTTTCAACACCATCAATCATATTTAGGATACCTCTAGGAACACTCTCTTGGGTGTAAGATGATCCTAAAGTGTAAAAGATTTTATCCACTATATTTCTTTTGTTCTTTCTTTTTCATTTGATTATTCTTCACCCAATTAAGATCTAAAGACCCTAAAAATCACATCTCTCAAAAAAACATTTTTTATGGTAGAGATTCTAAAGCTTATAACCTTTAACATTCTCATCATAACTAATAAAGATGCATTTCTAAGCTTTTCGATCTAGTTTAAATTTATTTTCTTGAGGAAAATGAACATAATTCTCACAACCAATTATCCTTAAATATGAAATATGAATAATTTTACTTGTCCACATTTCATAAGGAATTATATTAACAAGAATTGAACAAAGAGATCAATTTATAAAATAACTAGTACTTATATCCTTTGCCCAAAAGTATTGATCTAGTTGCACACCACTTAGCATACTTCTAGCTCTTTCCATTAAGGTTTGGCTCATCCTTTTAGCAACCCCATTTTTTTGGGATTATTAGATGTAGGCTTCTACCAAAAAATACCTACATGCTTATAAAATTTGTTAAATTACCTTAAGTAATATTCCCCACCATTTTCAGATCTCAACACCCTTATATTATAATCTATTTAAATTTTTGATTGAGGCTTTAAATTCCTCAAACTTTATGAAAAAATCATTTTTTGAAAGCATAAAATAAATATAATTGTATCTAAAGACATCATCAATGAATGTAACATAATATGAGATTTACTCATAAAACTAGCATTTGTTGGATCAAACACATTTGAATAAATGATTTATAATAATATCTCTTAGTTCAATTGATTCCAATAGGAAATGAAGACCTATTCTATTTTACAAACACACAATGCTCACATAAATCATTTTTACCAACATAATAATAAGAAAAAATGTCAACCAAATTTATATTAGCAATGGTCTTAAGACTGTTTTCACTTATGTGACCCAGACAATATTGGTGCCACAACATACATGTATTTTCAATGCCAATTACATTAATATAATTATAAATTATGGAGGAATTTATCCTAAATAGATTCTCAATCCAAAATCCTCTAGTAACCATCAAGTTCCCCCTTACTAACCTGCAGCCAAACTTTCTGAGTATCACATACACTCCATAATCATATAACTTGGATATAGAAAGTGTCTTGAAATACCTAGAATATACAAAATATGATTGACGGTTTTAACTCTACCATCATTGAAACACAACTATGTCTTTCCCTTGCCAACAATCTTCTTGGTATTGTTATCTTCAAGGAAAACCTCTCCTCCATCATATGTTATATATGAATAAAACCACTCCTTGTGAAGAGCCACATGGTAGTATAAAATTGAATCAATAATCCAAGAATCATCACTTATATTGTTATCAAAAATAAATAAATAATCATTGTCACAATCATCAAAGGATTTTTTGTGGAAGAATCTAAACTACTTTTCTTATTTTTGCATACCTTCTTGGCAATTCCCCTTTTGCCATAGTTCCAACACTTTTCTCTTCCCTAGAGTTTTAGAATATCCTTTAGACATATATATCTTTATTTTATCCCTTTTAGGCCCTCATTTTTCTTTGGACCTTCCCCAAACATGAAAAGCATATGCCAATTTTTTATTTATGGATTTTCTCCTCATTTTCTCTAAAAGAAGAGTAACAATAAGATTGTCCATTTTTATCTGTACATCACTACCACTAATGGAAATTATTATATTTTCTCAAGTACTAGATAGAGTAAAGTGATAAAATATAATTATCTTCATCTTCCAACTTAACATCTACAAAATTAGTTTGACATAAAATCAAATTAAAAACATAAAATAGTCTACAATAGAATTGTCATCTTTCATTTTCAATGAATATAACTATCACCTATCCTCTTGCAAAACTTGTATATGGTAGTCTCCTTGAAAACATTCAAAATGATAGAATCTATAAGACACAACTATATGGTTCCTCATGCCTTCTTGTTTAGTTTTAACCAATCTTCATCGAACATATCAAATGGATT
Organism: Sequoiadendron giganteum; assembly: GCA_007115665.2. NCBI lineage: Eukaryota > Viridiplantae > Streptophyta > Pinopsida > Cupressales > Cupressaceae > Sequoiadendron > Sequoiadendron giganteum. The sequence continues at coordinate 316,730,056 of CM021100.1, read as the reverse complement.
CTTTTCTTATGAAATAGGAAGCCAATAATCTCTTTCTTCAAGGAGAAATTCAATCTTCAAATTGTACATTTCATATCTAGTACACCATTAAATTTCTCAATATCCATACTTCAAATAGAAGTCATGGTATACAATTCTTTCCTCAATCTTGCAAAATAACACAATGCAAAATCTCCACTACAACCAAAAAACCTTCAATACTTAATCGAAAGGCATCCCTCTCTATGCAAAACTATTAGCTCTAATACCAAAAGTTGAGAAACAAGGTGAAACTAATACATAGATAACTTCTATAGGTGTATACAAACCTGAAATTTTAAACAAGGATTATCATAAGATTAATTATTTGACTACATATTAATCAATATGAGAATTAAATCAGCAAACCATGACAACATAGGATTTACATGGAGAAACTCTTTTGGGGAAAAACTTCACATAAGAAGAAAAATATGTACTAAGATCTTCAAATGTGAGATACATCCACACATTAACACTCTATTTACTCTAATAGCACCTATGTACTTGTAAAATATCATCTAAAACTACCATCTTTTATTCTCAATATATAGGTACATAGAGAAGACAAAACCATGAATGGTTTATCAAAACCATGGTATAATGAAAAATAGTTTGGGTTCCCAACTTGAAGGGTATCTTTTAAGAATGGAAAATTCATCAATGACTTCACATGGACACAATCAATTGGCCCCAAAAATAGTTAACATAATTGTAAAGGCATATTGGTATCATAACCCACAATGACTTAAATCCCCAAGTATAGTGATCCACATTGGAGTGGCCATATCATGTAGGTTTAATTTATCATACAAGATTATCCACTCTTCAATCCTAGTGCCTAGAACTATGAAAGTGCATTTAGTGATCAAAAAGTCAATTGTAATTTCCAGCATTGTGTTCCAACTTCTTCATGAATGCATTTCACACCTAATGCCAATATTCTTGGGGAATTTAAAACAAAATTAAATGCTAATTCACTCTAGGCATCCAATGACACTTTTCAAGAGTGTTGGAGATACATGAATTATACATGGGATTGCAAGGTAAATGGCACCTTAATCCTCCATTTGGTCTCAAGAACATAGGAGTAGTATTTCAACTAGTTATGGATGTAGCTTTCGATGGCCCCATTGATGAGATTATAGTATTGTATCAAGATGACCCCACAACTTATTTCAAATAATGGGTTGATTGTTGTAATCATCTAGAATTATTTTTCAAAAGATGTTTTGAGTGTGGGATTTTATTGAATCCTAAGAAGTGTGTGTTCTGTGTTGAAGAGGGCAATTTACCAAGACATGTTGGTTTGAAAGATAGTGAAAATAGATCCTAATAGGGTCAAGGCCATTGACCTTATTCTTCAACCCAAAAGTGTCTAGGTTATACAAATTTTCTTTGGTCAAATCAATTTTGTTAAAAGGATAATTTCCAATTATGTTGAGAAGACTAGGGAAGTATCCAAAATGCTCAAGAAGGGGCAAACAATCAAGTGGGATATAGAATCCACCAAACCATTTTAGGAATAAGGGTGCTCTCAAGCAAGGACTTGTGCTTACTAGTATTGATTATTCAAGGCCATTTCGATTGGTCTTGTTTTCATCATTTTATACCATTGTTGTTCTATTATAGAAAAAAGGATGGATTTGAATAGTCTATTTCATTTTTAGCAAGTCCATTCAAATAGTTAGAGCTAAAATATTTGACCATATAGAACCATGCCTATGCATTGGTCAAGAAAGTAAAACATTCTAGACTTACCTTATAGGTGTCAAGATCATTTCCTACATACCACATGCTACAATAAAAGACATCTTCACCTAGCAGGAGGTTTTAGGTAAGAGGTTTAGATGGATAAAAATAATTCAAGAGTTTGGCATGGATGTATATCACTAATTTAGTTAGAGGCTAAGGTTTAGCCAAGTTCATGGATGATGCAAATTGGAAGCAATTGAGATACATGATGTAAGTTGCATTGACTTTCCTATCCCTTGTGCTTTACATGATGATCCTTGGTATAAAAATATATATTAGTTGGAGTATTTGAACCACCCACCTAATATGATGGAAAATCAAGAAAGGACTCACAAAATCACAACCAAAAAAATTGTATTATTGCATGGTAAGTTACTGTGGAGAGACCTTGAAGGGGTATTATTGAGGCGTGTCAATCACAAATAATCTATTAGAGTCATTAGTGAGATTCACCAAGGTGTTTGTGGGGGGAATTTCATGGCTAAAACTACAACTCATAAAATTTAAGGATAGGTTAATGGTGGCCCACATTGTTTAAAGATGTAGCTAAAATTATAAGAAAATGTGATTCTCATCAAAGGTTTTCTAAAAAATGAAATTTGTAGGTGCCTTACCTCTTACCAACATTTTATTTTGAGACTCTTTCAACAATGGGGAATTAATTTTATGGGGGAAATTGTTGAGTGATAGTAATGGTTTTAGGTGGATCCTTTTTGCCACCAATTGCTTCACTAAGAGGGTTGAGGCTATACCCATTTAGAGAGTTATTTCAAATGTAGTTATTGACTTCTTGTTATTATTACTAGATTTGGGGTACCAAAAAGGATTGTGGTTGATAATGTAATGTGTTTTATAGCTCAAAAATTTATTGATTTATGTACTAAATATAGCATCAACATAATTTACTCTTCTCCCTACCATTCACAAGGGATTGGACTAGTTGAGTCTAGCAATAAGAGTTCCTCATAAAAATCATAAAGATAACTCTTGAATTAAATAAAAGAGGCGGGATGTCAAGCTTGTGTATGTTGTTTGAGCGTATAAAGTGACCTATTATAAGTCTATAAATAAGATTCATTTTGATTTCTTGTATGGGGCATGTGCCAACTTGCCAATTAATATGGAGCCACATGTTTTTAGCTTGTTAAAGGAGGTGGATGGCCACCATATGGATGCTTTGTCACAAAGAATTGATTAGTTAACTAAATTAAATTAAATGAGGAGGGTTAAACATGACATGAATCTATCACACAAGGAAAAGGTGAAGTTTTTATTTTATAAGAGGGTTGTGCATAGATGTTCAATTGAGAGATGTTCTTTTATGGAATGTGAGATTACAAGACAAAGGAAAGAACAATAAGTTTGAGGCTTTGTGCTTGAGCCTATATGTCATTGAAAATTAGTGTAGACAAGACACTTATTATCTTAGAAGATTTGGATATGATCTTAAGGAGTTGTTTATTTATGGGCAATATTTAATGTATTATTTTGCTTAATGGTAATAGTTTAGATTTTATTGTATATTTTTTTATCTCATGTTGCTTCCTTATGTAGTTATGTCTACAATTTTTCCCGTGTTTAACATTGTGCCTTTGTTATGTCATTTCTATTTTTGTTTTGTTTCTACAGAACACACTCCTTTTTTGAGAGCTAGCTATTGTGTCTATTGTTGATCCTAACATATTTTTGAGTTTGCAACTAAAAATTACAATAAATTCTTACAATGTTCATAAGGACCACTCAACCCCAACCAAAGTCAATGTTGGCCTCTTCTGCAATCATATATATTTTGTATCTTCATCTATATTCTTATTGTTTGCCCAATCAAGTTGTTCATATACTTTTATCTATATCTACATCTTACTTACATTGCCAATACATAACATTTTGAAGATTGCCTTCAAATATTATACTCTTATACATGTTTGCAAGCAAATATTTGTTTATAATAACTATTGTTAGGAATAAGGTGTCTCAACCTTGGATAATTCCTATTCTTATTATTTGTTTTGTAAAATGTATTTCTTGCAAATAATGTAGTTAAGTGTGAGTGTACATGTCTAGTTTGCATGTTGATGTGTCACTCCACTTAATGTGTCGGCATCTTGAATTGTGTGTAAGGAGATCATGGCTGAAACGGTTATGACGGATTCCTATGACACGTAAGAGCTATGTCTGGAAGATTCAATGACAGGTGAAGACATGTGGAAATTGATAAAGTTGAGTACCATTACGATGCGAGTTCCTATTTTCTCGGAGAATGGTAAAACCCTAATACAGTTATCTTCGGAAGTTGCCCTAAAAGGGAAGCGCATGATATAAGCGTTTTTTAGGGTTGCGAAGATTTGGTGTGAGTGTATTGTTGGAACGTTTTTTCATGCTGCCGCATTTTGTCTTCAAGAGTTGGAAATCTCCTGAAAGAACTTGCATTGCAAGTGTGTTGTAACCGTTGTGTTGAAGATAATACATTGTGCAGGTTTTGGAGTGCTGGGGTTTTTTACTTTTCCCCAGGGTAAATCATTGTGTCATTCTTCATTTTCCTGCAATATCTTTGTTAAGTAGATTAACGAATCTGAAATAAGGGTTTAAAACGAATTTGCACCATACTTTCCTTAAGAGATTAGTGTAGGAAGCTGTTTCCGCACCTGAGTTTCCTTACAACTATATCCTCATATGTATTTGCATATGTGTGCCATTCCCTAGTGCACTAACACATAATTCATAATTGTCCTTCCCATTATGCGTTATCCAGTGCTTTCCATTGTTTTATATGGTGGTCTTCCACTTCACTAAGTGCCATCTTCTTAGTGGATTTCTCATTAACTTTTCCCACACAAGATAATCTTAAGAAGACTCTAAGGGGTAGCATTGGAATATGGAGGAAGTCCTTTGGTCTATGCTATAAAGATTCATATAGGTGGTACCATTTTCTTACTTTCTTTCTTAGAATTCGTACAGATTTATAGTAAAGAAACAAAGAAAGGAAGATATGGGGCCATCTAAAGACACTACCCCTTGAATTTTCCTTGGATTGATAAAGAGTTTATGGAATAAAGAGTTTGACATCTCTTTTGTCCTTGTAGAGGCCGTAAAATATGGAGGACTTTTGTTTTATTATAATTTGGCTTATGTGGTGCCATAGTGGGAGGAAGGACATATCCATGGTCCCAAACATCTATTTTATCAAAAACTAAAGGAAAATCATGTAAGAGTTAGGTGCCTTTTATAATAAAAAATGATTTGTTTTGTTTTTCTTAAAACATTTTAAGAGGATGGTGTGGTGCTATATAATTACGTGGGTTTTGTCTTATTATTTTTATAAGGAAGTGGTGGAAATAAAATTGTATTATATATGGTTGTGTGGGAAGGATTCGTGCATGTGGAGAAATATTTTATTATTCTTTTTGCTTCCAGACCCAAAGAAATCAGGTTTGATACATAAAAACATTGAAATTAACTGTAAATCAATTTCTATTTTTAATATATGAGATAGATTTTCTACATATGTTTTGATTTGAAAGTATGAAAGGGGATTCTTGGTATTTTCTCATCTTATTATTATTTTATGAGTTTAAGTGGTAAATGTAATTAGAGCTTCTAATTTTATTAGTCTGATTTCTTGATGTGTAGTTGCAACATAATTTTTTTGTATATATCTAAGATCTTATTAAAAATTCTTAAATTCTGATGAGTGAACATCTTGTTTGTATCTTTGTATCTCAAATAAAATTTATGGTTCAAATTGGATGAAGGCGCCAATCTCTTTGCCTCTTACTCTTTCACCACCACCAAAATCATGAAATACAAATTTCAAACTATTTTCTAACAATGGTATAAACATTGATTTACTCAACATTACAAGCCCAATTTTATTTAAAAGATCCTATCCTAAGAACTTGAAACTGAATATATTTGTGGGTTGTGTGTTGTTGTTCATATCGACCATTATACAAGGTATGTCGTTTAAATACAATAAAAATCTTCAAGGGAATAACTAGTCTGATTATTAATTGCTTGTAGGGAAATTTTATTGTAATTGAAGAGGTTTTGAATTTGAGTTAGCAAACTTGTAGAATTGAAGCTAGTGACACCTTTTTAACAACTTTATCTTCATATAGTGAGTTTGCCCTCAAGTTTGGTTTTATTTCCCATATGAAACTCAAGGATCACTTTCCTAGAATTCGTACAATCTAAAATGAAGAAGGCCAATCCTGCCTTAACGCATTGGCCCCTTTACCATCCAGTGTTTGATCATCAACCCTTGCCATCTATCCTAATTTGACATCTTCAATCTCAAAACGTGTGTTTGTAGAGTGTGGGATTTGTTATGAAAAGAACTATAGCAAAATCTAAATGCATTCATGTAGAGTTCGTCACTACATTGCATATATACATTGCTCATGATTCTACACATTTGACTTTCTCTATCCATCACTACTACATTAGTAAAGTCAACATTATAGCTCTACAACCTCTTGCTAAAATCAATTTATACATCATCAACAATCTTACTCTACCTAAAACTTTCAAACCAACAACATTCTTCTTTTTATAACAAAATTCTTCTACTTATTAAAACTCCACTCTTAATATATTTGCTTAAAGAAGGTAGTTTTTATCTTTGAGCAAATATATATAATAGGGTAGTTTCTATATGAGGGTAGTTTCTATAAGAAGGTAGTTTATATCTTTGAGAAAATATGAAGCTTTCTATTCTGCAAAACAATCTTAAAAGAAATTCAAAATCTACTCTTCAAGAGCCAAAAGATACTTACATGAAGGGCCATGAGCATATTTATACAAGACAAACTACCTATAGTGATCTGGGTTGGAAATGGAAATGGATCATTTTATAGTCCACGATACCCGACAATCTATTATTTAGCCTACAGATAGCTTATAGTAATATGAAACTACCTCGTACTTCATATAGAAAGTTGTGAAACAAATCTGATACACCACAGCAAAAAAAAAAAAACATATCAGAAGTGAAAGGAAGATCCTCCTCGTGATCAACTAGATAAAAACTCTTAGGGATGCTTGATATAGATGGTCAGGCATTCCCCTTTATCTACAATAATGGAGATCAAATGCACTGGAGAAATCTCTTAACCATTTGTGATGCACCCTCAAATCTATTGGACAATTACCACTCGATAAATGCATAATAAATCATTGCTGTAAATTATCACAGCAACATGTGATGTACTTCCTAAAGTCGCGTGCAAGACAGCTGGGATGCAGACACACAAACAGAGGGTGTCCCTGTGGAGTGAGGTGGGACAAGCCCAGGAGAACCAGAACTTGGAAAGTCCACTGAGCGAGAAATAGAATGGCCGTTCAGAAGATATCAATTGATGGAAATCATCTTGTCAGAGATAGGCATGGTCGATGGGTCCCGCAGTACGCGGAATCTACTGAGGAATGCTAGCACAGAACGTTTGATAGGCGATCAGTGGACTCTTCTTTTGACGTAGGGACTCAAAACCTATAAAAAGTTCCATTATTGGACTTTTGGGCTCTTCTTCTGAATGGTGTATGCTGGAAGTACGATTTTTTTAGTGACTCTCATGGCTATTCATGGTTGCTGTCAATCCAAACTTGTGTCTCACGAAACCCTTGAACCCATTCCAAATCGAATGACATGCAACAAACCATCTCCGAAGAGATAGTGGGAAGAAAAAACTGAAGACTTTTCCCGATTATTATCTTCCAACCCCACAGGTGATGTGCATAGACTGGGCATGAGAGATCCTTTTTTAAGCCTGTGTTTCCTGGGCAGATATTTTCTTCATTCTCGACCTCTTCTTTGAGTTAACAGACATGTCACTGGTCTCTGAGCGGTCAATCATCTACAGGGGAAGGTTTACAGGGGCAAATCCAAAAGGATAAGATCTAATAGTTTGAGCATTTTGATTTCGGTGTTTTTCAAAATTATATGTGATGATTTCAAATTATTTCTATTTTTTATAGTGACTTATTTCACAAGGCAGGTGCATATAATTAAATTTTAGATCTACTTTATCAAATATGATGTCAGAGTAGTATGCTCTTTGTTGAGGTGTGCAAAAAGACTTCTAAAAAAGGGTAGATAGATAGTTGTGCATTAAGTACATGTTTTATTGGTGAACCTAGCATCACATGATTTGTTACTTTTTAGATAAAAGAAAAATATTTCATTAAATTATGAGTACTCCTATCAACACTAACAACTTTAAGGTCACAACTACTCGAGCTATACTACTAAAAATATTGGACATTAATCAACAAATGATATCACAACTATTGGAACATGCTCACCTATGAGGTCCTCTACCCCACATAATTATTGAGAGAGCTTCAAATTAGCTTCGACATGTCTATCCCACTCATTATCAAAGGACAATGGGAGACACTTTAATATTATTAAATCTAAGGATAATAGGAGCATGGGGTCATAATGTAAATCCATGGATGTTATTTCTAATTGCACCTTTGTATCCAACTTTGTAAAGCAACGTGATCAGTGAATGGTATGCCACTGTTGGGTTGGCGAGAGTTGATCTTGTTGGGCAATTACTAATCACCTTCACCAAAGCCTCCTAGAAAACATCATCAAACAAGGGTGCTCCATTAGATGATTATGATGAAAATATGTCTTTATTCACTTAGTGAGTGTAGACACCTAAATTTGACCCTTTACATAAGGTCAAATTTATCCCTTTCCTTCATCCCCTTCATCAACGCTAATTAAATTATTTATTTAATTAATGTTCCATTTTTCCTAACATTCCTAAGGTATTTAATTTAATCAATTAAATACTTTATACATAAGCCCACTTCATCTCTAAATTAAATAAATGCAATCAATTTATTTAATTTAGTCAATTATCTTTTTCAATTTTTAATTCATTATTTATCTCTCCTTGTTACATCCTCCATTACTTTTTCGATAATCCGGGTTTATTTAATTAATCATTCATTAAGATGTGCATATCTTTAATTAGGATTAATGTCACATCCTTCATAACTTGCCACTTGTTTTTAATCATCATTAATTAATCTAATCATCTGATTGGACAATCATAATCCTAATCACTTACCCCTTTTAACATGTCCTTAGGTCAACCTTCTTGGTACTTACATTTTTTGGGTTGACCTCTTTCCCATGTGAATTAAAAATTCACACTTATTCCCCCCATGCATTTGTCTTCCCCATGACATCTCATATGTCACATCATACCCATGGGACAAAGACACCTTCTAGAAGGAATCTTGTCCTACCCTTTGGTTTCTTCCAAAAAGTGAATTAAAAATTCACTTTTATTCTTCCAAATCTTTCCCCTTCCCCATGTGATCATTGAGAGGTCACATCAGTCACATGCCAAAGTACTTGCAAGTACCTTGGGACCACATAGCCTCTTCCATATCATTTGTACTTTTGTCATCTCACCTTGTCCTTTTGGACACTTCACCTGCCACATGTTAAAATGTGAGGGCTTGTGAGTTCTCAACTCACCATAGCCATCCATCTTGGCTATGGTGGATCAATCATGACCGTTGAATTCTCTAGAGAATTCAACTTCTCCTATAAATAGCCCCCTCTTCTCATTAATTGAGTTAGTTGTTACATGTATATCAAACTTTTGCTCTCAAGCCTTTTAAGCCATTTTAGCCATTTATTGCAACATTTAACACTTACCATTGCATTTTAGAATCCATTATCTCATGCACCCACCTTCATTAGCTACTCATCCACCATCATTATTGCAAGTCACCAATCGAAGGAGCACACATATTATCAACTATCAAAGGGCCAACCAACAGAAACATGGATAAAAAGTATATCAATCTCATTTTCACTTTTATCTTCTTTGTATCTTGTGTTTAACTTAGGCTAATCGCTTTGAGGTGTTAGGTGTTTTTGTGCTTCTCTTGCATTCTAGTTTATTTTTCACTTTAGATTAGGACATTTTTTTCCTTCACATTTTCGGCACGCCCGATGGGACCCACGTCACGAGTCTTCTTTTTTGAAAGTTTTTTGCAGATTTTGACATAGAGGGGCGGCCTTGTCCACTGTTTGGGTGGCCCTGACCTAGCAACAAATTTTTTTGTTGTTCTTTTCTGAGTGTTTTTCTATGCAGGTTCCTTGTTTGGGCAGCCCTGACCTAGCAGCAAAATTTTTTGATGTTTTTTATCATTTTTCTAACTATTTGCCTTGCAGGTTTCATGTTTGGGCGACCCTGACTTGGAGGGGAGGTCCTGACCTAGCAGCAAACTTTTTCACTACTGTTTTTCATTATTTTATGACAACTATTTCTTGTAGGTTCAAAAGGTTCGCTTGTCAAAGATAGAAAATAAACTACTGATACGTGTGTTTTGTAGGTGGAAAATAGTGTCCAATTAGTCTTGTCTTTCCTTTTTTCTTAAAATAGGAATATAGGACTAATTAAAGGGTCAATGAATCTGCTTGTCATGTTTGAAGTGGATTATTGACGTATCCAATCCCCTTGCGCCATTTGGCGATCCTGGGTGAAGAGAAATCATAGTCCACTTAGTTCTTTTTACCCCCTTTTTTCATTTTATTAGCATGACCTACTTGGGGATTTCATCACCCCAAGGGACGATTCCAACCACGTGTTATCGATGAGGTATATGAAGAGGGGAGGCAAAATTTGTACCTCAATCCAATCACATCGTGTCTAGCAGAGCATCGAAACTAGGGTGATACCTAGATAGACGTGAAAGGTTGGTCTGAGCTCCCAGTCTCCCATTGGCTGCTCCCGACTCATGCTTGTAGATGGGTTGGTGTTCACAGTTGTGCCCCACGTACCATGAGTATATTGGGAATGTCACTAGCAAACTTATTAAGCCTAGATAGAGGACCATGTTGGCCATACCTTTACACTAAAATTAGGCTTGTGTTGCTTGAAGTGTCTTCTTGTGAAAAACCAGTACTTGTTAATCAATCCTTGGCCTTTTTACTTGCTGTTTCCATCATTTTCCATCACTGTTTTTGACTAAGTTAGGTTCAGACCATTATTTTTCAACCAGTTGTTCACCCATTTTGGGAAGTTGTTTGCCCCTTTTGAGTGGTCGTTTCCCCGTTCCGAGCATCCATCAACATTTTCTGAAAGTCATCATTTCATTGAGAAAAACACATAGGTGCTTCTTAGAACATCATCAAAGTCCATATCTATCATCAAATCATTCATCCCAATCATCTAGACATCATTTTCAGGGTTGTGATTTTTATGCAAAAACTTTCGGAGGCTATAACTTTTGACTCGGATGTGGATTTTGGCTGAATTTTTTTGGGTGGTTGCATTATGAGTTGGCATGTGGATTCCCATTTGATTGAAAATCCATTGGAGCCCGTTTCGACACATTTTTGAGACCTCAAAGTTTCATCTGGACCCTCAAAATCGCAATTCAATTTTTTTTCTAGTTTTTGAAAAATCATTTTCGTTAATAACTCGGAATGCATGTCTCAGATTTGGGTTGTTAATTGGCAATTCATCCTATCTTAGTTTTGGGTATTCAAAGGTATGCTTATGAAGTTTCCTAAAATAACAAAATTTGACAATTTTTGAAAACTGCCAAATCTAGCAAAAATCTCATTGTCAACACCTTATGTCCTCTAGTTGAAACCCTTGAACTTTGTTTCAAATCAATCATATCATATCATCCGGTCCAATCCCAGTCTGAGCCTTAATCCCATCATCCTAATATGAGCTTTCATCTAACCCAAATATAAGCTTTAACATGATCCTGCTTCGACAAGTTGTTCACCTGTTCAGGGAACTTATTTACCCGTTTTGAGCACTGTTTCTTAGCCTCCTACCTACGTTCACTCATTCTGAGTAGTATTTTACCCGTTTTGTGAATCCAACTACCCATTCTAGAGGTCAGCTTTATCCAGGACCCCGTTTGGGTTCGTTTTGGTGTCTGTTCAGTTATTTTTGGCTAAGTTTTTCCTGTTTGGGCGACCCTGACCTCTGTTTGGGCGACCCTAACCTCTATCTGGGTGGCCCTGACCCAGAGGCGCAACCTTGACCTTTTTTTGGGTGGCCCTAACCTCTATTTGGGTGGCCTTGACCTAGAGGGGCGGCCCTGACCTTCAAAACAACCATTTTTACTATTCTAGGAAGCTGTTCACCCATTCTGGCAACCTGTTTCCCCGTTCTGAGTGTTATTCCCTTGCTCGGGTTACCGAACCATCCATCCTAATCATTCGCCCATCCATTCCAAGTATCCATTTGCACGTTCTGAGAATTGTTAAGTCTTTTTTGTTTGGGTTGTTTAAGTCAAAATTTGGTCAAGTCTTTTCTGTTTGGGCGGCCCTAACCTCTGTTTGGGCAACCTTGACCTTAAGGGACGACCCTGCCCTCTAAAACAACCTTTTTCAAGACCCGTTTGGCCATTTTTGGACCTGTTCCTCATCATTCTCTATTCAAGCGGCCTCCAAAGGGGCGGCCTTGCCCTACAAAGGGGCAGTCCTATTTGGGCAACCTTGACCTCAAGGGGCAATCCTGCCCTTTGAAACAATGTTTTTTAAGACCGCATTCAATCATTTTTTGACCTATTCCTCATCATTCTTTGTTTGGGTTGTCTTTCCCTCCAAAGGGGCAGCCTTGCCCTACAAAGGGGTGGCCCTAACCTCTGTTTGGGTGGCCTTGACCTCAAGGGGCGACCCTCTCCTCCAAAACAACCTTTTTCGGAACCCCGTTTAACCGTGTTTGGACCTATTCCTCATCATTTTCGATTTGGGTGGCCTTGCCCTTCAAAGGGATGACCTTTCCCTACAAAAGGGCAGCCTTGACCTCTGTTTGGGTGGCCTTTACCTCCTACCCTCTGAAACAACCTTTTTGGGACCCCGTTCAGTTGTGTTTTGACCTGTTCCTCATCATTTTCTATTTGGGCGGCCTTGCCCTCTAAAGGGGTGGCCTTGCCCTACAAAGGGGAGGTCATGACCTCTTTTTGAGTGACCTTGACCTTAAGGGGCAACCCTGCCCTCTAAAACAACCTTTTTGGGACCTCGTTCGATCGTGTTTTGACCTGTTCCTCATCATTCTCTATTTGGGCGGCCTTTCCCTCCAAAGGGGTGGCCCAAACCTCTGTTTGGATGGCGTTGACCTTAAGGGGCAGCCCTTCCCTCCAAAACAACCTTTTTCAGGACCTCGTTCAGTCATTTTTTGACCTGTTCCTCATCTTTCTTGATTTGGGAAGCCTTGCCCTCTAAAGGGGTGGCTTTCCCTCCAAAGGGGAGGCCTTTCCCTACAAAGGGGTGGCCTTGACCTTTGTTTTGGTGGCCTTGACCTCAAGGGGCAACCCTATCCTTTGAAGCAACCTTTTTCGGGACCCCGTTCGGTTATTTTTTGACCTGTTCCTCATCTTTCTTGATTTGGGCAGTCTTTCCCTCTAAAGGGGTGGCCTTTCCCTCTAAAAGGGCGGCCCTGACCTAATTTTGGGTGGCCTTGACCTCAAGGGGCAACCCTATCCTCTGAAATAACCTTTATTTTACTTTCATTCGTTAGTTGTTCACCCATTTTGGCAACCTATTTTCCCGTTTCGAGTGTTGTTCCCTTGTTCGGAGTGCCCGTCCATCCATTCTGAGTATCCATTTTCTCATTTTGATCAATCGTTCACTCTTTTTGACCAGCTGTTCGCCCATTCTAGGAAGTCGTTCACCTATTTCGACAACCTATTTTCCCATTCTGATTATCTTTCTCCTGCTTCAAGTATCCATTCACCCATTCTGAGTATCTATCTACCCATTTGAAGTGTTGTTCCCTCATCCCATCATCTAAATATGAGCTTTAATCCAATATCCCAACTTGAGCTTTAGTCCACCTACACCTTCTTCCAATCCATCCTATTTATCGTTCCATCGTCTAGTTTCCTCCATCTTCTCAATTCATATCCATTTTGTAGCCATCATGAATCCTTATCCCCCTCTCGCCCGACCAATAATAGTAGTCAAGGGGAATCCTAACTACATTGACAACGATAACGAAAGTCTGGTTGATCATGAAGAGTGTTATATAGATTCCCTTGACACAATTATTACTATCAAACTCTCTCCAATCGCCTCCCACAATCCAATCACTCCTCTGAACTATCCCTCCATGCCTTCATCTGCATCTAATAATAGTCCTTATGCTACCCTTGACAAGGGATATTCAACATCCTCACCATCGACATATTCATCATGTCCTCCCTCTCCACCTCTATCCTATCCAACATCCACATTCTCTTGTAGTAATCCACCATCCCCATACTCCTACCCTTATCATCACCTCTACCTTAATCCCACATCCCAATCTTCCCATCGTAATCCATCACTCACACATTCCTATCATACTCTACCATCTCAATATTCCTCTTATCCTAATCCACCATCTCAATCTTCCTATCCTAGTCCATCATCCATATCCTTTTATGCCAACCCACCATACATGGCTTCCTATGGTAGTTCACCACCTCAATCTTCCTGTTCTAATCCAATGTCTACACCTTCCTATCATAATCCCCCATCCCAATATCCTTACATTAATTCCACATCTTTCCATCCTAATCCTCCATCCATGTCCTCCTACGAGAATCCGCCACCCACATCCCCCCATCCTAATCCATCATCCACATCTTCCTACTATTATCCATCATCCCAATCTTCTCATCCTAATCTATCATCCAAATCTTCCTACTATCACCCACCATCCCAATCTACCCAACCTAATCCAACATCTACATCCCCCTATCTTAATTCATCATTTGCATCCTCTTGCATCACTCCCCCTTTCACCGCATTATATCTTAATCCTCCCACCACTCTTAGCCCTCCATCTAGTCCCATCCACTCATCTAATCATAATCCTCCATCTCCTCCTAGTCCTCCATCTAATCCACCCATTCACTCATCTAATCCTTCAATCCCTAACCCTAATCCTCCATCTCCTCCTAGTCCTCCATCCAATCCCATCCCCACGTCTAATCCCTAATCCTAGTCCTCCATCCATCCTTGATCCTCCATCCATTCCCATCACCCTACCTAATCCTACATCCCTTCCAAATGTCGCCCAAGGACTCATAATAGAAGAGACACCATGCCCTCCCACTCTATCATGTACTATCACTAGTGATGAGGCCCTCCTCCATCCTACACCTATCCCTCCCATTACCATTCTTGATACCGTCCAAACGGTTGAGCCCGCCAAACCCATCAAATCCATTGAATCCCCATCTTCTACTACTGGATCCACCCAATCCATTAAAGACATCTAATCCCCTCCTCCTAGTCCTAATATTCACAAACTTCAATCCCATGACCTTCATGAATCCTCCATCCTCCTATCTCCCCAAATTGAGGAGTCCCTCCAACACTCTTCCATCATCATACATCCCACACAAGATGAGTCATGCCAAGAGCTCGATCTAAAGCCTGTAGACATATCCCCTCCCCCAAGTCAAGATCATATCCCTTCATCCATCCCATCTCAAGATTCCTTTCCTCAAATAAATCATGATCCTATCATCCCATCCACCCCCTCTCAAGATCACCCTAGCTCATCTACTTCATCCCATGATCCCCTTTGCACTCAAGATCCAATCTCTCCATCTCATGAACCCTTATCATCCACTGCCCTAAATCCAGATCCTATCATACTCCCTAATTCCTCTCCTAATCCCTTATCACCTCCTCCTCCCAATCAGGATGTTGCTCTCTCCTCATCTCCATTAGACAATCCTCCATCGTTGCCTGCCATCCCAACACCACTTTTTTATCACCTTTATAACATTACATGCGTCCGTGGTGGTCTTCTTGTGGAAGAAAACCAAAGTATAAGCACCACCTTTCCTCCTCCACCTGCTAACACACTCGCATCATGCTTCCAAAAGAATAATAATCCTACCATAGATCACATGCTCGAGAATATGAGCTATCAAGGAAAATTTTTAGGCCTTCATGAGCAAGGAATGTTAGAGCCCATTTAGGTCAAATAACATCTAGGTGCGCATGGTCTTGGATATATCTCCCAAGACTCACAATCCAAAAATGTTGGTACAACCTCCATACATCCTAAGCGAGCCTCTTCCCAAGGAACGAGAGGCACTTCTCATCACTCTACCAAATCCTTTGTTGCCATCCTTCCTCCTCCATCGTATTATCACAAAACAACCATCCATTTTCCTCCTTCATCCTCTAAGTCCATTTTGGGTCCTTATGTTCCTCCATCCACCATCGCTCATCCTCCATCTATTGCATCTATTTTGGGCCCTTATGTCCCTCCATCCACCACAATAACTCCTAAATTCATAAACCCTAATCAGGATCAACAAAGGCACCCATCCATGCATGTTATCTCATATCCTCCATCCATACATCCTCATCAAAAGCCTACATCTATCACTCCATCCACGTCTTCTCCATATCATCCATCTCCTCATACCCATCTCATTGCTACTAAAAGCACTTTGGATGCCAAAGCAACAATGCATAAATCCAAACATCCACATGAATCTAAATCTCCTCATGTCCCCTTCAAAAGACATGTTGCAAAAAAGAAAAATCAAACACATAGGCCACAAAGGCCCACCAATTCAAAAATCAAAACCATGTGGATCCCAAAGTCAAAAAAGGTAATACCTTCACATGAAAAATCCATGCCGACATCAAAAGTTGTTATGCCCAAAGCTAATAATTCACATCCTCCATCTCCTAAATCTATTTTGGGTCCTTATGTCCCAAAATTCACTATCCCAACGCCTCCATTATCACAACATTCTTTACCCATCAACCCTCCTATCATTTCACATCTACCACATGTGCCAATGTTGGTCCTGAACACCTTCCCCCATCACACATCCACTCCACTATTCCATCCATACACTTTCCAACATCCCATCCACTATCCCTCATATCTCCCCCATCAAATCCCTTTAATCCATCCTCTTGCATAATCCATCCTTTCTAATAAGGTTGTGCCAACATCCAAATAGTCACTTCAAACATGGGCTCTTATTACCTCATCTAGAACTTATGCTCGAGTCCTTCATCCATCCACTTTATCATATGTCTTCTGAATCCATATCTCTCATCCATCTTCACTCCATATCCTAGTCAAAACTCAAAAACTCAAAACAAAAGAGCAAAAAGTAAAGAGAAAATCAATCATCCAATGGTGAAAACTTGGCAAACAAGTGCCTTGGATAAGTACCATGGTAAAAACCTAGAAAATAGGCATCATGCGTAAATCCCCCATCTGATCTCCTTCCATAATTGGGGGCAACTTCCACCCATGCATTCCTTTCCTCCATCTCCTACAACTGCCTATCTTCCACATCTTACCCATCATCCCCCATTCATATCCCAATCCCTCCATCTTCCTTGTGATCTTGATAAAGATAGGGGCACATATATATACCTGCTTTGGACATCTCTTGGCATATTTTCCCATCCACTATCATTTTACCTATCCTCCCCATCTACTTTTATGATCCATGCTTCCTAGACACATCCATCTACCTTACTTGCCCACCCATTCTACTACGATCCATATCCATTCGCTCCTTTATTTCCCCATCCTTCTATCTTCCATTCATCTTGCCTCATCATACATGACACATCTAGAGTGGGGGCATCTCCTTCTTTTTGTCTTAGTCCTTGGAGACCCCATCCATCTCCCCATCCTTATCTTCCTATCTACCCATCCACTAGTCCTTTTCCATATTTTCATCCTTATCTCCTCATCCATTTGTCTACCCAGTAATCCATGTCATCTTTCCAAATCCTTATTCTTCTATCCATCTATCCTAGCATCTTTCTATCTCCCCATCTTTATCAATCCCTCCATTTTCCTTCCCTCTCATAATCCCTTGTCATTGGTATCTAGCTATAGGCTACCTCCATGCCATCCAATGCCATGTTATCTCACTATCATCACTCCTATCTATTTCATACATATTTATGATATCTTATCACTCTTCATCATTCATCTATACATCCTCTCATCCTCCTAATTCATCTTCTAATAATCTAGATCACTATTCCATCCCTGAGCTTCACATAACCCACATCCAACATATCAACCATCCCATCCACACGGCCTCTCCTAGCTCTCATATTAGCTCCATCCTTTTATCCATTTATCATGGTCCCCTCATCATCCCTTATTTGTTGTCTATCATTGGTCTCTTGTCGAACTATGTGGCCCTTGCGCTTTCACGTAGGCAAGGATGGTCATTTGATCCACCCTCGAGGTTCTATCTTTTGTCTATCTTGTCCTCTTCCATCGTCTATCTTTGGCCTTGTGTCAAACTATGTGGCCCCTGCGCTTTCACATAGGCAAGGTCAATCATTTGATCTACCCCCAAGGCATTTTTTTGGTCTACACCCTCCATCGTTTTCTCTGTCGTCCTCTTTCCGCTTTATCATGGTATTTTCCTGAACTATGAGGGCTATGTGCTTTCACGTAGACAAGGTTTATCTTTGATCAACCCTCGAGCCCCTAGGTCTTTATCTCTAGGGTTTTTATTGTCTTGTGTCTTGTCATCCTGTCATCTTGTCATCTTTTCGTGTCATCAAGTATGTCCCTATTCTAGCTGGTGATTATGAAAAAAGGTCATTAGTCTCATGAGGTTCAATCAGTTTCAGCTATCCTGCTTCATGTCGATCAACCAATCTATCCTCCATCTTTGGTCTCAACAGGATGTATCCTTCCTAACAGACCGCGTCAACCCCATCCATCCTATGGCAAAGGACATTTGAAACTTGATTGTGATATTTTAATGCTTTTGGTTTTTGTTTATCATTTGAGCTCCCTATCATCACTTTTCAAGGCCGTCATGATCTCTCATATTATGGTGTGTTTTGACTAGTTAACATAGGGGCATATCTTGATTATTATTTTATTTGTTGTCTTCTTGTTTGTTTGTTACATTGGGGCATCCTTTTGTGCTCGTGGTTATCTCAATACCTGGCCCGACCGAAGTCATTGTGACTTTGGGGTATTGGGATAGCCTTCTTGTTTGTTGTGTTTGTTTTATGCATCAGACACTAATCCATCTTAGTTTACATACCCTGACATCCGATGTCTTATGCTATAGCAAAAATTAGTGTTCCGAAAAATGGCAACTTGCATCTTCCATTGCATTGCATCTTTACCTCCATCATTTTCATCTTGCATCTCCATCCAATCCTAATCCATTCCATCTAGCACAAATCCTCTAATCGCATCTTTGGTCTTTTTCCTAGCCTTGATACAAGTCTTGACCCAATCATCATCATTAGCAGGATGTATCCTTCCCTATCCTTGTGTTGTTATGGGATGTATCCTTCCCTCATCAACAACACTCTTATCGGGATGTATCTTTCCCTATCCTTGTGTTGTTTGGGGATGTATCGTTCCCTCATCAACAACACTCCATCCATCCTTAGTCCATCTTGGCTTGTATCTTGACTAGGGCAACATCATATTTTCCCTAGAATCCATT
This sequence comes from Sequoiadendron giganteum, assembly GCA_007115665.2. Lineage (NCBI taxonomy): Eukaryota > Viridiplantae > Streptophyta > Pinopsida > Cupressales > Cupressaceae > Sequoiadendron > Sequoiadendron giganteum. Next base: position 316,710,811 of record CM021100.1, on the reverse strand, counting down.
TGTTCTTGCCTTTATCTCTTCATCATCCTCTCTCATCCATCATTTTGCATCATCTTCCCCCTCTACCTTTGCATTATCTCATCCATTTCGAGAGAACACCATTGTTCTCTTGAACCCGCATGTCCTCTCAAGGGGGCGTCATCAATCCCTAATCTTCATATTCACTCCCATCATCTTTCCTCCTAGTCACTCCTCAAATGACTGGGGCATCTTCATTAATCTAACCATATTTTTCTAAGTGCTATATTCTAATTTTCTTTGAAATGATGCTACTTCGTAACACCATATCAAAGAGGGGCAAAATGTAGACACCTAAATTTAACCCTTTACATAAGGTCAAATTTATCCCTTTCCTTCGTCCCCTTCATCAACGTTAATTAAATTATTTATTTAATTAATGTTCCATTTTCCCTAACATTCCTAAGGTATTTAATTTAATCAATTAAATACTTTATACATAAGCCCACTTCATCTCTAAATTAAATAAATGCAATCAATTTATTTAATTTAGTCAATTATCCTTTTCAATTTTTAATTCATTCTTTCTCTCTCCTTGTCACATCCTCCATAACCTTTTCATTAATTCAGGTTAATTTAATTAATCCTCCATTAAGATGTGCATATCCTTAATGAGGATTAATGTCACATCCTCCATAACTTGCCACTTGCTTTTAATCATCATTAATTAATCTAATCACCTGATTGCACATTCCTAATCCTAATCACTTACCCCTTTTAATATGTCCTTAGGCCAACCTTCTTGGTACTTACCTTTTTTGGGTTGACCTCTTCCCCATGTGAATTAAAAATTCACACTTATTCCCCCTATGCATTTGTCTTCCCCATGACATCTCATATGTCACATCATACCCATGGGACAAAGACACCTTCTAGAAGGAATCTTGTCTTACCCTTTGGTTTCTTCCAAAAAGTGAATTAAAAATTCACTTTTATTCCTCCAAATCTTTCCCCTTCCCCATGTGATCATTGAGAGGTCACATCAATCACATGTCAAGGTACTTGCAAGTACCTTGGGACCACATGGCCTCTTCCATGTCATTTGTACCTTTTCCATCTCACCTTGTCCTTTTGGACACTTCACCTGCCACATGTCAAGATGTGAGGGCTTGTGAGTCCTCAACTCACCATAGCCCTCCATCTTGGCCATGGTGGATCAATCCTGATTGTTGAATTCTCTAGATAATTCAACTTCTCCTATAAATACCCTCGTCTTCTAATTAATCGAGTTAGTTATTACATGCATATCAAACTTTTGCTCTCAAGCCTTTTAAGCCATTTTAGCCATTTATTACAGCATTTAGCACTTACCATTGCATTTTAGAATCCATTATCTCATGCACCCACCTCCATTAGCCACTCATCCACCATCATGCAAGTCACCAATCGAAGGAGCACACATATTATCAACTATCAAAGGGCCAACCAAGGGAAACATGGATAAAAGGTATATCAATCTCATTTTCACTTTTATCTTCTTTTTATCTTGTGTTTAACTTAGGCTAATCATTTTGAGGTGTTAGGTTTTTTTGTGCTTCTCTTGCATCCTAGTTTATTTTGCACTTTCGATTAGCATATTTTTTCCCCTTCACAGTGAGTAACATGTTCAAGCAAGTCACACATGATGGAGAGAAACTTAATCCCTTGTGATTAGCACTAGTTTAGCATTCCATCATATGTGAGCAATTGGGTGACTTCCTTATACACCTCAAAGTGCTCATGAAGACCTAGATTCAAAAGATTTTTTTAGACATATATATGATATACTATTATATATAACCTTGATCCATAAACAACTAGAGTTATACTCAAGTAATCAATAATATATGGATATGCAACATTAATTAATTAACAACACCCTCAAAAATAGCCTTCTCCTCACTAATTATAGAATTCAACATACATATGTTTCACATATTTAATTAGAAAAATAGAGAGAAATAATAGATACAAGAAGTGCTAACATCATAGGATCTTGATTATAAAAACACCGTGTACAATCCAGAGAAACCCAAACTAGGTGATAACTCTAGAAGAATGAGCTTTGAAAGCTCCTCACATCATCATGTTTTAGTCTCTTTCCAACTGTAATGTCAAAAAGGATTATACAAAGACTTGACACACATAAATAAGCTCCTACACAACTACAAATAGTCTCACCCCCTAATAACACCTCTATGTTATCAAGACTTACATTCCAATAGTACAAGCCATTAAGGTTTTAGCAGTACAGTACAACTTGCTTCTAATGTTCTAATACTTTTTTATCATTCTCTACCGTGCATAGGGAAATTAAACACTTCTCACAAACTAAGAAAAGGAAGATCAAACATTTAAAATATAAAAAGACCAAATAAAATATTGTAATTCCATCATAGCTTGTATCATAATAAAATTGTCACATTTTCTAGTATAATATTGTTGCTTAATCTATTTGTTCATTATGTTAAACAAATTATGTTAAATAGAGAATTCACTATAGTGATCACAAATTCGTTGTGATGATTATTGAATCAACACCTATAAAAATTAGTGATTTTACCACGAGATAAAAAATAATGAATTTATGACTTGCACTCAGACTTAGACCTATCCTTGCAATATTCTAATCCACTTTCAACATGAAACCAACCAAAGTACAATCCACCCATTGGTAAAACCATTGAAAGCAAGATCAACACTTTTTTCTAGGCTTTGTTTCTTCATGAATTGAATGCCAGTGACACATAGACCTCAATGGCCTAGCTTTAATGATCTATGTTTTGAATCACAACTCCCTAATGAGAAGGCTTTTAGTCCCCAAAACTTACTAAGACATAGAATAAGAAACTTTTGTCCCTATATAAACATCCAACAAAACACTTGTTCTTCAACCCTTGAAAGGTGCATCACCTACTCTCACCAAACAATCCTATATCTATTCATTTCTCTTTATGTGTGAAGCTATTTTCTAGCCCCATCAATTGCATTCTCAAAATCTAAACATAAAATCATCCACTTACATTAACTAATCATTTTATTTTTGAGGTAGTACCCAAAGAAAACTTGGATTTTCCATTATGAGAGTTAAAGAGGTACTCTTTTCCATTCAAGGTCAACCCATATTGGTTCTTCCATAAGAAATAGATCGCATCTCCTTCATTTAGATATGGACTCCCAAAGATTACACTAATTCTTTTTAAGGAACCACATTAGATGCTACCTTAGCTACTAAAACCAATATAAGCCCAAACCATAACAGGCATTTCTTCATGGCTTTCACTTGTACATTGTCCTTCAACTAACCCCAATGAATAAAGATGTGGGAGGATTCTTACTTCCAAACCAAGCTCTTCAACTAACTTGCAAGAAATAATGTTTCCATGAGAGCATGAATCAAACAATGCATCGAACTTCTTATCTTTTGCTTGGTCTTGGTTGTGGAATAACTTAGTGAGATCCTCTTCACTTGGAGTTATGTCATCAAAATAATTCCCTTACACAAAATGACATGTGAAGTTTTCTCATCCACTATTAATTCACCATCTATTTATTTACTTTTGTCCACATAGAAAAAATTCTTGTCTTTCAATTTCTTTATCTAAGAATGTACTAACTCTAGAACCAAATTCCAACACATTTTACCTACATGCCCATCATTGTCACAATGACTACAATCAGTTTTCTCTTACCTTTTTCCCATTTTTTCCATATTAGTAGTATTATTTGTAACCTTGCATCTTGGTTCTTCTTACCACCATATTTTTTTTATCTGTACCCTTATGATTTTGAGAAGTTTTCCCCTTCCTATCCAACTCAAGTTAGTGTGCTTGTGCGTGTGTCTTTTTTATGTTTTGGGGCTTAGCATTGAGAACGTATCTTGATAGGTGATCCTCCCACATGCTTTATCAACACCTCATGGTCCATAAAAACTTTACCAAGGTAAATTTTTCTCTTCCTAAACTTACTTGTGTATACTTGCATGCTTTACCATCCTCTTGCTTCAAATAATGACATTGCATCACTCTTTTTCTTCATGGGAAACTAGTGGAATTTTTTCTTTAATAATATTTTTATGTCTTCTTATTCAAACATTAGTGGCAGTTTTTGAATATTCAAGGAGTGTGCATATCTCTCAAATCATGTAAGATCATGCCAAAAAAATCAACCTTGTAAAAGAGAACTTTTGGTGTGGAACAAGCTAATGTACATTGAAGTACACCTCCATTTGGGATAGTCATTGGTCCAAATTTTTAGCACTAATATTTCCATTACATAATTGAATACCAATCTTGTTCTTGGATTTTAAAAATCTCTCTAACATATAAGACTTCTCTTGCTCTACATCCACCTTCTCAATTCCATCCTTTTGTTGACTCTCTCAAGGTTCATGCTTTCTATCAGGGAAAGCATTATGATTTCTAACCTATCATTTTTTCTTTAGTCATGAATATCTTTGCCACATATTCTTCCATTTCTTTTGAACCATACTTCTCCATCATCCTCTCTTTTTATTCTCATTATTCATAGCCACTCTCTTGATTCAATTCTAGGTTTAAAAGGCACTAGACTTCCACTCTCACTAGATTGAGTGTTGGGAATAAACCTTGGAAATAATATCAAAATCCTATAAACGTATGCTATATCAATGCCTTAATACCACATGATCCATAAAACAAATAGATTTATACTCTAAGGGGTCACCAAATTACCAATATGCAACACTAACCCACTAATAACACCTTTGATAATATGCTTCTTCACATAAATTGTAGAATACAACACACAAATACATGTTTCATATACCTTACTAGTGAAATAGAGATAAAAAATAGATAAAATAAGTGGAATATCATAGAATTATAATTGTAAACATGACATGTATTGTGGAGAAGCCTAAACTAGGAAAAAATCATATGAACTCTTTCATCAACCCCATCACCGACACTTCCATCAATATCATCATCCCTATCACCAATCATAACCATCCACTTCCTAAATATATTGCCTTGGATCAATAAAATTACACACCATTTGACCTTTTCCATTATGATGAATCCATTGCCACCTTCATGGTACATCATGAGAATATATCCTTAAGGAATCATAAACTGGGATTTGAAATAGACTTGGATGCATTCACCTATCATAAGGAACCCTTCCAAATGCATAAAATCCCTACACCCCAAAAGTTAAAACCCCAAGCATTTCAAAGGCCAAAGGCCCAAAAACCTACATGGATTAAACTATCCCACACACCTAAGTCCACCCTTCCATGTGCACAAATTTGAAATCCCATTATCCAAAAATCCCCAGATTTGAAGTTCATGTGGGTTCCAAGATCCGATCTTCCAAATCTAAGGACCCCAAAGAAAAATCTAAAAAGAAAAAACCAACAATCAACGGTCTACAATCTCAAAGGCTCAAACATTTGAAATCTACTTAAACTTAAAAATATAGTAATGCAAAATTCACACAATCCTAATATCCAAGCAAAAATCTAACAAGTCAAAACACAAAATTAATTTGGCTCTCAAAACTTGATCATGTGAATAGCCCATCCAAAGCTTGAAGTTTGAACATCCAAGAATATTGAAATCCAAAACCCCTGAGCCAACAAGTCCCCATATGTAAAAATCCAAAAGCCAAGTCACCATATCTAACACAAGATCTAATCTCAAAACCTAAACACTGTGTGTGAAACCATTATTTATAATCTCACTTGATCCTATGATATTTACACATCTCTCCATCAACTCATCCTTCTATCCATTATCCCACTTATGTATATCTCTACATCCCTTTCATTCAACCTTTTGAATAATCACCCTACATCTTTCATCCAACCTACCTCCCACTTCATTTTCTTTGGTAGAACCTTAGTAGAGTCCAACTTATCAATCACTAAAGCTCACAATTTATTTTTTTGAGAACAATATTAGCATCATGATCAACATAAATCAACTATTAAAAATGAGATATTATTATCCTACCATGGAAGCATACTCTTTAATCCAAAAATAAAAAATTTAAAAATGTTAAAATAAAAATAAAAATAGTAACGAGCAAAAATCATCCAACAATAAAAATCATTTCTATGGAACCTTAGACAAGTACCATTATGAAAACCCATCTACAAGCATCATGTATAAATTTATTTCTTATATGTACCCTGCACTTGATGGTAAGCTCCTTGCAACCATTTGTCCCACTCATCCTTTGTACCCATTAGCCAGTCATCTATATCATACCATCATATCATCCCATCCATCACATTCACATTCACATTCCATCATACTTATCACCATCCTTTTTTTTGGCCTTGAAAAGTATGTGGACGTGATCTTGGAACTTTTTTAAGAAATTCCTTAATGTGGCCAAGTATGTGTATGCTAAACGACACATATCTAGAGTGGGGAGTATTATTCCTATGTGACATGGACCTTAAAAACACATCTTATATCCCATCCCCATCTTCATCTAAAATTCTATCCTTCACCATTCTCTATAATACCATCCTTCCCTCCATCTAACACCAAAACCTTGGTGCTAGTATGGGTTGTCTACTTAAACAATTCAAATGTTTTCCAATCCCAAGTATACCACTCAATAGATCCAAGTCCAACATTGATCCATAATCCTATGTTTCAAATGCTCAAACCTTCAAGATCATGATCCCTATCTAGTATCCAAATCTAATCCATGTGCCCATCACAAGATTCAAAGCTCCCAATTATTAAAACACAATATGAACAACATAGCAACTTCTTTCCAAAAATAATTGATTAGATCAACACATATCCAAAATCCTCTAGGGTGAATGCACGAAGTTGGGTTCACTTTTTGGCCAAAGAGCGGAAGTTTTTTCCTGAAATTCAAAGTTTATCATAGTTGGAGTAAAAATTTGAAGCATTTACACAGACTATTAACATGGTGTAAAATTATGAAATGTAGGGTTAAATTGTTTCTAGTTTTAAAATGTGTAATTTATTCAAATACCTAGATGATAAAGGTTTGTTTTATATAGGATGTAAAAAAGTAAATTTTTAAAAAATATATATTTTGGGGCAAAACATCCATATGTACTACTATTATAATTTGACCTAAATGAAAGTATTTTCCTAATTCCTTTTGTGGAAAGATGCATATGATGGTGAATTTTGGTCAAAGATATTTTTTATAATTTTTTAGTAAATAAAATTTTAATTATTTTTTAGTGGCCCTAATTTGTATGTTTGAAAACCCCTTGTATATGACCAGCATAATTTGAGCTAAACTAATCATAACATGAATTTTTCATCATGCAGAGAATGGTGTCTAAATTGGTCAGACATAAAAAAAGTAAATCAAAAGTTATAAAAAAGTAGTAGTATATGTCATTTCAAGTTCATGAGCCCCCTTTTTTTTAAATTAATTAAAAAATAGAAAAATATGTCCACCAATTTATATTTTAAAACTATATTTTTCATTTGTAATAAGTTTTAATTTGTTCCAAAAGTTTTGAAAAAAAAAACTTGTCAACCATATTGCTAAAGTTAGTTTTTCTCTTGATATTAACATGGAATTAACCTGTTTTGCCTCTAATAAAAAAACATGGAATTATACTTGTAAGTCTAAGGCCAAGGGTTGGGTTCCCAATCCTCTTCCAAGCCTTAAAAAATCAAACCATTAGTTTCAAATTTAAAGTTTTATGGAATACGTACTCGCTCTAAAATGTGTGCCCATTCTCAAAGGGAATGGGTATTGATATAAATAGAAATATGCACCTAGTTTACAATGGGTACTCATTTTAAAAAAAAATCATACCCATTTAGGAATGGGATCCCAAACAAGAATAGGTGCCCATTCCATACAAATAGGAGTTTAGGCTCAAGCACCTATCCCTAAATGGATACACATTTTTATGAAACACATACCATTTCTTGTCAATATTTTCCCCTACAATATTTCCTCTGAAAGTGGACTCAACTTGCACCCACCCCCTTGTTGAAATATAAACCCTATTTAATCAACCAATCATCATCATCAATCTATATATTATTCACATTTTAGGTTATTTTTGGGATATATCATTTCCACGTCAACAACACTATCATCATCATCAAAATTAATCTATCATTGGATTTTAGCTTAATCAAGGTCCATAAATCTTATTCATCTTATCTTTTTATTGTTTGTGCATGCTTATTTACTTGCTTGTGTGTGTTTTACTTGTGATTTGATACTTGAGCTACATCATGACTAATGACATCATGATATTTCATATTATGGTACATAAGGTCATGTTCCTACTTGGATATATAGAAATTTCTCAAACACTTGGCATGTAATCACCTTGGTTCTTATTCTCTAGTGCATAAAGTCAATTGCTACAACAAACATAAATTTCCCACCTTATGCCAATATATACCTACATCCACTTTCCATCATATAAATTCAACGTACAATTCACCATCCTTCACCTCCATTCTATCGTTCTTCTTATCCCCATCTAATCAATTTCATCATTTACTAACATTGTTTCTTCATATGATTGAATCTCAATCTTCATACATCTAATCACCTCCCCTCTTTATATCTTTCGAACCCCATCTATCCTTCAACCCTTTGGACTTGGTTCTGATTTCAAGAAACCACCTAGGTCATATCAACCCATCTTCTCTCTCAAGGGGGCATCCCCAACCCATCTTTTAACATCAATTCCTCTAAATGAATAGGGAATATTACTACCAACTCTATCCCACCAAACATATATTATTATCTTCTTTGAAATGATATTGCTTCTTCTAGTAATAATGTCATCTCAAAGTGGAGAAAAATGTAGACACCTAGAATTAACCATGTCTTGGCCACATATCTAACATCACCATTTTACCACTTTTGGCATAGTTAGAATCATAGTTGTTATCAGGTTATCATATCAACACTAATTAGTTATTATAATTACATTTATTTAATTGATCAAGACTTATCCTCTTTACATTCCCTCCATCAACACATTAATTAAAAAATCATATTTATTTAATTTTAAACTAACATTCTGCATCTATATCCCCTAATTGATCAAATAATATAACTATTTGATGAATTATCCTAATCTCCAAATCATATTCTAGTCCCCCACTAGTGGAACAGTCATGTCACCTCCATAATTTAAAAAATAAAATAATAATAAACAATCGAAACCAAAATAAAGTCAACATTCAATCCTAGTCATCAAATCAACCTAACTAATCATAGCCACCCATCTCTAACCACCTTCAATCCAAATTCAAACTATATTTTTATCCCAACTATTCATCTAACCAAGCCAATTCTAGCTCTCCATCCACCAAAAACTAGCATTTATCCCTTCTCCCTCCCAATTTCAAATTCAAATTTCCTCTAGAGCAATCCTATCTCTCCATCCTAAACCAATCTCAACCATCCATTTATCCTCATAAAATATATAAATTAAACTATCCACAAGCCACTTTTAAAAAGGAAGAAGATTAGATGTAAGAAGGCTATGTTGCATGATTTGGAATTGTACCATCATAAATTATCATCCTTAAAAATTTCACCTTATGTTTTGCTCCCCCTTAAATTATTGGACCTAATTGAGTACTTAATTTCCTAAATTATGCATTATATGGCCCAGTTTTAACAATTATTGATGAATTGCAAGCGGGAAATAAATACATTTATTGAATACCTTGCCCTCGACACTAAATGTCCTATAAAATAAGGCCAAGACACTCATGCCCTAGGCGTGAGTGTCCTATTTTACCTCCAATTTCAAATATGTCGGTGTTGGTAATTTGTCATTTGTAATTCAATTGTTTGAAGTCGACTATCGAGATTTAATTTTTGAGAAATCGAATAAATTCCTATAAATACCTAGTTATTGCATCATTTCAAACCTAAGTGGAAATTATTGAAGAAATTATTGTCAAGAACAAGTTAAGAGCATTCAAGAGCAATATTTTCAATGATTCATTACAACAATTCAATATCCAAGCATTCATCATGTTGGTATGTAAGTTTATTCATGTTATGTTGGCATATTTTTTGTGAAGGCTAACCCTTCGTAGGTCTCTAAGCAATTCAATAATTCAAGCAAATCAATCAACCAAGATCCAAGACCTTGAGGTGATGTGCATGAATTCAACTCTTCAAGGAATCCATTGAAGGGTGGTTTCAGGTTTAAAGGAGATTGAAGGAAAATTGAAGACTCATTTTTTCCATTATTGCAATTGAAGTCTTACATCTTGTCAACTCATGAAAATCACCTACAAAATTATCTAACAGATCTACAGGTAGAAATGAAAGGCTTTGATCCGACATCAGAGAACTACAAAAATAGATCTAGAAAAGTTCTATAAGGACACTCATTACCTGGGTACCTATGTCCTCCAAAATCAAGCTTAGATTGAACCATGAGTGCACAGTGTCCTGCTCTATCTTGCTCAATTATCTGAATTTTCCTATGACTTTCTATGCTTTTTATATTTGCATCAGAATAGTATATTGCACTATTAGCCTAGTTAGATAATTAAATTTCATTCCAAAAATCATCCTAGATTTGGTCAAGGGTTGATTGGCTCACCTTTCAAGTTGTAAGTAAATCACATAACTTGTCCTAATCCACCAAACCCCCACTACCCTCATATCTCTAATGAATGAAACACATTTTGAAAAAGTGCATAAATCCTAGGGTCAAATCTCAGGGTTTCACTTTTTTAATGTTTCAAGAACCTACACTCTATGTCAACTATCAACCATCATTTGAAGCACATCACCTAAGTTTTGAAAATGGAGCCAAGAAAACTAAGTTGAATGTCAATATCAAAAGAGAAACCAAATACAAGAGATTGTAGGTCAAATTGATATACTTGAATTAATGAAATAAGGTGAATATATAGGAGAAATGAAAAAACTAAATTTCAGGTTTTGGAGGGAAATGTTTATTCAAATTTCTCAACAAACTAGATGTATTTCGGATTTATTTTTTACTTCATTGCAACTTACCCATAATAAAAGTAAATCCACCTAAGCAAGGTTAAAAATATGTGCGGATAAAATAAACCCATGAGATAAAAATTCCACACTAATACCCCCCTAAGCATAGATTAGGTGGAAAAAAAGATTGGGTCCCAAAAAGTAGGCCTACTAAGGTATCCAAGTACAATGCATCTCTCATAAAGTGGAGAAAGGGAGAAAACCCAGTGGGAAAAACTCCGCCCCCCAAAGAGATAAAATAAATGTATACATGTGAAAAAAGAATGTGAGACTCAAAATGTCCTCCCAATACTAATTTGATCACATAAGTAAAATCAGCATCCCCCCATAGGAGAGGAAGGAATAGACAATAAATCCCCCTAACAATGACGTACCTCATATGCCAAGGGTGAACACACAAAGAAGAATATTGAAGATAATCCAATATTTGTTAACAATGTTCCTCCCTTTAGGAATAAACCAATCAAATGGTGAATGTAGAAGAAACTCCCTATAGATATATGGGAGAAAAGGTCTCATGAAGTGTGAATTCTATGAACTTTGCTCATGTGTTCCCATTTCAATGCCAAAATCTGCCACATTCTAGGCCACATCGATGAAGATGCCAATCCAAAACTTTGTGGAGAAAGATGCAAAACATGATCTAAAGAAGTGATGTATAGATGCAAAATTTCAATGTATGTCACGTGGCTATGATACAAATCCCATGAGATGTCCTTCTACAAAGAATCTCTAGAAGCCTTCAGTAAACCCTCTCTAAAATCTATATTAGTCACATGTGTAAGGATAAAATAATTGTCATCAAAGATAAAGAAAAGACCCTCAAGAGTGTCATTTAGATAAAAAAAAAATGAGGAGCCCTACAAACAAACAAGAGATTTCTAGTAGAAATTGGTCATAATGAAGTGAATCTAGAAGACATAAATGATTTTGTTACAAAGATTCACTGGAAGCTCTCAAAGAAGCAAATATAAATTTGAAGTAGAAATAGTTATTGTAGATGGGGTAACATAAGTCTCAGTATCTTCCACAAGAGCTTGGTCATCTAAGGAAACATCACTATTAGATGAAGATCCAAACTCTCCATGCAACTACCAGATGATGGTCCAAACAATCAAAGGGCACTTAGTGTCCTCTATGTGATGTAGAAAATCCTCATAAATAGTAAGACTTATTAGTCCATACACCTTTTCATTCTTATTAAACCATGTATCATTATGTTCATAGTCACTTGGCTTAAAAACAAGTCCAAGAAGATAGGACAATAAAACCTACTCAAGGCAATGGTTCTTTATCCCTTATTTCTAAGACAAACGGTTCTATAAAGTTAATTTGACAACAAAAGGATGGAAGTAAATATCAAAATGCATGATGAAGTGCAAGAGGAAATATGGAAGTGCACAAAGACACAACACAAGACACCCCCCTTGATATAGTAGTCGAGACCCCCACAATTTTGGCACTTTATAATTTTCTAGTGTATAGGTGAGTCCAATTTGAACAAAAAAATTACAATATATATATATTTTAGTGTAAAATAATTTCCAATGGATTGGGAATACAAAATTAATCACTTTTAAAAAGGCACTCAATTTTGAGTTGCCAATCAAAATTTAGATCAATTTTGTTTTTTTGTCTGATTTGCTTAATTTCTTAAAAAAAATCTAGTAAATTCCTTTAAAAATATTGTGTTTACAGATTTGAGAAGATAGATGATATATTTAAGCCCCCTTTGGTTGATTGTGACCATACCATATAACCATGGGTTTAACTTATGTGGAGACTCTCCCCCCTCTTTTTGTTGACATAAGTCCCAGTGTAATTATTGAGGTAAGCAATTTCACCTCTTTTTTTATGAATAGTGTGTGCCTTGCTATTGCAAAGAAAAATGAGACCTGCTTGGCCATCAACCTTCATGTTTTGAAGCCTACAATGTGATGATTAAAGTCTACAACTCAATGCAATGTGCTCAATTTTTCAAAGATTCCAATAACAAATTGGTAAATATTGCTTCAACAACAAATTAAGATTACTTTTGCTTCAACAATGAATTAAGATTACTTAACAAAAAATGGCAAATAATGCTTCAACAAAAAATTTACAAATATTACTACAAATTTCTATAAGAAATTTAGGTTAAAATGAAACAAAATTAAATAAATTTGATCTACATCTATTGATAGGTGAATGAGATGGAAAATATAAATTCGAACAACGAATGCAAATCTAGACTAGACATGTCTGAACACACCTCTAATGAGAAAATTTGAAGTCACATGCCAATATGTCTCCCTAGTGTTGAAGTTGGGAAAAATCAACTCCACATCTCCCAATGATCACTTGCAATCAAACACCTATCACATAAAGAGAGAATAACAAAGCTATGGAGGCCAATAACTATTGATCCAAAAAAGCATGAATCATTATGAATGTGTTTCTTAATGATTATACAATAGAGAATCCTTATAAAAAGATAATTAACCTAGAAACCCTAGGTGAGGATAAAACAAGATCATGACATATGTCCTCATCCTTTGACATGAGATATAAAAAAACATGATCTAAGTAAGCTTAAGTAATTAGAGTAAAAAGAACCTAATAATAATTAAATAATTAAGAAATACCTTTTACTCTAACCCCCCTCCCCCTTAAGTGAAACTTAGGGAGAAGCTCAAACCTCTAAATATGAATGCATGATGGGTTTCGACAAACAAGGCCTGGTGAGGTACCCATGTACAAACAAAAGATCTATCAAAATCGGAGAAAAGGAGAAAAACCCTATGGGAGAAGACTCCACTCCAAAAGAGAGAAATACAAGTGAATGAATGAAGAAGCCTTCAAACTAGAGTGAAGGACTGAGAAGCCTCCAAAAAAAATCCCAAAAGAGTAGGAACAAAGGATGAACATGAGGAACACCACTCAAGCATGAATAAGTTGCAAACACTATTGAAGAATGATTATTATAATGTTGAAAGAAGAACCTCCTCTAAAACATATGATGATCAGGATCAAGAAGACAAGAATCTGCATGAGTGCTCCCAATGGAACTACTCAAATCATATGGTAAATAAAGGAAAACACCTAGAAATCAAAGATACAGATGGCACAGGTACCAAAAGTCTGAAGAACTTCGACCAATTGAAGATAGAAGGTTGCCTCCACAAAATAGGAATGAAATATTGTCCATATGGTAAATGCTCTATCTAACCGAAATGCATGGGTAACCAACCACTGATGTATATTGCATCTACCTAGTACATAGGAACAAATACTAGATGCATAGCTCACTCCAACATGGAACCAAGGAAGAATTAGCACAAACAGTAGAAACCACCATAATGTTGACAAGGGAGAGCCAAAATAGATCCATTGAAAGTGAATACCAAAAAGAAGTGCATGAAGAAGAATCGAGAACATTTGAATGTGCAAACATGAAAGTTCCAACAAATATAAAGGGTGTGAAAACCAAGGCACAAACACATGAAGCGAGAATCAATATGATTCGTTGTTGTCATCAAAGGGACACTCACTTGACAAAGGTGTGATGGAAAACAAAGGTAAACATCAACCCCCCATGGAAATTTATATTATAACATGAGTACAATAAGACACGAAATGATGTGCATGATCCCAATAATACATGTGCAATACAAAGGCACGTTATTTCAATGCGTTTACATAATGAAAAGTGCTTACAATGGTAGCTCACAATTTCCAAAAAAAGCACATGCTTAAAAAATACAATTATTCGAATAGAAAAGATGAAACTGATAGCACCATGAAAAATAACATGAAAAAATGCACTTTCAAAAAAGATGGCACCTAAAAAGGAGTCCTGATGTAGAAGATATGGCTCGTCAAAGTTGTTGGTGTTTAAATATTTAATTACACTTTATTAAGTTTACTTAGGTCCTAATTAGGTTCTACCTTTAGGGTTTTGCATATTGCTTTATAAAAGCAAGTCATCTCATGTGATTCATTAATTCCCAATAATATTATTTGCACTTCTTATGCAAATTTCTCTTGCATCTTTGTTTTTTCTCCTTGTAGAAGGCTAATCCAGGTTTTGCAAGTGATCTTGGTTTTATGGAGTTTATTGGAAACTCTAACATGGTATCAGAGCTCTAATCTGCAAGCCCCTTCTCAGATCTGGGAGAAATTCAATCAAAGAGTTTTTGGGGGGATCCTCAAGGGATCAACCTTGAGCAATTTTTTAGTGCATTTTAGATCAAAAAATAGCCAATATCTTTTTTTTCGTGTATTTTTGAGAAAAATAATTTTTGATTTTTGTTTAAAATCACGAAATACCATCTGGATATCTGCTAGATTTTGTAGATAAACTTGCAGAAACAACTATCAAAATCGCAGCTATTTTTCTTATAGGTGAAGTTTTTGATTTTTACCAAATCGTATGTTCTGCTTTTTGGATTCAAAAATGCTTTTTGGGTTTTGTTGGCAAAACCAAAATATTATCTAGGTATCCATTAGTTTTTGCATGCAACAAGTAATTTTTTCATAAATCAAATCAGAAGGGTCGTGTCTGTATTGTTGGCTAACAAAATTTATCGTTGAAAATAGGTTACAATGTTTGCTAACTCTTACCTCTGCTTAATCTTGAACTAAAATAATTAATAAATGAAACTTCTGGAAAATTCTTTGGTCCTCTCTGCAAATTATTGGTGCGTAATTTGTGAATATTTTATTTGATTATTTTCTTGGAGTTGTTTCCTGTTAAGGATACAATCTGGGTGAAACTTGCAACCTTTAAATTCAGTTTGACAAATCTATTTTCTCTATTGAATGTTTTATCCCTTGCGTATCATGCTCATTTTACACTTGTTTATGGCGATGATTGCTTCTCCCTAGCTACTTACTCTGCTTTGTAAGTTTATTTTTGAAAACTCTACTAGTATATGGGATTGGGCGCATTGTTCATCTCTTCTCTTGTGGAGAAATTTGTTTGAAGATATCTTTTACCTGGTCATTTTACCAGGCCGAACACATCCTCTGTCTCCCAACTGTTGCCCTTAGCAACGCTCCTAGTATTTTTGTTTTGCTTGCTTACTGAATTTGGGTATATGGTGATTGGGCGCATAGGATGCTTGCAATTTGTTGTAGATAACAAGGTGTTGAATTCCTTATTGTTCTAGCCACTGTTGTTACTTATTCGACACTCCAAGTATTTACTTTGCATGTTGTTTGAAGTCACTATTTATTGTGAAGTTGTTTCTTGCTCTACACTTTTAATGTTTCATACGAGCTCTCTTAAATTTTGATGGTTATTTGGTATTAATACTTTGCAAACAATATTCAACAATAAGATTCTATCTTGCCTTAGTTGTAGGATATTTTATTGTATAGTGAAGATTGATTTGATATCAATGGTTGTTAGTATTAAGTGAGTTCGCCGTCAATCGGGAGTTGATGATTTGTAACTCACCTTACACAATCAATGGTTAGCGAATTGCATGGGATTCACTACACATAATTTTTTTGATAACTCAACCCAGGAATTTTATTCACTACATTAAATGTGAGTTAAGCTTGAGATATGTGATTTCACCTCACTCGCTTTAGTTGTGCAATTCGTTGCATGTATATTTAATTTGAAAATTCATGATTTGCAATATGTCCTTTCCCCTGTGCTATGTATTCAATGTTGCAAATATTTGGTTCCATTCCACTGGTTTTGTTTTGGTTGGAATTCGATGGTTGTGTTCATATTTGGGGATTCAAAAATTTAATCTTATTATTCGCTATGTGCACCCTATGATTTGTAATTGCTGAATGTGATATATGTTGGATTCGATATGCATGGTTTGACATTGACTGAATGTGTGTAATTCTCTTGATTATCATGGAGTATATATTTATTTAGCGTTTGGTCATATGTGAACTGATACACATGTATTACTATTTTTTTATCTGTATCGATACATAAATATATATATATATATACATATGTGTGTGTGTGTGTGTGTGTGTATGTATGTAGATACGTTTTGTAAGGGTATATAAATATTGTTTAGCCTTGTTATGTCAGTTAGTGGTCACCTTGTTTGTTGTTGTGGGACCTTATTGCTATCTCCTAGCACGGGGGGTGGACCTTTGGGTTCCACATGGTCGGGTGTATTGTGCTTATTCATCCATTGGGTTACCCTATTGTTGATCATTCGTGGTGACTACTCATGGTGATGTGGACTTTTGCACTTGTTCTAGTTCAAGTAAACTATCTTTCATGTACTTGTATTATACTATAAATCAATTGTATCATGTATTGTAACTCTTATGTATAACCTCCTCAATTGATCTCGGGGAAACATGATGTAATGATGTAATTTTGTAATTAATTGTTGAACTCTCTCTCTCGTAATGGATAATGTGAATGATGTATATTGCATATGTGAATTAATTAAATGATCTTTGATGTTGTGATACTGATGACATGAAATGGAAGTTCATATTGTTGTTCATGTAATATAATTCACTTAATGTACTCTTTAATGTTAGACAAATCATGTTAATGGACTAATTCTGTTAGTTTGGTTAATGGGATTCTAGTACTGTAGTCATGGAACCTTAGAGCAGTTAGTGTAGATTACATGTTAACTTATATTATGCAATCCTAGTATGTTGCACTTCAACAAAAAACACAATTGTTCCATTTTTTAGTGTTGTAGCATGTTGTCCTCTAGGGTTCTATGGTGGGGCGTTACAGTAAATGTGAACATTAATCCTTGCATGCAATATTTCTTTTTTGCATGCTTTATATTTTCATTTTCTCTTTGATTTCTACATGTTTTGCATGTTCTCCGTTTACAATCTTGGGGTATTGTAATAAATGAGGTTTAATAAAGTTCCATCAAGGGCACTTCTTGCATAATAATTTGATTAGAGTGTAGTCGCATGACATGCACTTTGATCCCATCTTCATATCGATGACAACTTGCATGAGTTGTATCTGGATTATGTAGTTTCTTTTGGCCACAATATTGCTCATAACTTGACACATTTTGGTTCGCATAAGTTCATGTCTCAAATTGAGAGCCTATGGTTTATGATATTGAATTACATCAGATTCTCATTGGGTCACATCTCAATTTGAGGGCCATCCATTTTATGGTTAATGTTCCAGAATCTTCATGGTACTTTATCCTATGGATCAATTTTAGTCACAGTTCGACATCAACATCGAGATAAACATAGCTTCTAGATTCTTTCATCATATCTTTCCATCTTATGGGGGGACATTTCTTATGTATCTATGTGATGGATGGTGTACTTGGGGGGTCTTATGGAGTCCTCCATCTTTCATCACTTGGTTGCATTCTCTATTTATTTTGCATGATCATTTTTCAATCGATTGTTGCTTCATAGATTCCAAGGTTGTGCTAGTTTGCGATTTTTGAAATGTTCCTTAGCATCGAGTCAGCTGCTACTTTATCATGATTCCAACTTGAGTTGTTCAATGACTCTCATATGGTTTCTAGTAAACATAATTATCTTTCCTTCTTTTCCAGATTTAGGATTCTAGTGTTACTCTACAAGTGTGCTTCAAGTGCTTCTTTGCAGTAGGTTATCTCATTACTGGGGGGTTGTATGGTCTCTCCTATCATCCTTTGTGTGGATGGATATTGATTGGATATGTGATGGATATTATTATTGTATTTTTTTGGGAGGAATTTTTCCCCATAGGGTTTTCTCTTTTTCCCCTTTTTTGTATATGTAGATAGGTACCTAACATGGCCTTGTAGCTGGGACCCATTCATGCTTTCATGGATCCATCCTTGCATTATTTGCATATTTCTTATTCTCCCTAAGTTGCGCTTAATGGGGGGTGTTGGTGTAATTAAATATTTAATTACACTTTATTAAGTTTACTTAGGTCCTAATTAGGTTTTACCTTTAGTGTTTTGCATATTTCTTTATAAAAGCAAGTCATCTCATGTAATTCATTAATTCCCAATAATATTATTTGCACATCTTTTGCAAATTGTCTTGCATCTTTTTTTCTCCTTGTAGAAGGCTAATCCAGGTTTTGCAGGTGACCTTGGTTTTACAAAGTTTATTGAAAACTTTAAAAACTCCAAAATGAGAACTACACAACAACATCATTGATAAAATTGATTTCTAGAAAAATCAAAAACCAAAACTAAAAATTACCTACACCACTGTGAAGAGCACAAAATTCTACCCCATTTCAAAAAAATCACACTAAAAAATACCACCATATGACCAAGATATTGCCTTTGGAAGATGGGGTGCAAAAATGAAAAGCCCAATAGAGAGTCTAGGAAAAAAAGACTCCTCCACCAAATTTAGCAAAAAACCTCCAAATGTAGAAGTCTTCCAACTTTAGAACTGCTGAGAAAAAAAATCCCTCAAATTTCATGCTGGGGAGGCCAAAAATACAACGAAATTGCAGCTAACCTTCAAATCTAGGAAAAAAAAATTCTTCAAACCCTTGTAGATTTGATCTCTGGAGTCCAAATTAGACTAAACAAAATGTAGATCTGACTTTCTCAACAACTCTGAATCCAATGGAAAACTTTTTTTTGGTCCAAGATGCACTGAATTGCAACTCAAGGCACAAAATATCTCAAAAAGAGGAAAGGGGATTACATAAATGGAGCTCTAATACCATGTTGAAGTTGGGAAAAATCAACTCCATTGCTCCTAAAGATCACCTGCAATCAAACACCTATCATAGAAAGAGAGAAGAAAAAAACTATGGAGGCCAAGAGCTATTGATCCAAAAAATCCTAAATCATTATGAATGTGCATCTTAATGATTATAAATAGAGAATCCTTATAAAAGGATAATTAACCTGTTAGACACACAAGACAATTAAGAGGGGGGTAAATCAGTTGTGCATTAAAACCTTCAAACCATTATTAAGTATTAGCATGAAAGTAAACAAATGAAACAACACATCCACAATAATTCACAATAGAACACCATATTTTTACGCGGAAAACCTTATAAGGGAAAAACCATAATGAGGATTAACTCACTACATGAAAACCAAAATCGATTACAAAAGGCTCACTGCCAAGGACTCACTGTCCAAAAGGAAAAGTATCACTACCCAGGAAGATCACTTATTTTGAATTAAAAGTAAATAGTTACAAGGAGGTTCACTACCTCAGAGAAACTAGAGAAATTGCCATAATGTCTCCTTACCATCCGCAACCTTCAGCTCACTGTCTCCAACAACTTTTGGCACACTAAACTGTAGAAACCTTCTGCTCAATGCTTCGGGTAGTCTTAGGTGTTCTTGCTCACACTTAGATCTCAACACATGATCACACATTCATCATCCCATGCCACACACATTTCTAAAAACTTTACCTTGCATATATACCTTTCACAACCTTGAATAACCTTCTCTAGGTCAACTTTAATATAATGTGTGCACCTCAAACATGCAAACACCAAATAGGTTGGCACCAAACACTTCCGCGGTGGAAAGAAGTGAGGGAAGACCATATTAAGGGTTAACCGGAAACCAAATATAAACCAACATGCTACACCAGGCTTCCACAAACCACAAAGCTCATCCACAAAAAAAGCTAACATGCTAGGTTCGCCAAATTGACATTAACTCTATCAAGCAACCAAATTCACACTTCACTGAGGCCAAAAAAATCTTGTGGACCGTGTGGCACCATTACACAACACCCTAGAATATTCCAACATCAATAGAATATTCAAAAACATTGGCGCAAAAACATGAGACTTAGAATACTATCATCTTGTGCAACCAGTCAAGCTGCCATTGAGAAAAAATTCAAGATCCAATCTTGTGGAACAACTGAATACTAAACAAACCATGAGAAGGTAGGTAGAGACAATATTAGAAAATTCCCAAGTCTACAAGACAAGAAACTTCAACGCAGAGAAATGCGGAGCAATTCCATTTCTCCTAGATAACCTTCTTCACAAGCCAGAGACAGTCCGTCCAACACACTATCAAACATATCTTCTAATGCCACACGATCTAGAACTTGAAACTCTGGATATAACACCTTCAAAGACCTTTGATTATCATTTTCAAACCACACAAGCACATCTTCAATAATGAAGAAATTTGGAGCAAAATACAAAACACTTCCCAATCACACACCTACTACATCTACAACACCTAATCAAAACTATACATACCTTCTCAACATATCCATACTAGAGGTTGACATCAGTGGCAACATTGATGACAACATAGTGCAACATAACCTAGAAACCCTAGGTGAGGATAAAACAAGATCATGACATATGTCCTCATCCTATGACACGAGACATAAAAAGAACATGACTTAAGTAAGCTTAAGTAATTAGAGGACTAAGAACCTAATAATTAAATAATTAATAGAACCTAATAATTAAATAAATAATTAATTAAGAAATACCTTTTACTCTAACACCTAGAAAGGTTGAATCAATCTTGAATACATAGAAAAATCAACCTCCTTTATAGTGTAAAACACCTCAACAACTTCTATGATGCCATAGTAGACCTCTACAAAGCGACAAATTGAGATTGTCACTCACAAAGACACTCATAATTAGAATTTTCAAATTAAGACTAGCAATCTAACTCACTCGTCCCTGATACCAATAAAATAGAGTCAAGAAAACCAAGCATAAATCTAGTATTAAAAAAACAAATACAAGAGATCGTAGGTCAATTTGATATACTTACATTAAGGAAATAAGGTGAAAATATAGGAAAAATAAATGAACCAAATTCCAAGTTTTAGAGGGAAAGGTTTGTTCAAATTTCATAATAGAATAGAGGTAGGTAGGAGTTAGTTTCTACTTAACTCCAACTTACAAATAGTAAAAGTAAATCCATCTAAGCAAGGCTAACAAATTGTGAGGGTAAAATAAATCTGAGGTAAAAACCCCACACTAGCAAGTTCACCAAAGGTTTATAATGATAATAGGTTTCATGTTTTTCATGATTTTTGTTTTTTTTTCTATAATCTGAGTTGCATACTTGATATAGGGTAGGATTCACATTTCATTCTTGCTTACTATTGTTTTATCCTATATTTTAGTGTTCACAATTTATATTCAAAATAAAAGAAGTGGATGACAATAGAGGCTCAATCTATAAGTGTAAACCAATTTCTTCATCTTGTTACAAGCCCAAGAGAAGCATGTGCTAATAATGTGCATTATTGGGAGAGGTCCATGTTAACATACTAATTAGACAATGTGATGCAAAATAAAGACTTCTCATCCACTTAATAGTATGGAATGACCAACCTTTGATCTTCTCAAGGCAAATGCCTTCCCTTGATTACTAGCCTTGTGTAGATTTTTGTATGATTTAAAAGTAAACTCTTAAAAAGAATACCATTACAATGTTCTATTCCATTCAATTAGGAAAAATAATTATAGACACTAGAGTCCACATATGACACTTATTTGTAGTTATCTTTTAGTCTTTTTGGTACAATAAATCGAAGTAATTTATGATTTAACATTGTTAAATAAGATAAAAATAGGATACTTTTTTAGACCCCACTTCTAATCAAAATAGATGTATACAAATGTAAGCTCCTAAAAATTGGGCTTTTTTGTGTTGATAAATGTTTATCTATATGAAATATTGACACTATTATAACCTTCACCTTCCTAGCTTCCACTCTAAAATGACATGTAATTAGCTCAAATTATTAAATATGGATTTATATTATAAAATACAAGAGATATCAACTTTAAGGTTCTTATATTGTGATATGATTGTGAAAGTAATTATATATTTTTATAATTTTCTATTGTAAAGGTTAAAGATTATGATTAGGTGTTATATTCACTATATTTTCTAAGGTTTATTGTAACTAATTTTTCATATAAGGGTAAATAATTTATGTATCTTCAGTAATCATAGAGTGGTGAAAATGGGATGTCCATGTGAGGGTGGGCACATGTTTAATTATTTTATAGTTCTTTGGGAATTTGAAAATATTATTCTATTGAGACATCAATGAGGGGGTTACATAATGGACTTGTAAGAGAATATTCTCTTATTAATGGGTGTACGATGTAATTAGTGTTCCATGGGGGAGTGATTGAGAGTTACATATGCCAACTTGAGTTATAGAAGTCAAAGAATCTTGTGAAAGAGTTGTTTTCTAGTTTAAGATGCCTCCACAAACTAAGGGTCATGAGCATTCATACCATAGTATTTTGAAACATTGTTTGGGCCAATGATATTTTCATTTGGTGGTTTTTTGAGCCTCCTTAAAAACCACCTTAAGTATATATATTGGAGACATGGGATAGAGGATGTAATAAATGTATTTTGTAAGGTAATGTTGTTAAATTTTTATTGGAATTTTAGTCCCATTGAATTATTACATGAAGAAGCTCTATGAATATGATTTAACTATTCATTTGGTAATAGTTAACTTAGGGGGTTCTTTTGAAGCTAGTTTTTTCTTAATATGGTTTTCCCAATGTATATTAGTTTTATTCTTATTCTTGTGGTTGTTTCTATTTTGTCTCTCCCATTCTTTCTTTTATGTGTTATTTACACTTTGAAATTTCTATAGATTGTTTTCTATAATATTCTTCTCAAAAGGTTAATGTAGAAATACCTACATGTTTAGTAGTTAATAATTTTTTAGTTTTAATTGCTAAGGGGTTTATTGACAAATTATTAGTAAAAAATATCATTTGAAATTAGTTAGTTATTTTCGTTATAAAAATGTTTGAAGGTTAATTATAGTTTTTTATAGTGTAAATATGGTAAAAATGATAGTTTTTTCTTTAACTTTTTTTGGTATATGGTAATTTTTTAATCTTCTCATGACCTTTCCTCGGTGTAGGGAAATAAAAAAAAATTATAATTAATTTGGGAAATATAATTGAAGATAAATTATATAATTAGACTTAAATTAATTAAGAGTTGAGATATTAAATGTAAATTATAAATTAAAGAAAGTTAGATGGGCTAATTATTTTTATTGATGATAAATATTATATTGTATACTACAATTGATGATAATAATTAGGAAACTTGGATTAGATTGGCATACTAAGACAATGATTAATCTACATTGTAATCTTGGCCTACTTCGAGACTAGGGCATGCTTATGGTTTAGTCTAAGGATGCTTTGTCTTTTCTTGGTTTGGCCATTTATTGATGTGATCTTCTATATCTATTCATCTTTGACTATATCCATAATTGAATAGAGGTGGTTCTAAAATTATCACAGGGTCAATTGTGTATAAAAGGAAGGTATACAACCTCCTTGGTAATGATTCAAATTCCCTTGAACTAATGTATAAAGATCAAAGACACTCCAAGAAAATAATGTAAATGCCCTAGATTTTGACACAATGATGCAAATCTATTGTAGATGCTTTATGATAATAATTTATGAAATTCTTTGATATGAAATTCAAATGGGGGATTCCACTTATTTGATTAGTATTAATGACTTGGGACTATTTATAAATATAAGATCATATATGCTCAATTCAAGATTTTTAAATGTGCAATTCAATAAGAAACAATAAAATTTCTAAAGGATTAGCCTTGGGAACAAGAAATATATATTTTAAAAATAAATAAACAAGGCTTTAATGTGATTTAGTACATACCTAGTGATGATATATATTGTGGAAAACCTTGTAGGGTAGACATATATGATATAGTTTTACCTCACTTCAACTATAGATGACAATGTTACATCTTTTGATCATCTCTTATAAGTCATGTGATAGTTGTATATTAATACGTTGGTGTGGTTTGAATGCATTACCCTCACCTATGTATGATTATGATATATCTTCACTAATGCCTAGTGGTATACTTGTTTCTTTTCTATATTGCCTATCTACAATGATTATCCTAGAAATGAGGTTTATGATGGTTGTAATTTTTCTATCACTAGTGATATGACTTGTTCACCTTCATATTTGGTCATTAATCCCCATGAAATGCATGATGATGATCCTTCTTATCTATATTGTGGCTCATGGTCTATTAGTGATATGTTTAGTGATGAGATTAGTAATACTTGTTTAATTTTTTAAGATAATAGGTGGTTATACCACTTGTAAATGTTATATAAAAAGTATGATAACAATATTTACGAAAAATCCAAATTCTATAAAATAGAAATGACAAAACAAAACAACACAAAATTATTAGCTAGAAACCATAATTAGTTGATCATTAAGTTCTCTTGGATGAGCTCATAGAAATAATTTTATCCTTTATGGACCATAAAGAGCTAATAGTGGAGAGGAAGTAGTAATATAACAAGTGGTGCACAAGAGTGGAAGGAAAAGGAGATGGAGCACAAGAACAACGTAATAGGAGCTAGAGGGAACATAATGTATTTTTAAAATATTTTTATATGAAGCTACCAAGGTCCAAGCCATGATCCTTTAAATATTTTCAAAATTATTTCCCAATATTAAGGTGTAGACTAGTTTTCATGATCTTGTACACTAAGCTTAATTTTTTAGTAGGTGGTGATGGAATATAATACCTATGGGTGCACATCCATCAGAGAACATATAAGCAACAATAGCCACCATATATTTATCCTCTAGAATTGCCTAGGGATTAATGAAGTTAAGACCCAAGAGGTGCACCAATTGCTTATCTTGGACAAGATCCATGGCATTACATAAGAAAGCTAATATGAACTCACTGTAGAAGAGTTGACATCAAAAGATATCCAACATCTAGTGTCCAATGATAGATTTGAGAGCATTTTTCTACTTATGGGAAACCAAATGAGAACACAAAACTTGGTTTTGGTTTTGCATGGTCAGTAGGACCAAACTCCACTAGCTCTCATTTATAGGGAGAAATGCCAATTCTTTAATTTTTTGATACTTTCGTAATGTTTGCGAAATCAAGTGACAATAGAAAGAAAAAGGGGTGGGGCATTGACATATAAGGCTGCATAAGTGGCAAGTGGAAATAAATAGATTATCATCTTGGGACAATAACCCAATGGGGTTACACACAACTAATACAAGAATTCATTAGGGTGGGATGAAACAAAAAATGTGTCGATAATAAATTAGAAAGGAAATTAAATCACCTTTGATGTACCCTTCAATAAATGTATTTTAGATCTTGTAAAAGGATGATGAAAGAGAGAAATTAGGCATGAAGGGGGAATTTGATCCATTTCCCCTAGACCTCTTAACATGTGTGAATTGTAGAGACTCTATCAATAGGATTAAAGCCCATGCTTAAACAAGATCATTCTAGAAATGATGTGGTTGATAACTCTTTGTTTCAAGATGATTATAATAAATATTCTCTTCTAGTATATCTATCAAATTATTTAATGAAATTAAAGATGCATAGTCACATAGTATATCATTCTTATCTTCATAATTATCAAGGACAATATGATTAAAAATCTATTATAATTTAGATGATGATGAAATTTAGAATATATTTATGGATAGTTTACTTCCAATATCTATGAAACAAGTCTATTATATGCTTTATCATTCATTTTTAATGTTCATGTACCAATTCTTGTAAATATGAGTATACTAAATTTACAAATCCTCTTTTATATCAATACTTTTTTAGCACTTTGTCATGTTGAGATAATGAGTATAATGACAATGTACCTAGTCACATTTGATCTTCATGAGCAACACAAAATAATGAAATTTAGAAAGTTCACTACTTTATAGAAGCCTCCACACATGGTTAGAACAACTATTGAGACACAATCTCATCACCTTACCTCTTGTTAAACAAATGTTTAACTCTAAGCTTGCACCACACAAGGCTAAGCAATTTTATTCCTATAATTGCATACTTTATAGATAGATACATTTCATTTGAACATGTAAATTTCAAGATTTTATAGATAAAGGGAAGGTAATCATCGACCATACTCATCAATCCATAAATCATATAGAAGCAAATGATGTATGTTGATATCAGTCGTGTTGACCATAACACATTCCATGTCGAGGTTACACATGAAATAAAAGAGAAAACACCTAATATGCAACTACTTACTAATGTATTTATAAGGAATTATCAACAAGAGACACATGTGATATGGGAAATAAATCATGAAGGAGAAAATTCAACAATGAATGAATATTATGATGATACATTTTAGGACAAGGATGATGACTATAATCCTCCTAGATTTGTTTGTTGATTTTATGAGCTTTCTTATAGGCTAGATAGATCTACACACCCAT
Organism: Sequoiadendron giganteum; assembly: GCA_007115665.2. Lineage (NCBI taxonomy): Eukaryota > Viridiplantae > Streptophyta > Pinopsida > Cupressales > Cupressaceae > Sequoiadendron > Sequoiadendron giganteum. The sequence goes on along the minus strand of CM021100.1, from coordinate 316,683,599 downwards.
ATTTCTTGTTTACTCCTTGGCATCTTGCATAAACCTTGTTAAATCTTGATATTATACATCTATCCTACTAGATTGGGGGCATCTTGCTTTCCCACATTCTCTATTTTCCTATTATTAATTATCCTTTTACATTGGGGGCTTTACAATTTTCCCTAAATTATTTTGTGCTTATATGCCTAATTTTATAGCTAGATCTTTGTTACCAATAGGGGCCTATTTTCATACCTTAACCATTGTGTGCTCATGCTATTGGATGTAACAATGGGGGAATATACTTAGCCTAATGTCTTATGTACTTACATAAATGTTTCAAACTATTGAGGACCACATCACCATTTTTCATTTGCTTATATTGATGGCAAAGTTATATTCTTTCATGTTTATCTCTAACCAATGTTCTTATCATACTCATAATTCAAGATTTTTAATTTAATTGATATATGTCATATTTATGAAACTCAATAGTTTACATGACTCTAGTTTACATTTATATTTTATGTACCATTTTCCCTCTCCTCTAATTTCTTGCATCTTATGGATGCAACTAATTGAAAGAAGACATTTCCTCTTTTTAAAACTCTTTTGTGGACCTGATAGTTATAGTGATTGATACCAAGACTTATCACCATCTTCAAATGGATCATGACATTCAACAACACCTAATATGCCATGTCATCCTATGGTTGTCACATATAGTGGAGCAACATACCACTTTCCATATAGGTGGAATTTTCCAACCCATCTCTCTCCTTCTTTCTCTCATGATTGTTGGTAGTAAAATTCAATTTGTATGTGTGATTATTGTTACTTGCATTATAGAAGCTTCTCATGCATATTTTCTCTATTTTACAGTTTCCATAAAGCACACATGTCAAAGGATGAACACACATGATGACATCTAGAGGGTTCCATTACTTTATATGAACTTGAATTTATTTTTATGTTTGGATATTTATTTATGCATGTTTGTGAGTGCTCATTTATGTTAAGATACATCCTCATGTTAGGTTTCACATGCACCTCAAAGTGAGACAAAATATAATTTTGAAATTTGTATCCCATACCAATTCCCATTATTTTTGGGTCTATTTTGATGGAATGATTCAATATATTATATATTGATAAATGATGCAATCTTGTGTGAAGTTAAGTTGATTCCTTGATCCTTCACCTATCACCATTTACATATTCTCATACATATTTGACCTTATCTCATCCATGTCTACACATGTATACCTATACATTTGTCATTCATTGTGTGTACTATTTCCCACCATGTCTTGACATTTATTTTGCGTAGGTATTGTCATTGCCATGTTTCGAGTCAACCCCATAGTTGTAGGATGTAAAGGTGCGGAAAATTCCAAATAAACATTTCGACAATACTTAAAATAAATTCCATTATATTCCAAATAAGTCGTCATCACATTCATTCATTCATAAGAACAAGTCGAATACATAAAACGACATAAAAGTCGAAAGATAACATCATATTATTCAGTCTAAATCTTACAAGTGTCGAAATACACATTTCAAATAACATTTACAATGGAGGATACATATCCAGTTTACAAATTTGAGACTTAGGCAGTCAGTCGCCATAAGCTCGTCATTACATACATCATGAATAATAAAGCATTTAAAAGAAGAATCAGTCAGTTGATCTTCCCTCCATAAGCAAATCTTCAAAAGAAGACGAGAACAAGAATTAGGCGCTTTTTCGCCCAACCTCGAAGCTTACGCTTCCCCGGAATTTCTTAGTCAATCAAGAAATACCCGACCCTGCATGAATTGCTTAGCAAAAAGCAGTCTACGAGCAAGATGGAATCTGGTGCAAGCCTAGTACTACTAGTAATCCACAAGCATTTTCAATTTTCTAATTCAGTTAAGAAAGAAGCAAGTTCGGTACTAGGATATGGTAGAGAGCTCAAATAACCCATCTATTTCAATGGTACAAATAATTACTTGGCCAAGTAAGATGTCATGCACGACAATAAAATGTAGTTTTGGAAAAAGCAAAACCACACTCTCTATTTACCCATATTCGACACCCGTCCCAGAAGGTAACTTTCCCAAAAACAACACATGCAAAATTATCTATCATTCATGCATGGTTCAAACAGTCAAACACAATCTTTCGCAATCTTTCAACATTTAACTGAAAACAGTGTTTAAAATGAATACAGTTTATAAAACATCACTTTTCGTTGTTCCAATTTACAAAAAGACATAAATTCAGCATTTTAATTCAGTCATTTAAATAATTAAATAAATTACAAAAATGAAGGTGTATCTCCAGTATGTCAAAATACATATAAAAACGAAATTTATAAGAGTACACATTCAATCGTTTATACTCCTGTTAATTTAATGTTGTTTCGAAGTCATTCTGGAGGTTTTCAATTAATCAAATTTGAAGTTAATTCTTTCTTTTATTTTCAGTTTTCAAACATTATTTTTATAATCAGCAAAATATATCTATTTTCTGTTCATAATCGTTTTTGTTTTCTAAAATGATAAATATCGTTTCTAGATTTGATAGATTCTTCTAAATTTCATTTCTCTGTGTAATGCATAATTTTAAATCAGTAAATCCTGAATTCTCAGCAAAATAAACAATTTTCTGTTTTTGTGTTTTTGCTGTCAACAATTTGTGTTTCCTCTCAGCATAATTCAACTAATTTGTATCAGCATTTTTCTGTTTTCTCTCAATACAATTTGTTTGTTTCCAAGTTCAAATTGATTTTCTAATTTCAGTTCATCGTTCTGAGAACGATTTAAATCAAAGTTTATCTAATTTCTCAGCATAAATAAAATTAAATTTCTGTTTATGAGCTTTCTTGAATTCTGGAAAAATAATTACACAGTTTGATTTTTCCCTAACATGAAGATTTATCTATCGATTTCCCATTTAATCTTATTGTCTTAATTCTGTCTATGATTTTGGAAATCAATTTAATTTGTTTCAGTTTTCTATTTTTTTTTTTTTTTGACAGTCATTGTTTTATCTATTCTAATTCTCCATTTTCCTAAATTTCTTATCATTTATATTCTTCTATATTTTCTGATAATCATTCTCAGTATTCATAGAAAACAAAATAGCTTCTCTAATTTATAATTAAAATTTCAAACCCCTACCTCGTAATTTCGTTTTGCTCTTTCCTAGTTGCTGTCTAGTCTCTCTCTTTTCCTTATTCTGTTTGTTGTTGCTGTGAGGTGCCTGGTATTTTCGTTATACTCTTAACTTCTTATTCTTCCTGGTTGTGTAAATTGTTGTTGACTGTAGGAGAGGACTATGTGGGTGGAGGGTGTAGCTAAAGGCGGTTACAAGTGGGAGGGTCTCCCTTTTATTGACTGCGCAAGGATGGCGCATGGAGTGTGAGGGAGGCTGCGTATGGGAGAGAGAGTGGCATGCATATGACTGCATATGGAGAGGATCCTTTGTTGCTGTGTGGGGAGGTGTGAGCTAAGTTGGCCGCACCTTCTCTAAACTATCCCTTCCTCCTTGCTGGCGTATGGTGGAAATGGCGCAGCAACAAATGCCTCTATCTTGCTTGAAGGTTGCGCAACAGCTAGAGAATGATCTTCTCCATGGAAATTCAAATTTCTCCTCTATATAATTACTTCTTCTTCCCCAATTTAAATGTGTATCTCCAATTTCAAATCAGAACAATCTCTGAATTTCCTGTGTCTTTTAATTCCAGATTTTCAATGATCTATATAATTTCTTTCTCATGCATTGATTTCCACGAGGTATGAGATCCATAATTTTCTCATTGATCTCCAGTTAGGAATTTAAAACTCTTAGTTTCAATTTTGATTGCTTTTGGATAAAATAGATATTTTATTCCTGAGTTTAGCTGAAGTTCTCATTTTGAATGCAATTTCAATTTCAAAATTATTGAACGGTATTCAATTTTCATTTCACAATTTAACTAAATTTTAAAATTGAATCTATTTCTAAATATAAAAATTCATTTATTTACACTATTTCAATTTAAATAACATTTAAATTTAATAATAACTTTATTAAACTAAATTTAATAAAAATCAAGTTTAAAACTCAATTTCATCAAATTTTAAAAAAAATTTCAACTTCATATTTCAAAAATAAGAATAAAATATTAAATTCACCATCTATTTTATTTAATTTGCATTAAATTTCATAATTTAACAAAATCATCTAAAAAAACACATTTTATAATTTTCTAAGAAATCACACCAAAATTGAATTTTTTGATTTGCAAGCATAATATACGCACGAGACATTTAAAATATCAATCTACGTGAGTGTGTGAGATCCCATCCATTCGCACACGTCAATCGGCTAAACAACTCTACCTGATCGTTGTTCTCGCCTTCGACCTCGTTCACCTGTTTCCTGTGTTCACTTGCACTCAATTCATCATCAGTAATGACAAACCCCGAAATAAACGTAAATATGGTAATTTGCATTTCAATTTCAATTCAATTTCATCTTCATTTCATTTCGAAATTCAATTAAATCATCTTTAAAGTAATCATTAAATAATCTAATTTCGACAAATCAAGTAACATTTGCATTTAAATAAATAAGTTAAAAATCCATTCGTGACATAGGATTGATCTTGCACCTTTGAATTTGAACTCAAAAATTTAAAATTTGTTGACTCCTACCCATTTTGTTCTTTCTATGAGTCAACTTGTACACCTTTCAAATAATTTATTAATATGTCTTGATTTTTAAAGGTGTTTAATTTGAATTCATTTATCATCCTCTCATATTTGGTAATCATTCACAAATTCTAATATATCGAAGAGAAGAATCTTTCTAAGAATACGTCAATTGGAATAGTAAAATGAACCTATATTTGTGAAAATAATTTTGGAGTATCTACATGTTTTAAGATTGATGTCCTTACTCTTTTCTATGATAATATAGCTAGTCTTTCCATGAAATTAACCTAGTGATTAGGAAACCTCCCCAAGACATTTTTCAATATTGCTAGTCCTTGATGGTTAGTGTAGGTTAGAATATCATGCAATAAGGCTGTAAAAGTTAAAATTGTAGAAGTTCATTCTCATAGGTTATAGGTCAAATCAACATGGAAGGTCATATTATTGGATTTGAAAGTCAATTTTGCATGAGTTGGATTGATCCGTCAAATTCTAAAAGAAACCTAATTCAAATTTCATTACATTCAATATATACAAGAAATTACAATTTCAAATCACAATTCATATAAAAACAACAAACAAGTATCTTTTAACCACCAAAATTATCAAACTACATTTCTTTCTATTACTTTTAAATTCTAAGTTATATTGAGAATCTATCTTACTTCTAAATTAAATTAATTGATTATCTTTACAATGATTAAAACATTTTGTTTTTAACTAAAACTCCCACTCCTAAATAAAAATAAGATTAAACAAAAATATTTTTCTATAAAAATAAACTCCTTACAAGTCGGATCCCCATTCTAGAAGGAATATAACTCAACCTCAGTTTAGGTAGAAGGCTTTGTTTGACCAAGAAATATAAATGAAAATGAAATATACTATAATAGCCTCTCCTGCCTGGTTGGAGTAGTCGATTCCATTTAAACGTAAGAACGTTTTGCATGTGTTTCCTACGCCATACGTATACTTGCGTGTATCTTATCCTGCCACGTGGCGCTTGCGAGCCACCCAAATTGAAATTAATTTTCCCGCTTTTCTTAACTGAACCCGCGTGGACAGTATAATTCTTCACGTCAACGGAATATCCCGGCCACGTTACCGTTCGCATCTCGACCGAATGTTCGTTACACGAAATATCAAAGCGTAAAACAAATTCATGGAGTCAAAAATGCTCTGGCTGGAAGAGGAGGAGAAGGGTATCAGAAGATATTCTTCTGTGTATTCTTCTCCATTAACTTTCACTGCCAAGGTTGTTGCTCTTTTCACCACGTTGCGTGTGAAAAACGCATTACAACTACCGTCAAAATGTAAGATTTGGACAATATTCCGCGGACATTTAATGACTCGTTCGCATTTGCTCTTTAATGCCTTTTGAAATTATTTAGTGCGAAGAATTCGAGTTTTTCCGCAAGCTGGCTCCAATCGGATATTTAAAGCGATTTCAGGGTCGATCCGTCCGAAGAAGGGGATTTTGCATTCAGAAGCGTGGAATGATACGGTGAAATTTCAGAGTTTGAAATTTATAGCTGTAGAATATCGGGAAATTAACGGATTGCCTTGTTTATGCCGTACCAGTAGGTAAAAGCCGAGGGTTTTGAGACGTGAAGCTATCAGATAAGCCGCTGCTTAGAGCCAGAAAGCGTATTTTAATGTCTTCACAAGAAAATTGTTTTTTCAATTTCTGCTTGTAAGATCTGACGGAAAGCTGTAGATAATGGTTGATAAAACTGCCGGGCGTTTGAGGAGGTTGGAAATGCAATATTTAAGGCGCATGTCTTTTGCGGCGAGAAAATTTAGGTCAAAATTTTTAACCCTGCAGTTTTGAGTTGTGCGGAGAGTTCGGATTGTATTTTTTTGAATATTGACTTTTTAGAAAAAAAATTCAGGTCGATGTGCTTTAATAAGCATTTTTGATGAAAATTTATAGTTTTAAAAGGTCTTTCTGTTTTTTTTCACGGTTTTGTTTTTCAACTTTTAAATTTCATGCGCACTTCAAATTTGAGAAAATAATTGGTTAGAGTGTTTAAAATTTAACGCGGGCGGTTTGGCTAAATTTGGTTTTTATTTGTTTGTTTCAGGCAAATATGCTTTTCCAAACAATTTTGAGGGAAAAAGTATTATTGTAGAATTCTGTTATTTTGTTTTATTTCATGCATTTGCAATCTAAAATTATTCTTTTAGAAGTCTGTTACCATATTTTGTTTTATGCAGAATGCAATTTCGAGAAAAGCTTGTTAACAGACAGTTTAAGTAGACGTTTATGGCTAAATTCGGATCTTAAGATATATCAGGAAAGTGTTAGTAGACTATAATTACAAGAGAATGTATTTCATTCCAAATGAAAACCGATATTTTCGCTAAATGCAACTATTGGCTTGAATAGGTGAAACAAGGGAAGAAAGTTAGTCTTCTGAAGGATCGAGCATAAATAATATGATCAGGGACCAATTCAAGAAAGCAAGCGTTTGAAAGGTAAAATCCGCATAAGTAGCTGTTATTTTGGGTAGAGATAATTTGCTTTAAGCACTACGGAAATCAATTATTGTCTTTAGTAGCTCAGCAGCATTAATTTGAGGTGCAGTTGCAGATTTATAAAATAATATTTGGTTTAATTTGCCAGGTTTTCGTGGAATTTGTCAAAAGATTTGCATTAGGGTTCAAAGGCGAGTTGTGGGTCCAGAGTTCTTTCTGCACCTCCAGAAATTTGCTTGAAGCGTTGAGTAGCTTATTAGAGTATTTGTTTAAAATTTAACCCCTAGGGCCGCTCAAATTTGAGGCCCAGGGTTTGGGGATTGATTATCGGTGAAGCTGGGCCAAGATTCTTACCTGGATTGGTATAATTGAAACACAAGGATTTGCAATCCAGAGTTCTTTCTGCACCTCCAGAAATTTGCTTGAAGCGTTGAGCAGCTCATTAGAGTATTTGTTTAAAATTTAACTCCTAGGGCCTCTTAAATTTGAGGCCCAGGGTTTGGGGATTGGATTATCGGTGAAGCCGGGCCAAGATTCTGACCTGGATTGGTATAATTGAAACACAAGGATTTGCAAATTGTTTGGAAGGGTTTTTTTGGTTGAGAGATGGGGTCCTTATCGGGATTCCTTCAGAGGCCATTTGCGGCCGTAGTTGCTGTGGTTGCAACCGCAGTCTCTGTGGATGTGCCGGATAAATTGCATTCAAAAAGTGCCCCTGTTATCCCTTATGCAGTCAACTCATCTCCTCAAATTCAGTCTGAATGCACCGCTCCGTCCTCCTGGTTTTCATATGTATCTGCAGCTAGTCCTATAACTTTATCAGCAGTCAAGAGATTCTCAAGTCTTTCAAAAGCTTCACCTGCAGATGAAAAACTTTTGTGCAACCAATTTGTGGCAATCCCTCTCTTGCATGGATCTCTAACACCTTCAGGTTCCATTGAAGCACAGAACAAAAGCAATCTCTTGACACACTCTTGCCTTAAGAAAAATTTATTGAGGTCATCCAGTTTGCCCTTCTCACAAGCTCCTTGGGGCTGGCATTGTATCAAACATTCGCCCTCGACATCTGCTCAGGTGCCTATTTTCCTTGTGCTCTATAAGTCTGCAGATTTGACATATGGGCTGCCAAATGCTTTCTCGCGCAATTCTAGATTTTCATCTGGCCAAGGTCCTATCAAGCATTCAGATTTCTCTACTACCCAGTCAAGAGAGTTCCATGTATGGCATTTACCAAAGCAGGGGGCAAATGGTTCGACTGATTCATCAAAAGGGCAGTCTCAGCAAAAGAAGCCTGTTGTTGCAGTGGTTTTGCTAGGATGGTTAGGTGCCAAGCAGAAACATCTAAAACGATATGCAGATTGGTATAATTCCAGGGGAATTCATGCAATTACTTTCACGGTTCCCATGAAGGACATTGTCAGCTACAAGCCCGGAGGAAAAGCAGACCAGAATCTTGATTTGCTTGTGACTGATTTAGTTCACTGGATGGATGAAATAAATAAGGATTCCCCAGAGAAGTACCTAATCTTTCATACTTTTAGTAACACTGGCTGGCTTACGTAAGTAAATGATTCTTGTTCTTGTTTCTCCTTTTTGTCAACTTGATTTTGAATTTTTTTTTGAACTGTTTGGTGTTCATAAAATATTAAAATGCATTTATATTGTGGCAAACAGTTACGGAGTTTTGCTTGAGAAGTTTCTTGCTCAGGATCATTCTCTGGTAGACAATATCAAGGGTTGTGTGGTAGATTCTGCCCCAGTTGCAATACCGGATCCTCAGGTACTTAAATTTAATGGCATTATTTCATTTATCACTATGTAGTCTCTCAACCTGCAATCAGATGGTTTTTTTGGTGTTACATGAAATATTGCCCAAGGGACTGTACTCCACAACAGAAGTATAACCATCAAGGAATTTTATGGTAGGCAGAAAATCTATTCCAAGATTCAAAAATGCTTCTCCATCCAACTAACTTCTGGAAGCTCTTGGAGAGGTTCCACAAAATATCTCTGTCACATTTGAGCCATTCTCCAAAAGTATTTTCAACAATGGAACTCAGCTTTTTTAAAGTTTCCAGAAGCTTCCAAAATCCTTATTGATAGTTTCTGAAAAGTTTGAAGATGTTTCTGTTGTCTCTGATACTTTTGCTTGTGCACTCATTGTAATTTGTCTTTACCTCAAGAAGTCTAACACGAAGATGTATTTGTTTCCTGACCTAGCTGTGCATGCTTTCAATACTTGCCTTACTGAAATTTTATGTATTTCATGTAACATGGAGGGTATCTATTTATCCAGAGTTACCTGGGACTTGCAGTCAGCCCCATTTGGATGGGGCAGGTTTCAGCTGGGTCTGGATATAACTTTGTTGAAGATTAGAGTGAATGAAGGACAGTTAACAATCACTTGAATTTTTCACCTATTTGTTCTAGTCAATTCTCATCGCACCTTGTTCTTGTTTTAGGTATGGGCCTCTGGTTTTTCTGCAGCCTTGTTGAAGAAAAACAGTATAGCAGCCAAGGGAATCTTGAAGGGAACGGCAGGTAGTGGAGATTTATCAGAGTTTGAGAATGAGCCAAAGACTGCTGTTGCAGAGACAGCTCTACTTGTTATGCTAGAAAAGTTTTTCAAAGTATTTCTAAAGCTTCCAATTGTTGACAGGTACTTAGAGAAATTAAATTTCTTCTTTCGATGAGGCATTAATTTTGTTTTGACAGTGTGTTTCATCGTTTTATTTGAGGCTGAATGATTATTAAGCACTGATACCAATCAGTATGAATTGTCTTTGGATACATGCTGTATTTTAATTATCTAAATTCCTTGCTGGATAACAGGAGGCTTTCAGATGTGTTGGGACTTTTATCAAATCAGCAACCACAGTGCCCCCAGCTCTACATATACAGTACTGCTGATAGGGTGATCCCTGCAGAATCCGTGGAAGCATTTATTGAAAAGCAAAAGAAAGCAGGGCACAATGTGAGGGCTTGCAATTTTGAACTATCACCCCATGTGGATCACTTTCGGAATTTCCCAGATCTTTACACCTCTCAGCTAAGTAGCTTCTTGGAGGATTGCCTACATAATCATGAAGTCGAATAGCACAGATGTGTTATATGCTACTGTTGTGGTAGTTGTAAAAACTTCTTTGCAGGTCTGAAGGATACAAACCCTAACAAGACAAATTGCTTATTGAAAGCTTGAATTCACAAAAAGTGAAAATTGCCAATCATTTTTTATGAATGAGCAGAATTGGACCTGATTGTACCTTGTGCCTGTTTGGTAGCAAAAGACGAAGATATTCTTACCAAAAAAATAACTTCGCTATACTGTATAGACATTTTTTTGATTCATTCCATTCTTTACTTGATGGATATACATTATTGAACATTTGACCAAGTCCGTGTAATTTTTTTATTTATACATTTGTAACCCCATCAATCATTATTATAAAAGAAAAAGAAAAATATCACAACCAGGGGTATAGATTTCTTTTCTGGATAAAGTTTATTTTGGAACATTCTTGGCTGGTTTTGTAACTCTAATTGCATGCTTGATGGCATGCCTCTGTCCAGTATGTGATTGGTGCACTACATTGGAATTCCTGTGATCAATTAGGGGAATTCTCATTCTTCCCATCATTTTTTCGTTCAGAACTTAGTGGAATTGTATAGAGCAGGTGGAAAACAACTATGAAGTTCTTCAACAAGTGATTTTCTGTTCCAAAGGACAGATACATAAGTGTCAAGGCCTTGCAAAGACTCCAAGATACTCTATTACATGTATTCAAAAGGCTCATTTGCTGAGTTATTGTAATCAGATCTAGCATTGTAATGAGTAACTATGCTCTTTGTCGCATTAAGGAAAGGTATTCTGAATTGTAAATTTGTCTACAACATTTCATAAGCTGTCTTTGTTAGCGCATTTATTGCATTAAACACTTTTTCCTAAAATTTTCCATTAAGTCAATCTCAAAAGAGTAATAATTTTATTTTATTAAAGTAAACTATGAATTAACTTACAGCAGCAAATACAGAATTAGAGATTACAGCAATTCAAGTTACAGGTTCCTCCACATTGGTCGAGTCCATGGGTCTACAATTCTCAAACAGTATCTAACAGCAGATTCCCCAGCACAATCAGATTTATGCTACTAGCATAATCAACAGGGATATCAGAGTTAAAATATCGACGAGTTTATTCATTTTCCTAAGGATACCAACTTGAACAGCAACAGAAACAAAACCATTAACCAGGCCAGACAAAAGAAACCACTGTCCAGCCGCAAGTAGAGTGAAATGAGTTGTCCAAGATAAGAACAGCCTAAAAAGCAACATCCACTTACAACATACTCTGTCAGAACCATCATAAATCAGCAGTAAAAAAATAAAGATCCACTTTGCCGAACCAGACAACATCAGAGGAATATCAAACTCTTGGAAGAAAAGCTTTCTCATCAGACCTACAGCCAGCACCAATAGTTTTTGCTTCAAAAGCGTCAAATTGCATTTGTATCTCTCCCAGAGCAAAGCGCAGGTCAGGGTTGGACTGGAGTAAGGACTACAGAAGGAATAGATGGGGGAAGAGATTCACACAAATGATCAGAGTTTCCATTTGAATGGTATAGAAAGTGTGGAAAAAGGCAGCGAGGCAGCGGAATTTCCAAAAGTTCTTCAAAATAATGTGCCTGAAGGTCTGTGAAATGATGAGGTGCGAGGCAAGGCCGAGAAGAGCTGTTTTCCAAGACCAGACCTGAGGTGAAAGAGCAGGGAGGTTGGAAAAAGATAATTCCATAGGCATTAGGCATGGGGACAGAACCAAAAAGCATGCTTAATAATCTCCTTTTTAGCATTAGAATGGACAGGACAGTGCAGGGGAGATGAATGAAAGACGATCTCCAATGGGGACTTTAACATGCAAAATTTTCCAGGCAGTCAATTGGGCTTGAGCCTCAGCTTTGGATTTTCAGATAAGAGCACTTAACTTGTTCCATTTGGCATGACTGAATCTACAATGCCATTTACAATTGAAATGGGCAGACAGGGAAAAGTTTTTGCAGGATTTGTCTATAAACATTTTTAAGAGGGAATGCATGCAAGTGTTGATTGTTAGGCCATTTCCAATCTGTAAGGAATTTGTCATGGCAAGGGGTGGACATAAGAAAGTACAGATCAGGCGTAACAAGTCTATGGATTTGAAGAGTGGGAGGTTTGTCTGTGAGGGAAAGCCTGAATTGAGCTTTGAGCTGATGCCATGTTTTCCAATTGTATCCAACTTGATCCCAGAGGTCTCGGAAAACTTGGATGCCTTTTTTTAAAGAGTTGTTTACATTTAGTGGAAACCGGAATTGACTTTTTTCCTGCCATATATTCACATGTTATTGTCTCTTTTTGGCCATAATTGTTGGATGAGTTCATTGACAGAGACGTGCTATGGTTGTTTTCATGGAATGGGAATGGGATGCCAATGGGTATGGGGATTGGACTGCACCACTGAAAGGCCTCTGCGTGCTCTATCAATAGCTTGAGGTCACTCTTGACCCCACCTTCAGGTCCAAGGTAGCACAACTAAGTTTTTTCAGATAAGAACTCTGTAGGCACTTTAATTAGTTGAGATTACTTTCCTTTATCCAAGGATGATAATTTTCACGTTCACTAAATGGGCTCAAATTCTTTATCAGATCTGGTTGTGGATTTTATTGAGAAACTTCTGCCACCGTCCGGTGTGCAATTTTTTTATTTTTTTTTGTTAATTTAAAAAGAAAGGTATATGAGCGGTACATGTATGTAGTTGTCCTCTCCTAAAAAAAGACAATTGTTAACAAACTTTGCAAATTAAAAAAATAAAATAAAATTAACAACCACAACCACGAACTCGTGCAAAACCAGGAGTGTTTCAAGTGACTATTCCAATAATAAACAAAAATATAAATCTAAGTTCAACTCAAGACAATAATAGAGGGGGGTGTTTATGAAAATAGAAGCATGCCCCTAGTAACAATGAAACACTGAGAAGATGTTGCCCAAGGAAAAACTAACAGCCCCACTTGTGATCCAAAAGCAATATTTATTAATAAAAAGACAAAATATGTGATGTTGCTATCAAGATTCAACCATGTAGTTGTCTATTGATCAAAAGAACAAAATACTTAAAAGACCCCACAACAAAGAGATAGCTCTTTTGGACAAACACTGAGTTCCCTATGGAATCAAGAGGCTTGGACAAACAAGAAGTTGTCTATGGAATTCCTCCAACTTAAGCTGATCAAGAGGCTTGGTGAAGATGTCAACTACCTATGTAATTTGTACTAGGATAAAGAGGATCTAGAGTTTTTTTTAAACCAACATTTGAAAATAGTGATATTTCACTTACATGTGCTTAATATTAGATGATTTTTTCTTCATTACCAACTAGGTTTGAATGTTATCATCATTTCTTTTTCCTTTTCTCTATAACAAGCCTTCAATGATGCTTTTCAACGTCAAGTTTCAAACATAGGTGAAAGCATAGGTGCAAGTGTTAATGAGAAGGGTAGAGGATAAACACAGAGGTGAAAGAATAGATGCAAGTATTCATAAGAAGGGTAGAGGATAAAATTGCGCCATTGAACTAATTCACATTAGGATGATTAGACCATGGGTGTAAACCTTGTTCAATAGTAGAGTAGATCTTCTACGTAGATTTGAAATAATTAATAAAGTTGGATTTTTACTGTTAATCATTATCTACATTAGAAAATCAACCATTGACTACTCGAGCAAAAAAAAAATTAAGCTAATCTAACCATCTCATTTTCAATCTCATTTATAGTTTCAATTGTTTATTAGGTTTGAGTGCTATTCACAATTTTCTATCAACTAATTAGACTTTGTTCTAGCCAAATTAATTTTATATCAATTAACTTCATAACCATTATCTCATGAAATATGTCATGTCTTTTTCTAATGGACTTTGTTCCACCTCAATTAGTAATGTATGATGGTAAAGGAGACCTAATAAACCATGTAAAAGCATTGAATTCAACTTGCTTACATTTGTGTTAGTGTGAAAAGTGATTACCTATATAGTTTATTTTTATCTAGTAGACCTATTCACACTAGCTTAAGCTTACTTAGAGGTTTTGCATTTTGTTGTCTCACCTCATGGGGATTTTATGCATGTTCTTGCACTTCTACATGTGTCACATTTCTTGGAGGGTTAGTTGGTAATCTACTCCTACCTTCCTTTTTCCTCTTTGTCTTACATATACAAGGACTTGATTGTATATTTTTAGATTTCATTTTTAAAATTGTTGTGTGTAGATTCATTTGTGAAAGATGTTGGCTTTTGCATTCATTTTATTTTTGCTCCAAGATGGTATTACAATCATGAATAATAAATCCCTTTCCATTTTTTGAGTTCCCCACTTAGCCATAACATTGGCATTAAAAAAAACCATTGTTGAGTGTGGGAGGTGTGATCAAGTCAAAATTTCCTTTTATTATTTTTTGATACAAAACTTTCTCCTTTCTATGTACGTACATTGTACAGTTTTTTGTACAATTGTACCTGTATGGATTAAGAAAAACCCCTTTTGCAATAGACGGACTAGAGTATTTTGGGCACTTTGTAGCAGTCAATCAAATATTTTTTGTTTGTGACATTTCTTGGAAGATTCTTGGTCTAGATTTGAAGAATTTTGTGCCTCCTCAAAACTTTTTTGATATTTTTTCTAGTTCATTCTAGTTTTTTGTTACTATCTAGAGTTTCGAAAGGGTTTGCATTATCAAACTTATTTGTAGCTACTTGAAATTTTGCAAGCTTTTGCATCTCCTCCACCATTGGAATTTTTTGTGTTTGGTGCATTTTTTCCTATGTTATTAGGTGCCATTAGGGTTTGATCGGTTTTACACCTCTAAACCCTCGTCTTTTGCATCACTAGACTTTCAACTAGGTTTGAACCTCAAACTATTGGTCTTTTTTGTCATCATATTTTTTTCTTGCATTTGCATCACTAACAAAAACATATTTTTTGTAACACAAAGAGGATCTTTGACTTGCACAACCAATCCAAAGTCCAAGTTGCAAATCAAATGTACAAAGTTTGACCTATAAAAAACTTTGACGCTTGACTTGTAAGCATATTTTGAAGTTCGATTTGCAAGTAGACTTCAAAGTCTTACTACCTACAACTAGATTCCATACTTTATCCTATAAGCAAACTCCAAAGTCGGAAACTACTAATTGATTTTGAATTTTGACCTACATCCATACTTTGAAGTTTGACTTGCAAGTAGACTCCAAAGTTTGAATTGCCAAAAGTCTTTGAAGTTTGAATTATCACAAACTTCCAAACTCCAGTGCAACCTACTATTGTGAGCTTCAAAAATCCATTTCAACTTTACAAATCTGCCTATTGTAAACTTCCAAACTTCATTGCAATACACACTAGGAGTTTCTCATATACTAAGTAGGCTTCACTAACTCAAATTAGGTTGGTGATGGTGACTCATGGAATTCCACTTCTAGTTTTATTTATTTTTCTTTAGTATTGGTCTTGTTGCATGGTTTTACAAGAATAAAACTACTATTGCGTTTATTAATTGAGGATGTGTATAAAGGTGTAGTACTTGCTAGCTAGGAGGTTCTATGACTTCAACAACTTATGAAAAATTCCGGTTTACCATCTGATCATCTTACTATTATTTGGTGTGATAAACAAAGAGCCTTTCATATTTCTCATAATTCAATGGAGTCTTAGAGAATAAAACACATTGAGATATACATGCATTTCATTTAATAGCTCATCCATGATGATGTTCATATTGGTGTGAATGAGTTATATTACCTGACTTATTTACCTCCTAGGTCCTATTCACACTAGTTTACTTAGGGAACCTTTAGGCTATTTACTTTTTGTGTCTCGTGTAAAATAATTAAGATACTTTCCATAATCCTATGTTTACCTATCTCCTCATTTTGCCTATATAAGAAAGGCTCTTCATGCACTTTATTCATCAATTGTACACCTATGTATCATTGTATCATAATCAATATATCCATCTTCTTTCTAGTATTTTTTAGAAGGCCATCTTTATTTTTGTAGGCGATCTTGGTTGTTTGAGTTAATCATCGATTCTTACATGGTATTAGAGCTTTAGATTTGTAAGCCCCTTCTCAAATCTAGGAGTGATTTAGATAGTATTTTTTGGGTACATTTTTAGGAAAAATAAACCTCACCATTGAGTTTAGAAGGCCCAAGAAACCTTATTTTTATATAAGTTACTCTATATTTTGGAGCCAATTTTTTGGCCATTTTTGGAGGGTTTGAAATTATTACAAAAAGATATTTGGTATAATTGTATGAAATTTGTATGATGCATATGGATATGTACTAAATAAATCTATTGTAGTCATCAATTATATGCTAGCATCATACCATTTAATGTTGGAAGATTTTCTAGAGTTAATTCTACATCAAATTACATAGCTGACATAATTTGAGGTAGAAAACTAGATTTCAATAATACTTTTCACCTACTAAATCAATGAAATATTATAGTGCATGATTATGAAGTTCTTAGGAAGAAGGTTTCAACTAGTCTTAGGAGGTGTAACCCCCTTTGAGCCCCCTTTGAGTGGTGTGGCATTGCCACTCCCATCACCACTCCTATGTGGCCACCTCTCTAGCTCCAGTCATGTCTTCAATGCCTTGTTGGATATTAGATCCACAACTAGTGAAAATAGCTTGTAGACCACCAAAAAATTTCTCTAACATTGTTGAACTCAACTACAACTACACCATTGGTGAACCACCCAAATTCGCCACTAGTAGGGCAAGACCAACCAATCTGATTGCCATTCTTAGGGTGTGGCCCCTTTTGTATGCCTAGTCAAGCTATTTTTTTGGAAGCTATAAATTTTCTGTAGAGTGTTAAATTTTTAAATTCCTAATCATTGGAAAATTGGTTATGAGAAGTTTGTACTGCTTTAAGGTAAATTTTCTAGATTTTATCGTAGGTGTTTGATATTGTTGATTGAAGTGCATATTTTTTTTGGTTTTGAAGCTCATATATTTTACCTCAGAATCTTTTTTAAAAAAAAAATCAAATAGGCATTGGAAAGGTATTGAAGAGATGTTTACTACCATTCATGCACTTCTTCGAGAATCTACCCTAGGTATCTTTTATTCAATTTCTCACAAATTTACATTTTGGTTGATTACATGGATATTTTGATACCTATTTTTTTCATGAGATGAATTCATTTTAGCCAATTGATATATTAAGATCATTGTTTTTTAATTTATATAATGATGAGAGTATCATGGGATTTTTAGTTTATCCTTTTACGATAATTTTGAATAAGGATAATTATGAATCTTGGTGAAATGACATCCTAACACATCTTGGATAGATTAATGTTTTGTCTTATCTTTATGGAATCATACTAGAACTAGCTATAATTCAAAGGAAATAAAAAAGGAAAAATAACATTAATCATATTGTAGGATGAATTTATTTTGATGTTGATAAGACCCTATGTAGGCTATATCGATCCTGGATTATCCATACACATTTTGGACCAAAATTTGGGAGATATTTGGAGACCCACCTATCTCTTCATTCCTAGATGATCCTACTATGTATTTCCTCATTCTTCTTGATGATATAGATGATATACTCATTGATGATGATACTTTAGAGATGCTTGAATATATTGAAGGTTTTGCATACTCTAGTGATACAAAAAATTATCCTCTTGCTTCTTCTTTTATTGAGATCATATCTCCATCTTATGTTTCTGCTGATGAGACTAGTATTGCTACATCCATGGATCCCATTGATTTAGTGTAACAAAACATATGTCTTCTTTTAGATATAGCTATTGGGGATTCTTATGCATCAAAAATTTCACATTTATGATTTGGAGGATTCATTTGAGTACATCCATCTCCTCTTTAATGGTAGTTATGGAACAAATTCTATCACATCATCAAGTTTCCTTTGGAGCTTGTTCAACATCAATCCTCACAAGATTTTGGATTGGTTTCACCTAATTTTGACATGTGGACATTTGAGAAATTTTTAGAGACATTTATCACAAGAATTTTTCCCTCATCTCTCTTTTGGGAGTTGGAGTTTCTTCTACACAGACCATTGGATCTATTTCTTCCCAAGGGGAAGAATGTTGCTTGTAAGTATTGTTTTTTTTCTATCATTCACCATTAGCATAGGAGCAACTTAATTGTGGGGGGATCTATCATCTCACTCTTTCTCTTCTATGGGGGGATTATTGATTCTATGTTTATATTGGATGTAGTCATTGGAGGGTTGTATTGAGTCCTTCCATTACTTCTTCCATCACTTTTTTCATGCATTCTCTCTTTTGGAGAAGATTTTTTTGTGGGGTTTTCTCCTTTACTTTGTATGTGAGATATTTTGTACATGGGTACCCTACATGACCTTGTAGTTGAGATCCATCTTTGCATCATTTTCATGTATATTTTCCTCCCTAAGTTACACTTAAGGGGGGGTTTTGGGGTTTACGGTTGAGGTATGATGTTCAGGGTTGAGGGTATAAGGTTAAGTGTATAGGGTATAAGGATTAGGGTTTAGGATATTGGGTATAGGGTTGACGGTATAAGGTCTAGGGTTAAGGGTTGAGAGCGTAAGGTTTATGGCTTGAGTATAGAGTTGAGGGTATAGGGTATAGGGATGAGGGTTGAGGGTGTAGAGTTTAGGGTTTAGGGTTTAAGGTATAATGTTGAGGGTTGAAGGATAGTGTTCATGGTTGAGGGTATAGGGTTAAGTGATAGGGTATAGGGATTAGGGTTTAGGATATTTGGTATAGGGTTGAGGGTATTGGGTTTAGGGTACAAGTTCGAATGTAGGGTTTAAGTATAAGCTTGAGGGTTGAGGGTTTGCGATTGAGGGACAATGTTCAAGGTTGGGGGTATAAGGTTAAGTGTATAGGGTATATGGATTAGAGTTTAGGATATTAGGTATAGGGCTGAGGACCGTATGAGGTATAGGGTTAAGGGTTGAGAGTGTAGGGTTTAGGGTTTAAGTATAGGGTTGATAGTACATGGTTGAGGGATAATATTCAGGGTTTAGGGTATAAGGTTGAGGGTATAACGTATAGGGATGGGGGTTGATGGTGTAGGATTTAGGGTTTAAGGTATATGGTTTAGGGTTGAGGGATAGCGTTTAGGGTTGAGGGTATAGGGTTAAGTGTATAGGGTATAGGGATTAGGATATTCAGTATAGGGTTGAGGGTATTGGGTTTAGCGTTGAGGGTACACGGTTGAATGTAGGGTTTAGGGTTTAAGTATAGGGTTAAGGGTTTATAGTTGAGGGATAATGTTCAGGTTGAGGGTATAAGGTTAAATGCGTAGGGTATAGGGATTAGGGTTTAAGATATTGGGTATAGGGTATAGGGTTGAGGGTTGAGGGTATAAGGTATAGGGTTAAGAGTTGCGTGTGTAGGATTTATTTGAGTATAGGGTTGGGGGATAATGTTCAAGGTTTAGGGTATAAAGTTGAGGGTATAGGGATGAGGGTTGAGGGTGTAGGGTTTAGGGTTTAAAGTATAGGGTTGAGGGATAGTGTTCAAGGTTGAATGTATAGGGTTAAGTGTATAGGATATAGGGATTAGGGTTTAGGATATTCAATATAGGGTTGAGTGTATTGGGTTTAGGGTTGAGGGTATTAGGTTTAGGGTACAAGGATAAATGTAGGTTTTAGGGTTTAACTATAGGGTTGAGGGTTTATGATTGAGGGATAACATTCAGGGTTGAGGGTATAAGGTTAAGTGTATTGGGTATAGGGATTGGGGTTTAAGATATTGGGTATAGGGTTGATGATATAATGTATAAGGTTAAGGATTAAGAGTGTAGGGTTTAAGGTTTAAGTATAGAGTTGACGGTACAGGGTTGAGGGATAATGTTAAGGGTTTAGGGTATAAGACCTATAGGGATGATGGTTGAGGGTGTAGAGTTTAGGGTTTAAAGTATAGGGTTGAGGGTTGAGGGATATTGTTCAAGGTTGGGGGTATAGGGTTAAGTGTATAGGGTATAGGGATTAAGGTTTAGGATATTTGGTATAGGGTTGAGGGTATTGGGTTTAGTGTTGAGGGTTTAGGGTTTAGGGTATGAGGTTGAGTGTAGGGATTAGGTTTTAAGTATAGGGTTGATGGTTTACGATTGAGGGATAATGTTTAGGGTTGGGGGTATAAGGTTAAGTGTATAGGGTATAGGGATTAGGGTTTAATATATTAGGTATAGGGTTGAGGGTATAAGGTATAGGGTTAAGGGTTGAGAGTGTAGGGTTTAGGGTTTGAGTATAATGTCGAGGGTATAGGGTTGAGGGATAATGTTAAGGGTTTAGGGTTTAGGGCATATGGCTGAGGGTATAGGGTATATGGATGATGGTTGAGGGTGTAGAGTTTAGGGTTGAGGGTTGAGGGATAGTGTTCAAGGTTGAGGGTATAGGGTTGTGTATATGGTATAGGGATCAAGGTTTAGGATATTTTATATAGGGTTGAGGGTTGAGGGATAGTGTTCAAGGTTGATTCAATGTTTCCTGTATAGAAACCAATAAGCTTGACTGTGCATTACTATTACGAGGCTTCTTAGTAATTAGTAAAAGGGAATCCAAGTGTGGAGAAATTGTGCTAATAATAGTTGGCATAGTAATTGAAGTCATAGACACAAATATATCAACACAAACTCATATTGTGGCGAAGACTGAGGATATTAAATCAACAATTAAACTTGAAACTCTAAATACATTAGAAACTAAGACTATAATTTCACTTGATGTACCTACAACATAACTAAGACTAGTAGCAACAAATATCATACCCTAATTTTGATTAAATTTAAACATAAGGTTAGCTGTCATAGTTGTATTAGGGGGGTCTAAATCCTTAAGAAATATTAGCCTCCTAACCTAATTTATAACTTTAGAAATATGAAGAAAATATGAAATACTTTTGAGTTACAAACCTTAAGAAATTGATGAAATGCAAAACATGAGTGTGCTTTGAAAAAGTAAAAATTTGGTCACATTTTGAGCAAGAGAAAGTGTGCTTTCACTTTGTGTAAGTCAAATCACACTCACAATTTAATGCAAGGGTACTTCAGGAAGTCCTAAATACGGTAAGAAAGCAAGACACCTGTGATCTAGGCCCACATTCTCTGTTATTCTCTTGTTTCTATGTGTTATTCAATAAAAAAATATTTTTCATGTTGTTGGAAAAATCACATGCTTTTTAACACATTCCACCACCTTTGCACCACGTTTTTTTGTTTTCCAATGTAGCAAGGAGGAAATACCAAAGTTTTTACATGAAATTTGATTATATGAACTCATATTCTCATGTTTGTAGTGTTGCAATTTTAATTAATGATTTTTTGTTTTAATTTTATATTATAGATTGGTTATTTCCATAGTTTTTACTAATTCTATTAGATTTATATAGAATTGAACGTTGAAAATGAAGCAACTTCGTGAAATGCTCTAATTTTTTAGGAGTTTGATGCAAGAATAAAAATAAACTAGACATAATTGGGTAGTTTCTCAAATCCAATCTCAGATTTTAAGGTATGTTCTCTTTATACATATGCTTTACATTTTCCTTTATTTTCCATGGGTTGATATTTTATCCATTATTCTCCTACTTCACATTTCACCTTTGACTATCACCTTTACCACTTTGATTTCTTATGTTTCTTTATCACTTCTTATCATACATGCTTAATATAATGATTTGATTTTGTTATCATATTCATGCTTATTAAATTTACCTTATTATGATATTATTTTTTGAACATTGACTACTTGCCTTAATCATATAGTGGCATACATTCACTTTAGACCTTACACATTGAGCATGGCCTCTTAGATTTACCTATTAATCTTGCATCACTTTATCTCATTTTTTGAGCTATAACACTAGAAACATAGGCACAATGCCTTTTACATTATATGCTTCACTTGCTATATCTCTAAATTGGGGCAATCAAAAATTCCATTATTATATTCAAATCTTTCCTTCCTATATCCTTACAATAGGGGTATCATTCCTTCCCCCAATTCCATGTGCACATCCATCAATTTCCTTATCATAATTTTAGAGTCACACCTATTTTAGTGAGGGAAACTTATCCTTCCCATTCATATCTTATGCCATCATTGTATATATAGCATGCGTTCCCTCTTCATCAATATCTTGATATCACATTACTAGACCTACATCACCACTAGGGACCTATTGCCTGACTTATACTAATGGAGCATGCACCTATATTGTAGCCTTATGTACCTACATAATTTTTTTTCACCACACCATGCCATTTATATTTTCCCCTACTAGGGTAAACCTTCTACCTTGAGATTTATGTTCAAACCATATGTGGTTTCCATGTTTTATTGTGTTACACTTAATTATTACACTTAGATTTCATGTGTTATTAATTAAACTTGCACATGAACAATGCACGATTGTTCTTGTTCCATTCACACATGCCCATGCACCAATCTCACCCTATTCAAATAATAAACACACATGCTCAAATGTTTCCCACACATGAGGCTTTCCTACCACCCATCGCCCATTTTTACCCCCTGAGCCCTATTTATCCTATCAAAATCCCATCTAGGCTCCATAACCATACTTTCCCTCTTGAAGGAGCATCCACACCTTATACATATTCATCATTTATCTTCTTTGTGGTTGGGAAATCCCTGTACATCACCACTAGGGACCTATTGCATGACATATACCAATGGACCATGCTAGGTTTTTTTGACCACACCACCATTTATATTTCCCAATGCTAGGGTAAACCTTCTACCTTGAACACTTAATTATTACACTTATATTTCATATGTTATTAATTAAACTTGCACATGCACAATGTAGGGTTGTGCTTGTTCCATTCACACATGCCCATGCATAAATTCTCTTGGCTACCCTTTGCTTGTCATATTTCAACATAGAGCCTATCACTTAATATCAAACTTGTAACTCCTTTCAAGAAGTTTTCATTTACTATTTTCAAGACCGTAATATATTGGATTGCCTCTTTGGATTGTCATATACTGGACTACACTTTTGAGTTCGATGAACTTCTCATGGTACTTGCAAAGGTTTTTATACATGTGCCCTTGTATTTGGTTGCCCTTTGTTTGTGATATTTCAACATAGAGCCTATCACTATCCTCTTAGTGGTTGGGGAATCCCTTCTTCAAAAACACTTCATATTAGACCTGCAACTCCTATAAGGAAGTTTTCATTTACTACATTCAACACTGTCATTTACCAGACTGCACTATTGAGTTCAATGAACTTTTCCTGGTACTTGCATAGGTCTTTATACATGTTCTGCCCTTTATTTATCGTATTTTAACATAGAGCTTGTCACTATCATCTTATAGACATTATACAACCTAGTTATATGATTTCTTTTAGATTTGTGTATGAGATTGTACATCCTAATTTTATGATTAATTTTAGATTTGTGTAAGAGATTGCTTTACTCTATAGTACCGTGAGGAAACTAATATTTATCTCTTTTTCATGCTACAGATAGAATTATTCATTATGTCGAGGAAATGATCAAAGAGTTTAACACTGGATGAGTGTGAAACTAAGAATGCAAAGAAAAGAGAAGGAATGAGGAAACTTCGTGAAAGTGTGAAATTGAACACCATAGAAGAATACATGCCAATTCAAGAGGAACGTGAGCCATCCAATCTATGTAAGAAAGATATGGAATTGGTGGCACAAAGGAAACAAATAAAAAACATCTGTGCAATGAGAAATTTGAATCTTGTAGTTGGACACATCATCTACCGCAAGTTAAGATGGAGGCACACCATCTACCACATCTCAAATTGAAAGTATGTCATCACTCACATGTGAAGATGGAGGTATGCCATCTTTCCCATCTCAGATTCAAGGTATATTATATTTTTCATCTCCGATTGAAAGTATGCCAGCTATCCCATCTCATTTAAATATCGATGAAATTCTTAATGTTGAGGCAAATTTACCTTTGAGAATACCTCCTAGATTTTTGCATATAAAGCCTATTTTTTTTATTGATATTGATGAGAATATTTTTTAGTTGATGGTTGATAAGATTCCAAATTGTACTTGTAGAAGATATGCTAATAAGATTTGGATATTGTTTTTTGAAAAATTAAATGAAACTGAAAGATGTCAACTATTTGTTGCAATGATGAGATCTAAAATTTAGGTCCATTATGAAGATTCTTGGGCTAATAACATTGAAATCTACAAGTGAGAAATCTATTGTCAAGAATCTAATGAGTGCATATGAGAGTGTGGGTACCACCTCACACACCAAATATAGTAATGCCACATGATGTGTCATTACATCAAAATAGTACTTGTATTCAAACCAAGAAAGCTCATCTCATTAGAAAGACAATTCAAGCATTAAAAATAAATAATTTTTTTTATTGAGATCCGTTGGAAGGTGCCAAAGAGTTGAGGACACAAATATCCATGAATTATGGGCACTCTTCAGTAGACTACCATAGAAAGATAAACCAATTATTGAAGCCTTGAGATCTGTAATTGAAGAATTTTGGAAGAATAACTCAAGGGTATATCCCAATCAAAGAGATGTTGTAAGAAGGAGAATTGGTAGTCAAAATTGTGAGCCACATCCAAAACATTTTTCGATATGACACAAACACAATTTTTTGCTAAATTTCTAGATATGTATCCTCAAATTAAAAATTTTCAAAGATTTTTTAAAATGCTAAAGCCTTTCTATGTCAAAATAAATCACACATGCACTACTTGTTGTTTTAGAATACATATTGAGTTTTCTAACCATTATGATGTTTATCAACATATATGTTTAGATTTGCACACTAACAATATTTTGCTGGACTGCAACAAACATGCCCCACCTACATCTTCAAGAGACTTCATATCAAGAATTTTATGTGAAAGAGAGGATGGTTAATTATTCTACAAGAAATTATGCTTGGATGGCACATGTCAACATTATGGTTGATTTAGGAAGATTTTTTACTTAAAACCTTTTAGGATTAAGGTACCATCTACCTTATAAATACTATGTCATATTGTATGGTTCCAACATCCTTGGAAAGTGTTCCTAGGCACTTAGGGTCTATTGGGAAAATATTTTTCAATATGTATTCTTCTCATTGTTTGTAATCCATTCATAAGGGGTGATGGGTTCCACTAGCAATGGTAAAGGTGACTTAAGGACTCAAATATTTAATATTTTTTGCCACATGTAGACACCTAGAATGGGATGGTAAAATAAAAGTGAAGTGGATAAATGAGTGACTATTAGGATTCTCTAATTGGGTGCTTGGATAGAGGCAACATGTGTCTCTTGGTATTTCATATTTTATGTTATTTAATGTAATGTTTCATTTCCAAGTTTGGGCACCCAAGTTGGAGGGAAATTATTGGATACAAAATTGGTGTCCTTTCATATTCCATGGAGGTAATCCAAGGGTTGGGGTGTTTGGAATTAAGAGTCATATCTGGGCACCATGTTTAGTGCTTAAGACTTCTTCACAAGTTTATATAATCAAATTGTTGGATGTAGAAATTAATAGGAACAGTTGAATGTAGAGTTACTTTGGAGGAACAAGGATAATTTGAGGCATAAAGAGGTTGTTCACAAGTACACAAATGCTTCCATTTTAGAGTAAAAGAGGATAACAAAATTGAATGTATTGTAATCTCATTTATTTGAAGATAATGAATACTTGAACTCTCTTCTTGGTGGTGTTTTTCCCTGCAAGGGTTTCTCCACGTAAATCCTCTAATATGTGATATTTTTTTATGTTTCTTTGTTGCTATTTTATGGTGATATTATACTTTATTTATTACTATTATAAGTTCACATAAGGTGGTGTTATTAAGCATATTATGTTGGCCAATTTTTAACATCATAAAAAAGATGGATCTAAACACGGTAATTCCATATTAAGGTCATTTAATTTCATATTTACATATGCTTTAAATTTTCATATTATATTATTCTAATACTTGTATCTCATTCATTAAAGTTATAGCTTTACTATTTGGATAGAGATTGAAATTTCCAACATTTGGTAGTAAAGTTGAAGGTTAATTTGGTTTTGTGTATTCCTTAATTTTTGATATGTTAGCATGGAAATCTTGAGGGAATCTATTATAAGGACTTGAAGTTTGTTGGAGGCTTGTGAGTTGTATTGAATATTTTATGAGTTACTTTTCTCTTGTAGATCTATGAGATTGGAAACCATGAATATTGTCAATGTGATCTATGTTGGGTATTAGAAGATCATGATTTTGGATCTTCATGAAGTTGGTTATATTTGGTAACTTGGAGCTCTTGTTTGAAAATATGTGTGTATCCTCTTGCTTGGCTGTTTCTCCCTTACCTTGTGGTCTTGTGCAATGATAAGGTGTTCATGTTGGATGGATAATTTTGATATCATGGTCACATGGAGAAACACCCACTATTTGGGCTATGAAATGGAGTTATTATGTTGGTTCATGGTTTTAGCCCTTGATTACATTAAAACATTGGAAGATAAGCCACAACCCTCTTTGTGAGTTATGGATCTGATATGTTTCATATGTTATAAGCTCTTGGGAAACTTGGTTTTCTTGTTGGGCATGTAGGTTTCTCTTATTTTTCAACTTTGGGTTTGTAGATCTATGCTTATTTCATTATTCCATTATTTATAAACAAAAATGTTCATGAGCTTGAAATAAAATATATTACTATTTTAATAACTTTTGATTTTTTTTGTATGTATGACTAGTCTAGACATCATTCTTTGAAAAAGTAATCATGTGAACATTATTTTAGATCAAATTATGTTGGTCATAGATAAGGGGATTTAAGAAAATACCTTAATCCTAGTAAAAATTAATTAAAAATATTTATTAAAAATTACAAAACATATCTTGACCAAACTTAAACATCATATGGATATTTAGATAGAATTATTTAAAAAACATATTTCAGTTAATACTTATTTTTGTTAGGATCTAGGTGGCATTAGTCTTGCATTCCTAAGTCACGAGTCTTCACATTCTTTGGAAAGTGTTCTAGGGGACATGAGAGATAAAATATTCAATATTTATTTTCTATAAATAATTGTGATTGTATTCCATAGAGATAGACACATTTCACCGATAGTTACAAGGTATTATGGAGGAATATTCTATTTTGGTGTTCATTTTGGGAGTGGGGTAAAATTGACTTGCATGCAGTTGTATTTTGATATTTTTTATTTTCATATCATCCAAAGATAGGTGCTCAAGTGTGCATGTATTTTCATGTGTCATTTATGGATTCATTAGAGAGTTATGATGTGCATCGAGGAGTCACAATATTGATTGGATATGGGCTAGGTGCCATGTGAGAGCCATGCAAAGTTAATTATTATTTTACTATGTGTATTGGTTGTTTATTATGCTAGGTGTGGGTTTTTGTAGGTGTTTTTAACCTCTTGTTTTGGGTTACCACAATGGTTTTTTCCCTCTCAAAATTTAATAAATTGGAGCCATGAGATAGTAATTTCATATTGAGTTGCAAGTATCCAAGTGTTGCCGCATTGACCAAAGAATTGAATTGAAGATGATTTTTGTATACATCTTTGAAGATTAATAATATTCTTTCCCTCTTTCTCATGTGTATTTTTTCCCAAAAGGGTTTCTCCACGTAAATCTGGTGGCATATTTGGTATTTCTAGTCTTATTATTTTATGTTGAATATATCAATCACATTATCATATTGGGTAATATTTGTTTCATATTTGTTAACACATTCTTAATTTCTTAGTAATTTAGTTTCAGCTTCCTTCTCAATTTTGTTGTTGTTTGTACACATATTTTTTTGGCCTTCAACATATGCTTTTTCTAAAAAATGTCACCTTTGTACATCCTATATGAATTTAATTTTATCATATAAGTATTATAGTAAATTACATATTTGAAAAATATAAATAAAATTCTACATTTCATATTTTTACACTATGTTAATATTTTATGTTTAAGTGTTGCAAATATTTACCTCAACTATGACAAATTTTGATTTTTAGTACAAAACGCTTCCACATTTTAGAAAAAAAGTGGAACCATTATCTTGCACTTATTGTCATTTAATTTTAATTCAGTGAGGGATATTTTTGACTAGATAATCTATTCTTATATATTAATGACATGTTCATTGGAAGTAAATGTATGGCCAGGAAGCTCAAAAATTAGTTGTATGGAAGCATAAAAGATTTGGGGCCTCTAAATTATATCCTAGGTATGCAAATCAATGGGGATCAAGTTGGAAGATTTTTTTGGCTTAGTCAAAGTAATAATGTTCAAACTATTTTGTAGTTGTTTTCACTGTAAGATAATAAGCCAACGAGTATTCCTTTACCTATTGGTAGTAGTTTTTTTTTTGTTTAGTTTGTTATGTATAATGATGATTTGATATAATATTCATCAAAGTCTAGTGGCATAGTTAGACTAATATATGCTATGATGTATATAAGACTAATGATTACCTAAATAGTGCAAATTCTTAGTAGGTTGATGTCCAATCCTAGTAGAAAGTACTATAATGATGTTAAAAGGTTTTTTCATATATTTATGAGGAGATTTTGATTTATAATATTTGCTAATGTAGCATCATAAATTGTCACCCTTGAAAATTTCACACTATGTTTTGCTCCCCCTAAATTATTGAGCCTAACTGAGTCCCTAATTTCCTAAATTATGCATTCTATAGCCCATTTGTATCTTTTCGAGAAATTACAAGTATTGAATAAATGCAATGAATTAATATTTTGCCCCTAATACATTGTGTCCTAGAAAATAGAGTCAAGGTGTATGGGTCCCCCTATTCTATCAAAGGCCAATTTTTAATATATCAGAGTGGCCATTTTAACATTCAAATTTCAAATTTCAAATGTTGGCTATCAGGATTTAATTCTTGAGAAATTAGAGAAATGCGTATAAATACCTAGTTATTGCATCATTTGAAATCTAACAAGGAGAATCTAGAAAACTATTAGAAAAATTATGATCAAGAGCACTATCAAGCAAGTCAAGAGCAACATTTCATAGCATCATTGCAAAAATTCAAGATCCTAACATCATGTCAAATCTTATGTGAGTTTATGTTATCATTTTTTTGTGAAGGCTAACACTTTTGTAGGTCTCCAAAGCATTCAAAAAAATCAAGAAATAAAGATCAAGACCTTGAGATGATGTGCACGACTTCAGTCCTTCAAGGAAGCCATAGAAGGGTGGTGAGTTACATCACTTTGTGATTTCATCATTCCTTCCTTTCAATTATCATTTTATCATTGAAATTTCCATTGTGGAAGTGGAAACACTTACATAGGGTTTGAATGAGGCAAGCCCCCAAATGGCTCAACATTTCCTCTCTTTTTGAATGTGCAAATTTTAGGTCTAAAGAGGATTGAAGAGAGTTTGAAGACAAATTGTTTATTCTTTCTTGTCAAGTCACGAAAACTCACCTGTAGAATTATCAAATAACATTTTAAAAACTCTACAAACGAAAATCAGAAGCTTATATTTGTCATTAGAGTACTCCAAAAGTAGAGCATGACACCATATCAAAGACCCATACGCCCCTAGGTGTCCTAGTCCTCTTATGCATACTAGAACCAATTTTTCAAGATATGTACACACTCTCCTGCACTTTACATAGCTACTTGAAATTTACTGTTTCAATCTGTTATTTGTCGAGATCTTGCATTTTCATATTAGGTCATATAGTCTAATTAGGTTAATCATAACAAATCATTTCCAATCCATTTTAAAGACTCAAAAGGATCAGATCCATGCCTGATTGAATCACCTTTATGGTTGAAATTCAATCTATTTGCCTTGTTAATTTGCATCCTAATGAATCCCTAGGAAAACGTGGAATTAACTTTTGGTTTTGGACATTAAAACCTCAAACCCAAATTTTTCTACGTTTCATTTTGGTCTTCACATTACATACCTTCTAAAGTTGCATCCTAGATTTAAGTTTTTTTTTTTATCTGTAAAATGCAGCCAAGGCTACAATATATTATATTTGAAAGAAAAATTTACATCGATTGTGTGCTTCCCAAGGTGGTGAAGCCAAAGCACGAACTTACATATTACATTTGACACATCCGATTCAATCCTCCTCTTATATAGGAAAAACAAACCCTATACAGACCTTGAAAGCTCTGTTGCCTCAACTGTCGGTGGCAGAGGACACCTCATCCCTGTGTACGTTGGGGGGAAACCCATAACGCCAGATCTAGGCAACCCCTACCTAGACAATTTTGAGGCTTGGTTGGCGTATGTGCCCTGAATTACCCCATTTCCACCCCTTCGTCGCAAGTAAATCTGCCTCCTTATTTCCTTCCCTATAAATATGATTTATCGTGGTACTTTCAAAGAAAGGGATGAGATCTAAAATCTGGGAGAGCAAGGCATTCAACTTCCAATTTGTCACTTTTCTGCTTCTCAGGGCGTTAATGACCAGTGCTAAGTCCCTTTCTATGGCTATCTTCTTCAGACCTAGCTCTTTGCAATGGGCCAAGTCGATTAAGACTGCCCTGAGTTATGCTTCATTGTTTGTTCCTATCAGAAGCCGATGGACAATGGTGGAGACCAATATTCCTTGGGAGTCCTTGATGATGCATCCGGCCCCCAAGGGGCCAGGATTGCCTTTGGATGCCCCATCAAAGTTTAGTTTGTGCCATCCAAATGGTGGGGGGGACCATTTGACCGAGTCTCATGCTTTTTTTGCTGCCTTACCACCTTATCCAACCAATTGGGGGATCTTGAGAAAGGGCCATGCTCCCCTAAGCTTGGAATCCCATTATGAAAACTTTATATCCTTGATTGCACCTTCATCCATCTTCGCGTTTACTGTCTCAATTAGAGAGGCTTCAATCTTATTGATTAGAGAAGCTGAATACATCTTTCTGTCCTGGAACAACCTCCTGTTTCTTTCTTTCCAAATTTCCCAAATTATAATCGAGGGGCTAGCGGTCCATATATCCCTGTAGGTTGGGTGTCTCTTGAGAAGGGGACATGATTGCAACCAACTTAAAAGCTCCTTCGGGAGGGTACAAACCCACCCCAAATGGGCACAGAGCCATTGCCAAGATTCTTGGGCAAAGGGGCATCCGAGGAAGAGATGATCCACAGTCTCTTCTGCTTGTTCACATAAAACACACCTTGAAGGACTGTGATTGCCGAGGCTACATAATTTATCTATTGTTAGAATCCTCTTTTGGGCTGTGGCCCAGGCAAAATTTCCAAATTTCGGGAGACAAGACCTATCCCATATTAGGTGTAGTGGGAGTTTGTCTATCGAACGTTCTTTCTTCAGATAGAGCAATCTGTAGCCATCTCGAGCATTGTATGAACCAGACTTGGCTCCAACCCAAATTAGGGAATCACATCCCTGGCGGAGAACCAAGGATCAATTATTTAACTCATTCACCAAGAGTGCCACTTCCTCCTGAGACAACCCAAGATTTGAAAAGTCCTTTCATCTCCATGACAAACCTGGATTGTCACCTTCTATCACCAAGTAGTCTTTAACTTTATCTCCCCATATCCTTTTCAAAGTGCGTTTGGATTCCACAATATCCAAAATTTTGTCTAGCCTAGGAAGCCCCGACCATGACTCTTCCCAAAACCGGGATTCGCTTCCATCTCTTACATCCCATGATAAGAATTCATAGACAATCCCTTTTACAGTGCTGGATGCAATTCCAGATTTGGGAGCCTGACGGGGGATTGGAGATTGACAACACATCCCTATCATCTCTGTTACTCAAATATTTCTGATTTAGGATTTTCACCCATTTGCTCTGTGGCTGATTGTGCATTTGCCATACTAACTTTGTCCCTAGTGCTTGATTTTGAAGGTCCAAATGTTTGAGGCCTAGACTGCCCTCCTCCTTTGACCCACACAATTTATCCTAGGTTTTGAGGGAAATTTTGTTTTTCTCTAACGTTCCTTGCCAAAAATAATTTCTGTACATTTTTATTAGATTTGAAGCACAATCGCTTGGAAGACTCATTATTGACATCAGATAAATGGGAAGTGCAGAGAGCACTGCTTTGATCAGGGTGATTCTTCCTGCCCAAGTATGCCAACGAGATTTCCATGCTGTCATATTTGAATTGGTTTTGAGGTTAAGGGGGTCCCAAAGTTTGGTCGTTCTTATTCCTTTGGTCATGTGGACCCCAAGGTAAGTGAATGGGAGCTCTCCTTTCCTGAAGCCCAAGACTCTCAAGATCTCATGCTCGTTTTGTAGAGGCGTGTTGAAGAAGAAAATTGCCGATTTATTTCTATTAGCAGTCTTACTAGAGGCTTTTGCATATCTATCAAGGATGAATTTTATGTGGATCGCTTCTTTTCTTTTGGCGGCATCCATCAGAGAGGTGTCGTCCACAAATTGTTGATGTGAAAAAGTTGAAAGACTGCTCGTGACACCGATTCCTTCAATTTGGAATGAGGAAACACTATGAGAGAGGGCTCTACCCAATGCCTCCACCATAAAAACGTATAGGAAAGGGGAGAGAGGATCACCTTGTCGTAAGCCTCTCAAAACCTCAAAGAATCCTTCAAGGGAACCGTTCACCAAAATAAAAAAACTGGGAGTGGAAATATAGAAAAAAATCTAGTTCAGCCATCTCTTGTTGAAGCCGAATGCTTTCGACACCTTAATCAAGAATCTCCAATCCACCATATCGTAAGACTTCTTAATATCTAGTTTTATTAGCATGCTTGAATGCTTATTCTGCTAAACTGAATGGATTACCTCCTGGGTAATGATTATCCCATCTAGAATTGCACGATCAGGGACAAAGCCAATTTGTTCTTCCGATATCAGGGCTGGGAGAAAGACCTTTAATCTATTTGCCAAAGCCTTAGTAACCACTTTATAGATTGTGTTGCAAAGTGCAATAGGCCTGCAGTTGTCCAAAGAAATAGCCACCTCTTTCTTTGGAATTAGCATGATGCAGGTGTTGTTTATTTCTTTGAGGAAACAACTAAAAATCCAAGCAACACCAATGGCTTCGAACAACTCATCCCCCAATAAAGACCAAAATTTCTAGAAAAAACCAACAGGGAAGCCATCTAGGCCAAGGGCCTTATCTAAATGCAACTTGAACAACGCCACTCTTATTTCTTCCTTTGCGAATCTAGCGTTGAGGATCTTGTTTTGGTCTGGGGAAATCAAACAAGGGATGTGGCTAAGTAACTCTGCCTGGTTGGGCAGATTAGATCCTTCTGTATTGTTTAGCAATCCGCGAAAGTAGCTTACAATCTCCCTATTCAACTCTAGAGGCTCATCTATAATGGAGCCATCAGATTTTTTGAGGCATGTTATCTTGTTAGTGCTTCTTCATTGCCTTGTGCTATTATGGAAGAATTTTATGTTTTTATCCCCTTCTTTGAGCCATACTTCTCCATATTTTTTCCTCCAGTAGATCTCCTCTTTGGCCAAAATATCTTCATATTTTCCCAATAACTCTTTTCTTTGAAGAAGCTTTCTTGGTTCATGCCCTTTTGAATTATCTCCTCCTCTATTGCTTGTAATTCAACCTCTATTTATTCCTTAGATTCAAAGATGTTCCAGAAGCAGCTCCATCTTGATTCTTTGATTTTCTGTTTTACCCATTTTAGTTTAAAAATGAAACAAAACATTTTCGATCTCGAGACATCGCATCTCTTCCACCATCCTTAAACTAATGATTGGAAGTTTGGATCCCTAAACCACATATTTTCAAATTTTAAAGGAGAGCGAATGGGCACTTTGTCTTCTTGGAGTTCCAACTAAATTGGCATATGATTTGAGCCTGCGCAAGGTAGGATATTTTCCTCCCATAGACATTCAAAGTTACTCAGGTCGCCCTAGAAGAGGAACCTATCTAGTTTCTCTGATATCATTGCGAGGCCCAACCTTTTGTTCGTCCATGTGTATGTGTCGGTTTTGAATTCAATGTTTAACATTTGATTTCTTACAACCCAGTCACTAAAATCCTTTTGCGATTTATTCATTAACCCAAGGCCACCATTTTTGTCCTTGCTATCCAGAATGACATTGAAATCTCTTGCGATTATAAATTTTTTCCCTTGATTTGCACTGAGGAATAAATCTATATCCTGCCATAGGGCACATTTTTTTGATGCATGAATTTGGACCATAAACATTGATGAGACCAAATTGGAGATTTGAACTGCTACTTCTAACCCAACAACTCTGCCAACATGATGATTTTTATAAAACATCTAATTGAACTGCTCCAAAATTCCAAAACATTACTAAACCCCCAGATGCTCCACTAGCCTGAGTTCCAGCTGCGTTCCAACACGCCAGTCTTTTCTTAAATGCATTGAACTCCTCTTTCCCTAGCTTTGTTACTTGAATTAGAACTATTTCTACCTTGGTCAAGCATAATTGTCTCTTGACCAAGCGTTGTTTGTTAGGGGCATTTAAGCCCCTAACATTCCAAGATAGGAGTTTCATGGCGACTCGGGAAGGGGGGTTCCCTTCCATGTAGATAGATAAGTGGTTAATTTATATTGGTCTTCAGCATCTTCGACCAGGGATCTGAGTTCTTGCTTCGATTTACTTCCTCTTGATTTCCTCTTTCTGCAATCCAGTTTGACAATAGTTGATGGGATTTTCTCAATGCCTAGTTTGGATGGCAATCCAGGGAGATCCATTACCTCCACTCCACGAGCTGCCGCTTTCAGAATGTTCTATTGGTCTACTAAGGATTACAACCCATCTGTATGCTCTTCTTGAAGATCTTCTCCATCATTGATGGCCTCAAGGGCATCGTGCAAGGCTTCCAATTCGCCCTCCTCTATGAAATCCACTGAAACAATTTTGAGACAATCAACTGCTTTTTTCCTTTGTCCATTACCGAGTTCTTCCCTTCTATGGACAAGATTTTATCTAATATTTCCTTTTCCAACTTCTCTGTTTCTACCCTTAGGTCTTTAAGTTCTTTTAAACCATATTCCTTGCCATCTAGGTGAGGGGGTGTATTGGAGATCTATGTACAATCCCTCTGCTCTTCTTCTCTTCTTCCAAACTCCTCCTCTGACGATTCAGACTCCTGCATTGGCCTTGGATACTATTTTCCAAACCAACCATTGTCCATAGGCTGTTCAACCACCTTCCCTAACCCTTTTGAGCAACTATCCACACATCTGGCACTCAATCTACAACTGCTGCCTTTCTTGTCCACCACAATCTTCTGGATCCAACACCCTTTCAATGACGTTAGGATTTCCAAGTTATCCAAGAGCCTAAATTCTATGTTCAGTTCCACCAAGATTCTGGGAGTGCCCGATTTTCCAAGGAAGAATTCTTCCTCAATTCCTAGGAAAGTGCCTAGGGCATCACCGATCTTCCCCAGTATTTCTTTACTCCAGAATTCTGTGGGAAACCCTCCAAAGTGACCCAATATGAGAGGTATTTTGGTTTATGGCTTCTGGGATCAAAGTTGGGCTCCCAATCCATTTTATAAAAACAAGATCCTTTGTAAAATAAGGGCTCCCCAAAAAGAATCTTTTCATTCAGATTATGATCTATGCATTCTATCAGAATGAAGCTTTCAGCTAGGGATTTCACCCTTATCTAGCTTTCGAATTGATTTACCAACCACTCCTACAATTCTTGAGTTGTAGCTTCCATTCCCGTCCATTTCACAAATAGGCCACAGTCCTGGCGATAATCCCATCTCGGTTGTAGGTAACTTGGAGCAATCAAAAAAATCTTTGATCTTCCACCCAATGGGGAAAACAAAAGCCTATTTAGTGAATTTTTGATTGGGTTTCCAATCCTAGGGTTTCAACCCGGATTCATCCATTTGTTGTAGGCTTGCCGCTGAGATCAATTTTGGTTCTTTTCCCAAATCCAAGATTTTTGATGCTTTTCTTTGGGCAGTGGATTGACTTGAACTTGTTTCCCAAACCACCCATTCCTTTCTGCTGTCCTTCTCTCTCGCAGCCACAGAGGTAACTTTCTCCTTTGTCCATGATTTCACCGAGAATTTTTCTTAAGGAAATCTCTTCTATCCGTTTGTTGTTTGGATTGCGTCTCCTTTTGAGCCGTGACACCTTGTTGTTGACTTTTCCTTGATTTAGGATCCTGACCTTGCTCTGACCTTCACACCTAGTGCCATTGCATCTGCTTTGCATTTTTCGCACATGCACCACATGCACCATAGTTTAGTTCCCTGGTGTAGTGCTTTTAGGGACTGTTTTAGCGCTTCTATTGAAAAGATATTAAGGTTTGGGCCTTGCTTGTTGGCACTATAGGAAAGAAGCCCCACCAGTTCACCAGGGAGTCTCCCCTTAACACCAGGGTAACTAAACTCCATTTTTGAAGTAGTAGAGAACAACCCCACGAGGTTTGAACCTTGGTTGTTGGCTCTATAAGCAAGAAGCCCCACCATTTCACCGAAGGGTCACCCCTTTTTTTAAAGATATTAAGGTTTGTGCCTTGGTTGTTGGCACTATAGGAAAGAAGCCCCACCAGTTCACCAAGGAGCTTCCCCTTAACACCAAGGTAAGAAAACTCCATTGTTAACGTGGTAGAGAGTGACCCTGCGAGGTTTGAACATGCTAGATTTAAGTTTTGCAATACATTCTTTTGCATCTTTTATTTAGGGTTTTCACTTGTACATCATAAAAGATAGAAATTCAAAATATTACATATCATATTGCATCATAGGTGGAAATAGGGTTAGTTTCAGTTAGTTAGATCAGATTTACATTCAAAATTACATTCATAATTATCATTTCTTATTCAAACATTTGCATTTGGGTAACATTGCCTTCAATTGGGAAAATTATAGAAAAACAATCATTGCCAAACCAGTTTGCAGATAGAAACAATATTCTTAAATATAAATTTAAACACTCAGTTTTTAGTTTTCAAAACCCTATCAAGGACTCAGACGCCCCTAGGCACCTCTTTCCTTGTACAGTTGAATAAAAAAAATTCACAAATTTTTGTCTTAGTCTGCTCAATCTATTGGTGCTTGTAGATCTTTGTTTTGGAATTCATAATTGCATATTTTTAGGCATCTTGCATATAGTTCATAAAGGTGAAAGCAAGCTTATTGTTGAGTTTCATATTTGCATTTAATAATAATCATTTCCAGGTTTTTGCATCTTAAAATCAGTCAATTTGTGCATTTCGGATTAGAAAATTGCATTCAAAATTTCCATTTCTTGTACGCATATTGTTACATTCACATACTTGCATTGGCATAAAGTAAGAAAATTCTAGAAAATTAATCACTATTTAAACAAGGAACATGCTAAAAAATAAGGAACATTCTACTACAAGACCTTTAGAGTTAGTGCATATAGACCTATGCGGACCTACCAAAACAAGAAGCCCTCAAGGTGATAGGTATTTTATGTTGTTAATATATGATTACTCTAGAATGAATTGGGTGACCTTTTTCAAAGAAAAATCAGAAGCTCTACATAATTTTAAAGCATTTCAATCTATGGTTGATAATGAAAAAGATTTTAAAATCAAGTGCTTAAGGTTTGACATAGGTGGTGAGTTCACCTCAAATGAGTTTAACAATTTTTGTGAAGATCATGGGATAAAAATACATTTATTAGCTCCTAGGACTTCATAGCAGAATGGGGTTGTGGAGAGGAACATGATAGTTCAAGAGGCAACAAGAACTATGTTGAAGGAGGCAAATCTACCAGATTTCTATTGGAGAGAAGCTATTCATACTGTTGTTTACATTCTCAATAGAGGACAAGCAAGAGTGAACAGTTCATAGACCTCCTATGAGCTATGGTATGGAAAAATCCTACTGTGAAATATCTCAGAGTGTTTGGAAGTAAATTTTATATCATGAGGGATGAAAAATTAGGAAAGTTTTACCTACAAGATTAGATGAAGAAATCTTCCTTGGACACTCTACAAAGAGCAAGGCATACATGTGCTACAACAAGAGACTAAAGAATATAATTGAATGTGCAAGTGTCAAAGTGGATGAAGAATCACATCAAATCTTAGTGCTGATAGAAGGATATGAATTTGATGAAGCCCTTTGCGGAGAGGAAGAAAAATAAGAAGGAGAAGAAATGCTAGTGGAAGAGGAAGAAACTCTAGAAAAGAACCTCAAGACTCCTAAGTATGTGCACAAAATAATTCTAAGGATCAAATAATAGGGGACAAGAGCATTTAGGTGTTCTGATAAGAAGAAAAGTTGCTATGGCAGAGGAATAGGTAAATTTTTATTTACTCTCTAAAATAGAATCTAAAACAGTTACTGAAGCATGTAGGGATGAAAATTGGATCAATGCTATGGAAGAATAATTGGGAAGAATCATACATGGGAGTTGGTCCCAATACCAACAAACAAGAATGTAATATGAACTAAATGGGTTTTTAGTAACAAGTTAGATGAGAATGGAGAAGTTATCAAAAACAAGGCTAGGTTTGTGTGTAAAGGCTACTCACAAGTGGAAGGAATAGATTTTCAAGAGAATTTGGCTCTAGTAGGAAGAATAGAGACTATTAAGATGTTTTTGATTTTTATGACACATAAAGACTTCAAGGTATATCAGATGGATGTTAAGTTTGTATTTTTGAATGGTGATTTAGAAAAACAAGTGTACATTGAACAACAACAAGGATTTTAGTTATCAAAAGATCCTGATATGTTTCACAAGTTGAAGAAAGTATTTTATTGGCTCAAACAGGATCCTAGAGCTTGAAATGTAAGATTAGACAAATACTTACTACAAAAGGGATTCAAAAAGGGTACCATAAACAACAATATTTACTTCAAAGTTGAGGAAGATCAAATCTTGATTGTGGTTGTATCTGTTGATGATATAATCTTTGGAGTAAATGAGACCATGTGTAAAAAGTTTACAAAGGAGATGCAAAATGAGTTTGAGATGTCAATGCTTGGGGAGATGAATTTATTCCTCAGACTACAAATTAGTCAATCAAAAAAAAGGATATTCATTTCACAATCAAATATGTAAAGAAAGTGTTAAAGAAGTTTGGAATGGAGGATTCTAAAATAGTATGTACTCCCGTGGTTACCAGTTGTAAATTAAGCAAAAATGATGAATTTCCTAGGACATATCAGACTAAGTATAGATCCATGATTGGTGGATTACTATATCTAACTGTAACTAGACTTGATATTATGCATGCAGTATGTCTTGTTGAAAGATTTCAAGAAGATCCTAGAGAGTCACATGTGGTAGCAGTCAAAAGGATATTCAAATATTTGAAGGGCACTCCAAAATATGGTCTATGGTATTCTAAGGATACTAACTTCTCTTTGAGTGCTTATATAGATGCAGATTGGGCAGGTTGTGCAAATGATAGAAGAAGTACAAGTGGAGGTGTTTTCTTCCTTGGAAATAGGCTAGTTTCTTGGATAAGTAAGAAGTAGGATTTAGTGTCATTATCTACTGCAAAGGCATAACATATTGTTGCAACATCTTGCTATACACAAGTGCTTTGGATGAAGGAGACATTGAAGGATATCAAAATATCATATGATGAACCTATTCCTATCTTGTGTAGTAATATAAATGTATCAACATTTCAAAAAATATTTTAGTGCATTCAAGAACAAAGCATATCTCTATTCAGTGTCACTTTCTAAGAGAAAAATTTGCTGAGAAGGAAGTAAAGTTGGAGTATGTGCCTACAAAGGATCAAATAGAAGACATTTTCACAAAGGCTCTTCCAAAAGATACATTTGAGTATCTCATACATAAGCTATGGGTTATTATGCATCCTTTCAACTAGATGCATAAGATTGTGCATCTGTTCAAGGGAGCAATTCAAGATGTATTCTTTGTCTTAGACTGATGAAGGATACCTCTTAGGGGGAGTAGGTAGTGGTGTCTTTGGCTAGTGGAGTCAGGGGGAGCACATCTTGTGTTTGAAGTGAAGTGTGAAGGTGTTACCCTTTTCTATTGATGTCAAAGGAGGATAGATAAGTCTGAAAACACAGGGAAATAAATGTTCAAGTAAGGTGGAGAGTTGCTTGAGTATTGGATATACAAAGTTAGTTGTTGCCATCAATGACAAAGGGGGATATTGTTGACTATTTTTTCATTAGTGTTGTCATTTATGTCAACCTTTGGTGTAGATATGTTGAGAAGGTGTGTATGGTGTTGAGTAGGTGTTGCAGATGCAACAGGGTTACTTGGTTTCTAAGTGCTTTTGAGAAAAAATGCATAAAGAATATACAAGGTGACTAGGAAGTGTTTTGTATTTTTTCTCCGCATTTCTTCATTCTTGAAGATGTACTTGTGAGATTTGAACATGGTGGTAAGAAGTCTTTGAAGGTGTTATATCCA
Organism: Sequoiadendron giganteum; assembly: GCA_007115665.2. Taxonomy (NCBI): domain Eukaryota; kingdom Viridiplantae; phylum Streptophyta; class Pinopsida; order Cupressales; family Cupressaceae; genus Sequoiadendron; species Sequoiadendron giganteum. Next base: position 316,643,061 of record CM021100.1, on the reverse strand, counting down.
GAGTTTAAAGTTATAGATTGTGTGGAAGTAGAAGATATGTTTGACAGTGTGTTGGACTATCTTTGGCTTGTGAAGAGGGATATCTAGGAAAAATGGAATTGCTCTGCATTTCTCAATGCTGAGGTTTCTTGTCTTGTGGATTTGGGAATGTACTAATATTGATTGTACCTACCTTCCCTTGGTTTATTTAGTGCTCAACTATTTCACAAGCTTAGAGCTTGAGTTGTATCTCAATGATTGTTTGATTGGTTGCACAAGATGATAGTATTCTCAGTCTCATGTGTTTGTGCTAGTGTTTTTGAACATTTTTTGATGTTAGAATATTCCAAGATGTTGTGTAATGTTGCTATACGGTTTGTAGGATATTTTTGACCATGGTGAAGTATGAAATTGGTTGCTTGATAGTGTTAATGTCAGTTTGGACAACCTAGTGTGTTAGCATTGTTTGTGGATGAGTTTTGTGGTTTATGGAAGCTTGGTGTAGCGTGTTGGTGTAGATTTGGGTCCTGGTTAACCAATTATGTGGTTCACCCTCACTTCTTTCCACCAAAGAGGTGTTTAATGTCAACCTATTTGGTGGCTGCATGTTTGAAGTGCATACATTTTATTTCAAAGCTGACCTAGAGAAGGTTATTGAAGGTTGCATAAGATATATATTATGCAAGGTCAAAATTTTGGAGAAAAGTGTAGCATAAAATGATGTATATGTGATCATGTGTTGAGATATGAATGCAGGTAAGAACAATGAAGACTACCAGAATGAGTGAGCAGAAGGTGTCTACAATTGAGTGTGTTAGAAGTCACTAGAGGTAGTGAGCTGAAGGTTACAGATGGTAAAGAGAAATTGTGGTGGTTTCTCTAGTTTCTCTAAGGTAGTGAACCTCCTCGTAACTATTTCTTTGTACTCTGGAATGTAAGGAAGCTAACGTAGTGGAACAACTTCCTACACTAATCTTGAGAGGAGAATAATGCAAAACCTTTTATAGATCTTTAATAGTTACAAAAACTTAAATAGGAATAAACATAAATATCATGCATACCACAACACAATGATTTACATGGGGAAAAACCTTTCGGGAGAAAAACCCCACACTCCAAAAGTCGCCCAATATATCATTCAAAAATCACAAAGTTTAAAATATACTTGCAAAGCAAGCTTCTCATAGGAGTATCACCACTCAGAGATCTAGAGGCAACACGACCGCTATTAGACTCTTAGAATAGATCACAATACACAACCATAATATAATTCCCTCATAAAGGAGGGTTGCCTTCTAGGGAAAGTCAAGCTAATAAAATATCAACCGTCGTATATAAGACATAATGATGAAAAATCCAAATTTACAATAATAAATTATAAATAATTTTTTTCTTTTAGGGGTGCTACCCTCAGGCCCCTCATGCCTCCCCCGCCCTCGTCATAGTCAGATGAACAGTACCTTGTGTATCAACAATACCTTATGTAATTGCAAGGTTGAGACACATTTTCTTAACGAATCTCCCACTTGTTGAACACCTTGCAAGGACAACAAAAGGGTGTCATCATCATCTCTTAATTGATAGGGGCCGAGGGGCCCATAGTCTCTGAACACCATCTGAACTTCTCTGTGCTCAAAGGCTTTGTTAAAGAATCATAAACATTCATCAAATTCTCTACCTTAACCAACTTCAGCCTACCATATTCAACTATATCTCTTAAAAAATGATACTATACATCAATGTGCTTGGTCTTGGCATGAAATGTCGGGTTCCTGGCTAGACATATCTCACTTTGACTATCACCATAAATTGTCACTACACCTTGTTTTATTCCAATATTAGAAAATAGTCTCTTAAGCCAAATGGATTCTTTACAAGCATGAGTAGCTGCCATATGCTCTACTTCAGTAGTGGACAAAGAAACCATAGTCTATCACTTACTCATCCAACTAATTGCACAACCAAATAAAGTAAACACATAAGCACTAGTAGATCTTCTGCTATCAACATCGCTTTCCTAGTATGAATCCACATAACCATGAATATCAAGGGAAATCTTGTCTTCAGTCATATTACTGTGATAAAATAAGGAATAATATGAGGTACCACACAAATATCTGAAGAATCTTTTAACTGCACCTCAATGAACTCTACCAGGATTAGACATATATTTGGAAAGAATTCCCATTGCTTGGGCAATGCCAAGTCTAGTACAAACCATAGCATACATCAAACTTCCAAGTGCACTCTAGTAAGGCACTCTGCTCATGTATTCCATCTCCAATGGACACATGTTGGACAATCTAAAATAGATAACTTTGTTCTAACTGAAATAGGAACACACAATGGTCTATAAGACTGCACATCAAACCTCTATAAAATTGAGTTGACATACTTACTTTGGCCAAGCCATAGCTTTATTTTCCCTCCATCTCTTTTAATTTTCATCCCAAGAATGTGTTTAGCCGCACCAAGATCTTTCATTTCAAATTTAGCAGCAAGTTGAGATTTTAGTTATGAAATCATACCTTTCCCTCTACCAATAAATAACATATCATCAGCATATAATGCAATAAACAAGAAACGATCACCATCAGTTTTATAATAAACACAATGATTTGATTTAGAATGCTCAAATCCCAAACTCAACACATATGTATCAGATTTTTGGTACCACATCCTAGGAATCTGTTTTAGGCCAGACAAGGATTTCTTCAATTTGTAAACCAATTTAATTTTACATTCACCATGTAGTGCTCTGGTTGTGTCATATAAATATCCTCGTCCAAGTCACCATGAAAGAAGCAGTTTTCACATCCATTTATTCAACCTCTAAATTATAAGCAACATTAATAGAAAGCAAAAATCTAATGGATGTCATTTTTGCAATAGGAGAAAATATCTCACCATAATCAACACCCTCAACTTGAGAGTAACCTTTTGCAACCAACCTTGCTTTGTATTTATCAATACTTTCATATGAACCAATCTTTTTCTTGAACACCCATTTGAAACCAATAGGTTTTCATCCTTCAGGTAATGGTACAAGATCCCATGTATCATTCTTTTTCAAATATTCCATTTCTTCATCCATAGCAATCTTCCAAGATTCTACATCATTCATACCTAATGCCTCTTCTATTGATCTATGTTCATCCATTTTAGTATTCAAAGCAAAAATACATCTCCAATCATTAGGAGAATAACTTTTAGGTGGTGGTTGTATGTGCCTTGTAGACCTACGAACAAGCTGAGTTGGAAGTTCTTCCTCCTCTTCTGAAGATTTAGAGCTAGATGAGCTCTCCTCAACTTCTTGTCTATCCATGGGCCTCGATTCAACTTTCTCAGGTGTAGAAAGAAATTGAATCACATCTTCCTATTTAGTTTGTTTTGGCTGCCATGTAACAGAAGAAGGCTTAGTTTCTCTAAAAATAACACTTCTACTATATATTACCTTTTGTGCAACAGGATCCCAAATCTTCTATCCTTCCACACCATAATTGTATCCGATGAAGATACATTTCACAACCTTGTTCTCCAACTTTGATCGCTTCTCCTTTGGCACATGCACATATGCCTCACAACCAAAAACTCTAAGATTTCTTAATGAAGGCTTGCGAACCAACCATGGCTCTATAGGCGTCTTATCAACAAGAGCTGATGTAGGAGACTTGTTAATCAGGTAACAAGCAATGGAAACAACTTTTTCCCAAAACTTTTGTTCTAGACCAACACCATTCAACATACTCCTAGCCTTCTCCACCAGTGTCCTGTTCATTTTTTCCGCAACTCCATTTTGTTGTGGAGAATTAGAGAGTTTTTTGTCTATGAATACTAAAATATTTACAAAATCTATCAAAATCATTAGAGAAAAATTCATCGCCATTATCAGTCCTTAAACATTTTTTTTTTTCTTTTAGTTTGCAACTCAACCATTGCGTTAAATTCTTTAAATCAACTGAAAAATTTAGATTTACTCTTTAGAAAGTAGACCCATGTCCTACTATAATCATCAATAAATGAAACATAATATGTGGATTTACCAATTGAAGGAACATCTATAGGACCAAACACATCAGAATGAATAAGATCCAATACACCACAAGATTTATGAAAAATTGAGTAAAACTTAACACGGTTTTGTTTTCCATAAATGCAATGCTCACAAAAATCAAATTCAAGATTACAGTCAGACAAACCTTCAACGAGTTTTTTATTTTTCAAGGTCCTTATACTCTTTTCTCCAATGTGGCCAAGTCTCTAGTGCCATAACATAATTTTCTCTGCAAGTAACTTTGATTCAAAAGAAAGAGTACCCTTGGATACCCAAAAGCCATGAACCATCTACTAAAGATGAAATCCTCACTTCTTCCACAAAATTTCTTTTCATAGAAGTACTATTGCACTTAATAGTGCATGCATTAAGCTTATACAATGTGTGATATCTAACACCTCTAGCAATCACCATAGCACCTTTCACCATCTTGCATCAAAAAATACTACTTGCACATCTGCATCTATTAGTTTTCTCACAGATAACAAATTTCGTGCTAAACCAGGGATATGCGACACACCATTAATCCTTTTTATTATACCATCAGAAAACTTGATTTTAACTTTACCATGAACAATAATGTCTCAATGAGAATCATCACCCAAGTACACCTTACCTCCATCAAATTCTTCATATTCAGAAAACCAATCTCTATTAAAGGTCATATGAAAAGATGCACCTGAATCAATTAACCATGCATCATTACTTACATGAGTTGCCAAAGCTGCAATGAATGTGTCACCATCTTACTTCTCAGACTCAGAATAAGAATCAAATTTATTCTTTTTCTTCTTCTTTTCTTCTTTGCAGTCCTTATGAACATGTCCAGGCTTATTGTAGTTCTAGCAAATAAGTTTGGACTTTCCAGGAGACTTAGATCTCCCCTTGGACTTGGATTTGTCACACTTTTCATTCTTCTTTCCTTTTTCCTTAGGCATTCCACGAACATTCAGGGCCTCCTTGGCACTGATGGATACCTTCCTTCTCATCTCTTCAGAAAGAAAAGAACCCGCCACATCTCCAGTCTTCAATATAATATAAGTACTCCCAATAGCCATAACAAGAGAATCCCATGAATAAGGCAAATAACAAAGCAAGATCTGAATTTTCTCCTCATCCATTTTGACACCAACTAAGCCACCAACATATTGAATGCTTCCAAGTGGTCTGTAATTTTTCCACCCTCTTCCATTCTCAATGAATACAATTTCTTCCTTAAGAAAATATTGCTCACTAAAGATTTGTCTTGATACATCTCACCAAGCTTCTTCCATAGTTTCTGTGCAGAGATCTCTTCATGGAAATTGATAAAAATAATTCACAAGCACAATTTGATTAGAACCTTGGCTTTATGGTCCATAACATCATATTGAGAAACTTGAGTAGGATCTGCAGGCCTTGAAACATTCTCATCAATAGCATCCCATAGATCTCAATCTATCAACAAATCCTCCATCTTCAACTTCCACATTTCAAAATTATTTCGAAAAAATTTATCCACCTCTATTCTCCTCGATGAACTTGCCATTTGAAAATTCCTACAACAAGATCACAAAGTGTCTTTAGCACAAGCTCCCACTCAAATTTGGATTAGCTCAAGAAACCCAACAACCCACAACTGAAACCAAAGGTGATCAGGCTCTAATACCACTTGTAAGGAAGCTAAGGTAGCAAAATAAATTCCTACACTAATCTTGAGAGGAGAAAAATGCAAAACCTTTTATAGATCTTTAATAGTTACAAAAACTTAAACAAGAATAAAGAAAAATATCATGCATACTACAACACAGTGATTTACGTGGGGAAAAATATTTCAAGAGAAAAACCTCACACTCCAAAAGCCGCCCAATATATTATTAAGAGAGATCACAAAGATTACAATATACTTACAGAGAAAGCTTCTCACAAGAGTATCACCACTTAGATCTAGAGGCAACACAACCGCTATCAGAATCTCATAATACATCATAGTGCACAACCATAATACAATGCCCTCATAAAATAGGGTTGCCTTCTAGGGCAAGGCAAGCTAATAAATATCAGCTGTTAGATATAAGACATAATAATGAACAGTCCAAATTTACAATAATAAAAAATAAATAAAAAATTCCTTCTAGGTGCACTGCTCCCGAGCTCCTGCTAGGGCATGCCTCCCTTGGACGCCTCATGGGGGGACCCCCCCACGGCCCCCTTCGTCATCGTCAGATGAAAAATACCTTATGTAATTGCAAGGTTGAGACACATTTTCTCAACATGAAAGAATTGATTTTCCTGGGCAGCAAGCCTTTCCTTTTGAAAAGTGAGTCCTCTGGGTAGTGAGCCTCTTGTAATTGGTTTTGGTTTTCATATAGTGAGCTAATCCTCACCGTGGTTTTTCTCTTATAGGGTTTTCCACATAAAAATTTGGTGTTCTATTGTGAATGATTGTGGATGTGTTGCAATTTCATTTGTCTAAATTCATACTAATACTTAATAAGGTTTTGAAGGTTTTAATGCACAACTAATTCACCTCCATTTCAATTGTCCTGTGTGTCTAACAAATACACCTCTGGGCATCTCAGTCCACGCGTGCATACCAAAACCAAATTTTTAGGACATGTACACAGTGTCCTACATATTCCAAATCTACCTGCAATTTATTGTTTCAATTTGTTATTTGTTGGGGTCTTGCATTTTTCATATTAGGTCATATAGTCTAATTAAGTTAATCATAACAAATCATTTCCAATCCATTTCCAAGACTCAAAAAGATCAGACCCAAGTTTGATTGACTCACCTTTATGGTTGAAAGACAATCTATTTTCCTTGTTAATTTGCATCCTAATGAAACCCTAGAAAAAGGTGGAATTGACTTTGGGTTTTGGACATTAAACCCTAAATCCCTTTTTTTTAATGTTTCAAGAAGAATATGCTTTCAGTTCAAGAGATGAAGCCTCAAAGTATAATATTTCTCTTTCATCATTGTAGCATCATCGAGCATCTTCTTCATCAGTTAAAGTAACTTTTTTTCTTCACGTGGAGCATTCCTTTTGTTTTCCTATGAGGTTTTGTCTTCTTGTCTTTTCTTGGACAAGGTGGTCAAATGAAAATATGATATCTGTCCTATGGCCTGAACCTTGTTCACTCCCTTGTTTCTATAAAAGGGAATTCACAACCATTGTATAAGGATCTTGAAAATTTGTAAGCGAAGCAACTTTTTTGTATCAATATGTATATGTCTGGTTTAGGTCTTGCTAGAAAATGGTGCCAATGTAATTGGTAATTTAATATAATAGTACTAGCATTTAGAATCCAATACCTGACAAATTTTGCAAGCAAATTGTCTCCTACATGTATTTACCTTCAACATTTATGAATAAAACTGACTAAGGATCTATTTTTGTTCATCTTTGTAGTCTTTCTTGTGTATGAATGTTTCTTCTATGGATTTTACTCAAGTAGTAAATTAAATATGCTTTATGATAAATGTTGAATATTTTAGGTATATGCAAGGATTTGTAAGCAGAATTTTGAGGGATGGTAATGTGATGCATTATCATTAAGCTTTAATACATTAGAATCAATACTGTTATATAAGGTTTTCAATTATGTTTCCCTTGACTCCGTGACCTAGGTTTAAGGCACCAGTTTGTGCAAAACCTTGATTATAAGCTTCGCAATCAACCATTTTAATGAACAATTTACCTTTCAAGCAATATTTATTACATAATATTATTTACATGTTCTCAGATCTGAAATGCATAAACTCCAAGAATTTAGCCCATTCAATGTGTTTATCTGTAATTCTTGATTAATAAGAGAGAGCATATCTATTTAAGAGCAATATCTAAAGTCAATATAAGAAATCTTAAGTGATATTTCATAGGATCAGCCTCCTAGGTCCTGCAAAGCTTGAAGTGTAGAGAAGATAATTGTCCAAATCCTTCTCATGTTCGTTGGCCAACCCCTTAAGACAATTAAGTAGAAGAATTAGCTATCTTTTAGGTTGTCTTAAGAACAACTGGGACATTAAAAAACACCAACAAAATCCTAGTGAAAGATATGGGAGAAAAATTTAGTAGGAAATGATGAAATTGATAATTTTAAATTAGAGTTGGAAAATGTAGTGTGGAAGTAAGAAATTCTAATGAAAGGTGAGAATGTTGAGACTTCTCCCCCACATAGAAGAAGTAGAATTTGGTTTAAAAATTTAAATAGTAGGGAAGAATATATAAGGAATAAATGTTTGATAATTAAAGGCACCAAGAGGGCTACCACACTAAGAGGTGAACTTGAGAAATTCCCTAGAAAGGTAGTAATTATATACTGTAAAATACAAAGTGGGACAAGCATGACACAAATAGGCATCCAATGTTATTGAACATAAATAAGATGAATATGAATCAATGGTTCATGGATTGAATAGAGAAGCATTTTTTGGATATGTGTATGGATAGAGTATAGGGTTTAACTATAAGAGAATTGAATTTTTATTTGGCATGTGGCTAGAAAAACTTAAATTGAGAGCTAGTATAGAACCACTTAACAATATACACTGTGTGGTACCACAAATTCAAGATGTGGGTCCCTCCATGAGTTGCCATGATAACTATCGAGAAGGAGGTGGTAGGGGAGGCTACCACAATAATAATAGAGGTACCAGAAAAAGAGGAATGACCAAAAGGCCAAAATGTTACGACTATGGTAAACTAGACAATTATACTAATGAATGCAAAAGAAAAAAAGGAGGAAAGTCCACATGCGATTTTTGTAATGATATATCACATGATATTTCTAGTTGTCCCAAATTTAATAGTTTTATAAAAAATGGCACCATGATCACAAAGTAAATAATTATCTAGTCTAAATCTAATCTATGATGCTAAAATAATAATGAATAATTGAAGTAAAGAAGAAAATGTTAGATAGTGTAATAAATCAAATATAAAAAATGTAGAAAGGAATAAATAATGAAGGTAAAGATTCACATCAAGTTCACTTCAAATATATATATATATATATATAATAGATAGCCTACACAATTTAAATGTAGGAAAGTCTTTTCAATTATCTATCTTAAGATTCAACTAGCAATCATAAATGAGTTTACTTAAGTTAATGCAAACACCAAAAAAAACTCTTTCAACTACATAGAAAATTATTTTTCTTTCTAGTTAGATTCCTTGACATTTCTTACTTAAACTAAATTCTTAATCTAAATAGAATTCAATTGGGAAATGATAACAAAATAAGAAATTGGTTGATTTACTAGAAATAAGATTTATGAATGACAAGATTGTTTAAAGACATTTAAAAGGTAATAAGAGTTAAAGATGGAAAACTAGATAAGCTACTTGGTGGAAAATAATAGGAGGGCCCAATTGAAAAGACTTGAGTTGTGAATAAGAGGAACAAAGTTCATTTTTGGTATAGAGATATTGACACTTGTAGAATGTAACCATGTCAATATTACATGCAGTTTTTTAGAAAAAAAATAAGATAAATAACAATCAAAAAAATAGTGCTAAAAATTTGGAGAAATGAAAAATAAAATAAAGATGTAGAACTCCTTGTAAATGAGTAAAAAATGTGATCTTAAAACAATTCATGCCCCTTATTTGTACTTCCACACTTTAGATACATATCTACTAAAGCAATTGCAACTACAACATTGTCAAAATTTCTCTATCCTTTATGCTTTGATGGATGTCTGTACCTTGTTCCAAAGCTCCCATTTGGCTCAAGCTAGGAGCATGCTAGCAAAGGTTGTAGAGTCTAGCTTTACACCTGCCAATTGCATTTGCTTGGAAGTTCCTAAAGTCTTTTGAAAAATCAATTTTATGAATAATCTGCAATGAAAGCATTATGTGAGAACATATTTCTGCAAAGCATATCATGTGATAATGAAAATCTGCAATCAACTATTGTATTAGAAATCTAAAAAAACATTCAACTTATCAACATCACCACTTGTTGGACATTTTCTACCCTTTTTAATTAATTACAAAATTAATTTCCTTCCTAACAAAATTCATTCAATCTGATCACACATTTAAATTCTGAAAAAAGAAAAATATAAAATTTTCATAATTGAATTCAAAAGATAAACTAATCATTACCTTTATCAGCGTCACGAGTGGAGATTGTTGGCTTGAAAGAAATGGCTGCTCTGGAAAACATACAAGCCAACAATTCACGTGCTTTGTCTGTCCTTCCACATTTTGCATGCCCTGCAATCATGGCAATCAATGAGATCACATTTCTTTGAGGTATTCTGTCAAACAGGTCACGCCCCTCGTCTATGCTTCCACATTTTGCATGTCGACTAGGGTAGCTGCAACGACAATATCTGACGAAATTCCTCTTTCCTGTGATGGATGTCCATACCCTGTTACAAAAGCTCCCATTTTGGCACAAGCAGGGAGGCTGCTGGCAAAGGTTGCGAACTCTGGCTTTATACCTGCCAATTGCATTTGCTTGAAAGTTCCTGAATCCTTTTCAACAAATCCATTTTGCGTATATCCTGTAATCATGGCATTCCATGAGACCACATTTCTTTGAGGCATTCGGTCAAACAGTTCATGTGCCTTGTCTATGCTTGCACATTTTGCAGACATGTCTACCAGGCCTTCTCTTCACTGCAGTAACCATATTCCACGCGAAGTTATTTGTTTCTGTAATCCATTCAAACTTCCGCAGCGCTGCAAGTTTTTTGAATTTGGTTTGGGTTAACCCCTACTTCTGTCATGTCAATATTACAAGGTTGCGCGGGAATTGGGCGGCTAACTGCTAACTTGAAACTACAGTCGGTGGAAGTGACAGATTTAATAGACCCCACACCAGCCATGCTGACCACAAAGAAACGTTCAAGTTGAGAAATCTTTCAATGAATAACAGTATGGAACAAACGCAATTGAATCTAAAATTTAAAAACCAAAATTAAACAGGATCACAAACGCAGCAGAATGGATCCGACGCTGGTACCTTAATTGCTGACACCTGCCAATTCAATGCTGACCATGAAAAGAACTTAAATGGAAACGTTCAAGCTGAGAATTGTTGAATGAACAAACACAATTGCATCCAAAAATTTAAAAAACAAAATTAAACAGGACCACAAACCAAAAGAAAATAGGATGGAATGACCAGAATAGATCCGCCGCTCGTACCCAAATTGCTGACACCTGCCAATTCAATGTTGACCATGAAAAGAACTTAAATGGAAACGTGCAAGCTGAGAATTTTTGAATGATATAAGCCGGTCAAATTAGCGATGTCGTTGCTGATCGTCTTTCTATTTGAGTTGGACCAGGGGCGGCTCTCTTGAATATAAGTAAATCTCATTTTTCCTCTCAACGCAAGAGGAGAACTGAGTTGGATTCGGTTATAGCAGTAAGCTTAAACAACGGGAAGTCCCAAGTAACAAATAACGAACTGGTTGTGTATTCTTAGAGATTATAATTGTTGGCATGGCAAATCTGCAGAGTGGCAGCAAAATTTTGATAGCAGGTGGCGGCATAGCTGGATTAGCCACTGCACTTACTCTTCATAGGTATTATTTCTGCTTTGAAATGAAATGGTGCTGGAGGATAAACATTTCTATATTTTTTTCCAGTCATGGTTAGTCTACAGACTAAAATGTTTAGCTTGCCAAAAACGCACAATAAATTAATTCTTGCTAAATGTAAAAATCTGACACCATAAGAAATAGGATTGATTCTGAAATGAATTGAAACAAATAATTTCTAGCAGAATTGTAAAATAACAAACAGTATTCCCACTCATTAATACTTAATGGTGTTGCAGACTGGGATTGAAAGGTATAACCGTGCTGGAACAAGCAAGCTCATTGCGAGTGACAGGTGCCAGTCTCACAATTTGGGACAACGGCTGGAAAGCGCTTGATGCTCTTGGCGTGGGAGATACTCTTCGCCGCGAGCACATCCGATTTCAGAGGTATTTCGAATAAGTAATTCAAATTGAAAAGCTACGACACATTAATATCCAGATTCCAAACCCTGTTATTATGTTCAATTACGACAGTCTAATATTTTTGATCTGTGTTTCTGGAAAGAATCGACACGATATCCACATCCAGCGGCCTCACCAAATCTATCGATCTGCAACACTATGAGGTGCGCTCTGTGCTACGTAAGAAGCTTCTCGAAACCCTGGCTCAAGCCTTGCCGTCAAATACCATTCGATTCAGCTCAAAAATTTCTGCAATTCACCAAAGACAAGACAATTCAAGCATCGTAACGCTCGAAGATGAAAGCCAGATTTCGCCGAAGGTAGGTACCTCTGCTTCTATGTTTGGTGAAGAATTTCATCGAGGGTTTTGCTTACTTCCAGAGTAGAATTTTTAGCAGGGGTTTTGCTGATGAAAACAAATTTCAGGTGGTTATAGGGTGCGATGGAGTTAATTCGACGGTGGCTGAGTGGTTAGGGTTGGGATCTCCAAATCTGGCTGGACGCTCTGCATATCTAGGGTTAGGGAATTTTCCGCAGGGCCACCATTTTCAGCCAAAAACGGTCCAGATATGGGGAAACGGAATAAGGGCCGCTATTGCTCCTTGCAATGAAAAGGACGTTTTCTGGTTCGTATCTCGGAAGAGCCTTTTTCGAGGTAAATACTTAAACTAATAGTGTGTGGTACTCTGGTTCTCAGACTCGAAAGATACTGTTTAGATATTTTTAGGCCGGGGTGGTTTTGTGAATTATTGTTAAACATTACAGTGCCTATTTTAAAATTTCCTCCAGCAGAAGTGATCCAGCTAGATTGGTCCAAGTAGCCCCACTCAACTTAGCTACAGGTTTCATTTTATAAAGCAAATTGCTATTAAATATTCTTCTGAAACTCGTAAACTTTTCTCTAAATAAATATTAAACGATTTAAGGGTTATGGGTAATTTTTCTGGGAGCAAGTGATTCCATGTTCTACTCTATTTTACCGCTTCCAAGCTTTTGTCATTAAGATATCCTCAGCCAATGTTACGGGGACCATCAACTATAGAGTTTTATACAGGTTCATTCATTGATTCCACTTCCATGTAATCATTCCATTTGAATCTGCATTTTTACTTCATATGAGAGTATCCATCAGTGACTACAATCTTCAGAGTTTGGGATGTTTGCTAACTACTATGTGTCTTCGTCTATGGAACTCTTGGATTTTGAAGCGTGATATGAGTCAATGTGATTTCGACCATACATTGGCAGGTTTCTTGCTGCAGCTATTGAAAATTTTGTTGCAAAATTTGATTTTGAGAGTGAAGCTTGTTTGCATTCTTTACAGGGTTGTATATTGTCTAATTTGGCACCTGTTTGCTTTTCTCTCTTATCATGATGCTCCTTTTACCTTTCAAGGATTGCAGATAGGGAATGTGCAGGAAGTAATGAAAGCATAGAATTGCATAGTTCCTGCTGCATTTAAGACTAGAGGATTGTTGTACCTTTAACTGCACCTTGTTTTACATTTTCAACCCTACAATTTTCCTCTATCATAACGAATTGTCTACACAGCATACAAAATGATCATTTGACCGTATTTATTAATTAATTAAAAATAAAGAAACAATACATTTCTTATTTTTAATTAATTAATAAATATGACCGTTTTGTATGCTGGATAGACATTGCCAACAGATGTATATTCTTATGAATGGTAACATCTAGATGATTAAACAAGGACAAGCTTCCTTAAGGCATACAGTTAAAAAGATGGATTTAACTTGCAGAGATGCACAAAATCTGTACATTCTGTTTGCTGGGCCAGAGTAGAAACTTTTTGGCATCTGTTAGTCAGGATTCAGTAAAGATATGGGTTTTTGGTTCTGGAAGTGAGAGAATGTGTACTCCAGTTGATTTGTAGTAGAAATACATTTCATTTTGTCATATGTTTATCTTTTGATTCTCATATATTTTCATGTTTATCTTTTGATTCTCATATATTTTCCCAAACAGCTGAATTGAAGAATGGATCAGTTTGGTCTGAATTAATTTAGTTTGGTCTGAATTAATTTAGTAACAGCATCTAAAGGTACTATTATGCAGTGCCTAGCAAACAAGACTATTTATGTATGTGGTTTTGGGCCATCCAAATAACACCTTTAGATGCTTTTACTATCAACAATATTTTAAAATATTTTACTATCAACAATATTTTAAAATCTTCAGGGTAGCTAGAATTTCTTAATTAATGCTGCTGAAAATTAATAGTCTTCTCTCAAACAAGATGTCCCATTAACATAAAAGTTCCTCCAGTGGAGAAACTTATTAGACTCTCAAATGCTAAACTGAGAATTTATAAAACTTATTAGACTCTCAAACGCTAACTGAGAATTTATAATTAAATATGTCCCATTAACATAAAAGTTCCTCCAGTGGAGAAACTTATTAGACTCTCATATGCTAAATTGAGAATTTATAAAACTTATTAGACTCTCAAACGCTAACTGAGAATTTATAATTAAATATGTGAGACTCTTATTTAACATGAAAATTTTCATTTTAATCCTCTACATTTGTAAATGTAGTTTTATATATCTTTAATCAGTTACAATCCTCTGTATTTTCAATAGCATAAAACTTTTCTCAAAATCACAACTGCTTATTTAGATCAGACTATTAAAAATAATTTTATTATATAATTAAAGATTTACATTTTTGTTTTTTATATTTTATTAATTTTATTTTATAAAAACAGAAATGCTTATATCTGTGTTAAAAAATTTAAATTTTAAACCATCTGAACACTACCTGGGTGAAAAGAACAGCAAAATAGTAGCATAGGACACTACCTAAGTAAATTAACAATTCCCACTCACACCTGGTTTCTAAATGCAGATGCAGAAATCTCGTACAATGCGGCAATTCTTCAAGAAGAAGCTCAACATTTAGCGGAAGATTTTGGAAACAAAGAAATAATGGAGGTGATAAAGAGATCGGTTCCTAGCAGTTTAAGCTTGGCAATTTTTAAGTACCGCTATCTTTGGCCATTTATAGCAGGCAAAGCACAGAAAGGCAATGTGACCGTGGTGGGAGATGCAATGCATCCGATGACTCCTGAGTTGGGGCAGGGTGGGGCATTAGCTCTGGAGGACTCAATCACATTGGGGAGGTTCTTGGCAGAAGTGGATTTAGAGAAACCGGCTGAAATTGAGGTGGCGTTGAAGAAATATGTGGACAAGAGGAAAGGGAGGGCTTTTCGACTTGGGGTGGCATCTTCCGTTTCGGGAATTTTGCAGAGTGGAAGTTGGTGGTTGCCAAAGCTAATTCGGGAGAAAGTCGTCTTCAATAACATTTCGCCCAAGATACTTCGTCATACAGAGTATGACTGTGGAACTCTTCCAACCCACCCTTAAAATCTAAATTCTTGTGATGGGATGTACTGATTAGAGGGCGCTGAGCGTTTGCCAATGGTCTGATAGTTTTTTTGTTTCCCCCTGAATCTTGAAATCCCAATGATTATGGTTAACCGGAGATGGATTAGGGTTTATAAGAGTAGCCTTCCTGACATCAATATTGTTTTTCGAAATTCTCATTTCATTTTTTCTACAAATCCACACTTCATCATCTATTATTTTGAAGTGTTTAGTACATTTTAGATTGATTGAAAATTATGGATCTTTAAAGATATTAGATTTCCACAGTTCATATTTTTAAACGGTGTGTTTTTTCTGGATTTTGTTGTATGTAATTTTGATGCAAATAAATTACACTCTTAAAAAACACTGTTTAATGATAGTTATGTTATTATACCAATCTTTTAGTACATTTTGGATTGATTGAAAACTATAGATATGTTATGATTATGAGAGATGAGTTTTTGTAAATTATTATTTAAATTTTTTGTTATTGTGAGATGTTTGAGATTACTATCTAAGGCATATCATAAAGGTCTATTGATACATCTTTATATTATACAATCATTAACATCAATGTCTTCAAGGGTATATGTATATTTTTCAAGCTTTGTAGTAAGTTTGAGAGTTTTGTACTTTTAGTCCCACCTTCAAGTTTCGTAAGGACAAGTTTTTGGTTGATTTTAGTCAATTGAAGAGCAAAGAACAATGATGAGTATCAACAATTTGCACTCTAACATCTAGGGCATTTGCTCATGAAAGAGTTTAGGTGTCTTGTGATTCACTTTTCTTTTCTCCAGGGTTTCAAACATTCATATTAATATATTTGTATGATAACTAGGGTTTGAAGTGTAGGTTTTCAATGAAAGAAGTAATCTTTTATAGATTCAAGTCAACAAGATTTCATAAATTTCATCTCCTAGGGGTTCATCACAAAGTATCATTTTCAAGTCAAATACATGAACATTCATGTTGATATATGACTATTTGATGATCAAGGAAATTGATCGAAGGCATGTGAAAATGCAAGTTGTTGATTTGGATGTGAAGTTCAAAAGTAGTAGAAAGATTTCTAAGAGGTTGCATAATTATGGGCTTATTGAAGGAAATTCTTTTCTTCTTTGTTTAGAATCTATAATTCATGATTGCTTGCAAAGGGAGAGATTCATATGATAAATGATCAAGTCCTTGTCAAATTTTTTATCGATTCCACTCATAGCGCCTTTGAAATTCGATAAGATATAAACCTCAAGGAATGTGAAGGTGCATGAAACCAAAAATATTTAGAAATGTCTTAAAGAACTTGGAAAATACTAGTTGAAGGAGGTAAAGGGAATAAAATGATTGTTGAAATTGAAGGAGGTAAAGGGAATGGAATGATTGTTGAAATTGATTAAGGATAAGCCCTCCTCGATGATCACAATATTAAACCATAAAATAGGACAAGAAAAAGCATGGATGCTCAAATCATGGGTTTTTTAAGGAAAAATTTACTATTATTGGGGAGTTTTTGTCACTGATTCTATACACAACCAATTGTCAAAGTGTGAACACACCTAAGAGTTTCACATTGTAGAGAAGGGGGACCTACAACCCTAGGACTCCAGGTCACAAGAGAGTCTTCAGCAATGGGCTGCCATAAACTACCTTGAATTTGCTAAGCGAATTAGAAAGGGGTAAGGTACTAAGGATGAAAAGGAAGGAGAGATGACTTGTCGCTTTCCTACTAAACTAGATGTTCACAGGGTTAGAAGGGCCAATTTCAAGGGTTTGGCCTATTGCGTAGATAACTTAATGTCTGCGGATGACAACACAAATTAAGGACTCTAGTGTAGCACATTGGCATCTCAGTGGTGCATTGGCATCCACACAGATAGAGATCTAGAAGACAGGTTGAAACTCAATGAAACAACAAGATTACATCATCGAGTTTGCATTTTTATAAGGTAAGGGCTATGAAACGTGCAATTTTGCTAGGGGTGAAAATTCACTCCATTACATTTTGCCCCCACTTTAGCGAGCATGTGTGTTGGTGCAAATGCAAGGTAAAGTAGAAAGAGGTTAAAGAGAATATGTACCCAAAATTTTGAGGAAGAAAATCTTTGCAAGAGGTAGCTCTATAGGTTCTTAGTCTCGTAGGGAAACCTTGATCTGCAAGAGAGAGATGGATCCACAGGTACTCGGTCCTACAAAAATTGAAAGGCTCTATGGGTTCTCGGTCCTAGAGAAGTTGATCAAAAGGATCTGTAGGTTCTCATTCTTGTAGAAAGGAAGTGCTTCATAGGTTCTCGGTCTTGTAAAGAGAGCACCACAAGTTCTTGGTCATGCGAGGCTTGTATGAAAGGACTCCACAGGTGCTCGGTCCTAAAGAGTTTGATGTGAAATGCCCCTACAGGTGCTTGGTCCTGCAAAGCAACATGTTAAGCTATAGACAAAACATGTAAGGTAGAAAAAATCAGATAGACAAACATATCGTAGAGCGAGCAATTGAAGGAGAAGTTATCAAAGGGGTCCCTCAGGAACCCTTCAAGATAGTGAGGGGTCCACATAGAGGGACACTCTATTCAAAAATCATGACAAGATGAAGCCACAACAGTGGTTTACAATTCAAGTGAGGAAGAAAAACTCACAAAAAACGAATAGATCGCAAAAAACTTGATTTTAGGGGTTTGTACGAACCTACTGGTTCGAGCAAACCATTTTAATTATTTCCCACCCAAAAACCCAACAAAATCCCTTATGGAAGGCTGGTTCGCTCGAACCCTAGTTCGAGCGAACCCCCCTTATTTCTCATCCCCCCCTAAGACACAAAAAAACCTAAATTTTGGCACTTCGAAGATCGAGTTGAGGATGAAAATGGAGGAATCTTCACAAATCCAACTAGAATCAAGTAGTCCTTGAAAAGAGCTATCCAACAAATATAATTTTAATATTTTTTGGTTTTATTATGTATTTGTTTTTTTAGTTTTATTAAACATAGGTTTTTCATTGAAAATGAAGGTCTCTGTTCTGCACATGTGGAAAAATAGTAGACTATCAATTTTTTGTTTTGAAAAAATATGAGTGCACTAGATATTGAAGTCCTTGATCCAACAAAAAAATAAAATTGGATTTTGATATATACAAAAAAGTTACGCATTATACGGTTGCACTATGTATGAATTGTAATTGGTCTGACTTCAAAAATTGATTAAAGAAAAAATATTCAATAAAAACTATCTAACCAAGTGGAAGCACTAGATATCGGAGTTACAAATTTAAATTTGAAAGAATTAGAATTTTATCCTTCATGAAAAAAATTTATGTGTTACACTGTGTGCGTCACTTTTTTAAAATGTTGTTTTCTGAAAAAAACCAGTTTTCGTGGGAGATGGAAAAAGAAGTGCAATCTGATTCCAAAAATTTTGAAAAAAATATTTTTAAAATCTGCAGACAAAATGTGATGAGACTCTAGTTTGCATCATCTTCAAATTCCTCACGCTTTAGCCGCTATAGGTGCCCGAATGTGAAGTTTTAGTTATAATTCCAGTGTCTAGTTTGGCCAAAAATTGTAAACCACTATTGTGGGATCACCCAAAAATTTTCGCAAATGATTCTATCATCAAGTAATCCTTTTGAAAGATCTCTTTCATCAAGGAATCCAATAAAAATAATTCAATTTTGAAAGAAAAATCTCACTAAGGGGATCCTTTTTGAAGGATACGATTTTTGAAAATGCAAAATTTTAAGTAAGGGATTTGTTGGCCACCAAATTCACCTTATTGAAAATTAGAGTAGTAGCCCCCATTAGGATGGTGTGTGCGAATCAAAGGAGCACATGGCATCCCAAGGAAATAAAGAAAAGGTAGTGATGTTGTGGCCCACGAGACACAGCGAGATGTAAACATGGAAATGTTGTCACATACGCGAGGGACAACAAATAAGCACCACAATATCACATAACAAGTAGAAAGAGAGGCAAGAAAAGGCAAAGAAAACAAGAGACAAGAAGAGACGAAGAAATCAAGAAATAGAGGGATCTGGGATTTTGGGGTTAAATTAGTTCTTATATGTAACACATGATCTATGTGAACAAAAGATCACTAGTCCCCGAAGTTCCTATATTCTGAGGAAGAGAACATGAAAACAAAATAAAAAATAAAAAAATTGGGTCAACATGGAAGGAAGGCCTAAATACCCCCAACACTTTGCATCATCCCCAATTGTCAAAAATCAAAGTTACAACATATAGAAGAATGATGAAACATATAGAGGAAGTTCATGACACAATTTCACTCATGTATCCAAGCACCTACAAGGGTAGCAAGGGTCCTCCAAGAACACATAAAGACAAACACAGGGGAAACACAACACACACACAAATCTAATCTACATATAAAGGAGAGGTACCCCTTATTCCTCATCAACTAGGAGGTCGTCATTCTCCCAATCTAGATCATTATATGGGAGGGCGAATGAGCCTACAAGGTTGAGATAGTGAGGGGAGCACCGTTCGACTCTCCTATGACAAGGGCCAAGGAAGAAGGCCAATCAAGGTCTTTTTTGTTGAGCTCTTATGAGGTGAAGGTAAGTGATATTTCAAAGATCACTGGCATAGTTGAGAAATCATTGACCGAGTTAAACATGCACTTAATCAAAGTGTCATGTGTTAACTGGGCAAGAGAGGAAGGAGGCACCCAAGATCCACTATCGACCTCATCAAGAGGGACAGTGAAAAACTTAGGGACATCGAGGTCACCTTTTTCAAAAGGATGACACAAGCCAAAGCATAACTCCCTTCCAAAGAAGGTGATCCCTTCTTTCGACCTCCACTTGAAGTGAGTTTGTCCTCCAACTTTCACTTCAATAGAGGATGCAAAATCCCCATAGAAGAAGCAAAAGGCGAGGAGGAAGATGATAAAATTGTAGCGGACATCACCGTGGTGTTCGACATGTCTACTAGCTGGGAAAAAGAAGGGATGTCTAGAAGGGACATTAGAAGAGGGAGCTCCACCAAGGGAGTGATGAACACCTACACCCTTATGGAGTGAGGATCATCAACATTCGTCGGAGGATCCAAAAGAAGAACCAAGGTGAGTGGAACTAAAGTAGAAGGAGAAAAAGAGGGAGGCACAACAAGAGGTTTCAAAACAAGAGTTGTTGGCTCCCCTTCTATCATTTGCAAGGCAACTTTTCAATAGTCAGATCCGTTCTCTGACACTTACTCTCATGTGCAAGTTGGTTTCATTGGCTTCAGGAACAAGAAGTCATTTCTTGAGAAGGGAAGGGAGGCTCCTATTCTTCCATAGGAGTGTCCTCCAAAACGGTTGCCAATGGAAGGTCAGCCTCCTAGATAGGAGCAGGAGTAGGAAGCACGGGAGCAAAAACAACAACAGGTGGAGAAGCAGACATATGTGCCTCAGTACTAGGCCTCTTCCCATTCACCGTTGAAGGGGAAATAATGGTAGGAGGCCACTAAGGCCAAGACATAAGGGAAAATCCATGAGGGCCCTTCCCCTTGCCATAAATAATGGGCCTAGGCATCGTGGGAAAGACAAGAAGTTCAAATACTTGATGCTTGGATTTTTCGCCAAGCAGGTACCATTAAGCTCCCACGCGAGGCATGGGAGAAGGAGCCAAATGCACCACAATAGGGTGAGAATAAGAAGTAGACGAATCAGAAGAAGAGTAAGGCTCTTGGGTATGAACAAACTTTCCCTTCCCCTTTTATTGAGAGGAGGAGGTAGCTTGCTGCTACATAATCATACAACCTTTTACTAAAATGGTGTAGGGGGATGTAGGGTAGGTCACCTTTGGCATCATGCCCCCAATCTTATACTTGACATAGGTAGAATATAGCAAGTCCATCCTTGGAGGGAGCAAACCGACGAGAGTGGTCCTAAAGTGATCTTACAAGAAGCCCACACGTGACACCAGTAGTTTGTAATTGGTGTTGTGCACAATATGCACAAAACCCTCATGATAAAACTTAAGGCATTTATGAATAATTGAAGCGATTCCATTCACATAAACTAGCCAAAGAATGCCTAGTTTTACCTTGAATAAATTTGACTCTGGAATTATAACAAAAGAAGTATCTACGATCCCGGGTCCTACCAAGACTGAAAGAGTGATAGAATTGAGAGGAGGGACCAAGAGTCCATCGTGTGTACGTATAGTGGCATGTGATTTCTCATATTCCTCCATATGCACAAAGTTGATATGTAGAGTCTCCTAGGTTATGATGTGCACATGGCTTGTGGGGTCCACCAGGATGCCTGTCACAATGTTGCCATTGACACGAGCAGGAATGTACAAGGGGGAAGGCTCTTTGATCATAGGAAAATTATGCGATGTGAAAGTTATATTCGGGTGACCCATTCATAGGCTAGGCAAGAGGAATGTGTGTAAATGAAACCATATTTAAGTACTCTGAAGGTAAAACCTTAGTGGAACCTGAAGGTTGAACAACTAAGTTAGTAGAATGAGATGCAAATAGATTGATGTAAATCTGTAATTCACTATTATCCTTTTCCACAAACTTGTTAGCATTTTTCTTCTTCCCATTGAGATGGAAGTTACATCTGTAGACGCATAAAAATTTCCTCATAATCATTTTTATCCATCATCTCCATATTTATAAACTATTCAAATATTATAAGCATTTGTAGGCATTTAATCATAATCATTTATCATTTAGGCATTAATCACTAAAATATCATTTGCATTCACATTAATCATCATCCATTTATATAGTTCATAAAATCATTTAAACATTTATCCATTTCATTTAGATGATCCATTTACATATTTCACTAATCCTTATCATTTCATTAATCATCTATCACTTAAATTCACTGCATAATCATATCTCCATAAATTCATTTAAATATTGCATATTTCATTAAAATATATTTGCATTAATCATTAAAATCCATTCACATATTTCATTGAATAATTTAAAATTCATAAATCATTTCCATGAAATTAGCTAAAAAATGCACTTTAAACTCATAAATCATTTCATGAAATTAGCTCAAAATTGCACATTTTGAGCTTCCAAACAAGAATCATGGCATGAATCACTCCACTCATTTCTCATTTTTCACATTATGCATTCATCTATACAAACCCCCTCTTCTCACCAAAAAAGGGACTTGTTTTCAATCATTTGAATTCATCATAACCTCTTGTAGCATTTGTCCTTGTGCAAAATCCGAGAGCATCATAGTGCTTGAAAACAAGATCTTGATGATAGGATGACAATGGAGTTTGATTTCTTTTGAATGCTCATGTTGTTTTAGTTTGCATAATTAGTTACATTTTACAAGTGTTTTCATTTAGAGATGCTTCATTGATGTTATGTTGAGAGGTTGATTTGGATTCATAATTCAAATTATTCAGCTTTCAATTTTTCAAAATAAACAAAATGGTGAACCTAGGATTACAAGTGCGGATGTGTCATATGGACCAAGTAGTACTCCCCAAAACCCTGTTGAGCGTAACCTCTTCAAGCTGGAGTGCCTACTAAACAGAGCTTAATCTTGTGCCCCATGTATGGCCACTCGAACGAGGGTCCCAAACTAAAAACCTTTGTGTAGTTGCCAAAATCCCATCTATTTTCTAGCACAACAACGGTCATTGTGAAGGCATCCACATTCTCGTAGTTCTTAGTAGAGGTGATCAAACTGCCATGGGAGATTTATGCGGGTTGGAAGCTTGGTTGGCCTAAGAAGTAAGTGAAATGTAACGGGGAGCCCGTGGAACCAAGCTTTTGGATTCATCCGCAAAGAATAAGTGCGGATGGGGAAACCCATGTGGAATCTAGAAAATATAGTCCTTTCCAACCTTAGGATTTGTGCTTGTATTGTTAAACTCAAACACTTTATCTTCTATGTCTTGTGTGTGTGTTCAAAAATAGACCTCAAACAAACATCACACCTAGTAACTTGCAACATCTCAAACTTTGCAAACCTCAAAGGGTCCAACAACACAAACATCCAACATGAACCTATCACTTAGTTTTCTTGGGGTCATCATCCTTTAGTTTTAATCTTTTAATCCTTCCATTCCACCTACTTCTTTCATTCCATCTAGACTTTGCATTTCACATAGTCCTTGCATTTCACCTAGCCCTTGCATATTCATGGTCCTTACATATTCATATCCCTTTCATCTGAGTCCTTGCATATTCCTAGTCTTGCATACATAGGTGACATTACATAGTCCTTGCATACAAATATCATTCCACATAATTCTTGCATGTTCAACCCCTTTACATATCAAGACCATCTCATCTAAACTTTGCATGTTCCAAGAATTTAGTCCTTTGCATATTCATCATCAATCAAACTAAACCTTAGCTCGCACTTAGGCTACTCTTCCTAGGTCCTTAAATTAAACCATTGGCTATCTATCACCCACATCACTTGAGGTTCATCAGCCTTGAGTTATGGAACATACCATTATCATTGAGTAGGGTAATCCTTTTGGAGTCCATCATCTCCTACATACCCTCTCTTGATCATTGGTCCTTGTGTCTATCCATCATAACACAAGTAAAGCCTTTACATCATAACCAACATTGGACCTAGAGTTGCCTTTGAGCTCTTGCATTCTTAGCTTATCATATCATACAATACCACTTCCATATCTCATCTTAGAATCATATCCTTTTCATTGCATCCTAGTCTTAGGTCTCATACATTACCTTGGATTGAAAATCAAAACAATCACCTATGACCCTTAGAAGAAGAGAAAAAATGTTTCAAGAAGGATGGAACCCTTGGGGAAGAGACTTTGATGGGGAAGATAACATTAGTGTTGCAACTAGAGAAACAAATGAAATTGATGATGAAGAAATAACCAAAATCGATATAGAAGAAGCACTTAAGGATCATAGATTCACTAAACTTCTTACAAAGGTAGTCAAACGTAACCTACAACGATACTTCAAAGCCCTTGTTGATGAAGGAATCATAATGCCTCCTAATTTGGACATGTCACTACTCACGATGAATGACCAACCCGAATCTAGTGAATCTAAACATCCCAAAACAAACAATGATGGTAGAATCAAAGATCATAGACCCTTTTATCTGCAACCAGGTTACAAGCGATCTTCAAAGACATCAAAACCCACACCTACAAATGATCCTATTTTGGATGAGCTTAGAAAATTGAGACAAGAATTGAACACTCTTAAAAATAGTAAAGCACCATCTCACAAGTTCTCCATCGAAGACATATGTCCTTATCCTTTCGATCCAAGCATACCAATGCCACATTTTCCTAACCACTGGTACATACCAAAAATTGACAAATATAATGGAAAAGGGGATCCTAAACATCATTTAAGACAATTTGGTGCTACTACCATGGAATTTGCAGTTGGTGAAACATACCTTATGAGATTATTCCCCCGCAGTCTAGGAGGGGAAGCTATGGTGTTTTCACGATTATCCCCGACCATCAAATCCTTTCAAGAATTGGCTGATAAATTTGTCTCCAATTATAGTTTCAATTGTGACTTTAAAGTGACCATGAAAAACCTCTTTAACACCAAACAAAAACCAAGTGAATCTTTTGTGTCATTTTTGCAAAGATGGAGACATTTAACAAAATGATTACCTTATGTCATTCCTGATCAAGAATTGGTTGACCTCTTTTGTCGAAATTTGAACAAAGAAATTGGAAGGTAACTTCGCCTCAAATGTTTGGATTCTTTTGATAAATCCATAGAAATGGGATTTTGAATTGAACAAACTCTCATTGATGATGGAACTATAAAATTTAATAATGATAGAGATCAAAAATCAAAAATCAAATTCAAAAAACAAGGCACCTTTTTGGGTAAAGAACAAGAATGTAGTCAATGACGAAGTTGTTGATGCAAAAACAACTAAAACAACATCATCTATTTACAATCTCAAAGGTTCATCTTCAGATAAAGGAAAAGAAAAACAAAGAAGTTTCCCTAAACAAAATTTCACACCATTGGGACAATCACTTGAATCCACATTAAAAGAACTTCTTGAAATCAATATTATAACGCTACCTGAAATAAAGGAATATAATCCACAAGTCAAACCCCCTTGGTGGAATGAGAATCACTTTTGTGACTATCATAGACATAAAGGACATAAGACTAATAGTTGCAATAAACCTTGACATCTAATACAGGACCTTATTGATGATGGTAAGATAGCAGTTGACAGACACACTCCTTCGGGTAACTCTGATCTTGAGGTGTTTAAGAACCCTTTCCCTAAGCATGACAAGGATAAAGGAAAGGCCCTTGAATTTGGTGATGGGGTAAACTATACTATTACTAAGTATGACTATACCATACATAACATCAATGAGGTTGATCATCATGTAAACACTTTCATAATAAAAGGAAAAAATCTTGGTTGCAAGGTTACTACCCGCAAAGGAACAATCACCCTTAAAGGTCCTAATTCAAAACCAACTACACCAGCTTCACAATATAACCTCATAGAACATTTAGTGAAAACACTCGCACAAATTTCCATACTTGAGCTGCTACACCTATCTCATGAGCATAAAGCTATTCTAGATAAAGTGCTTGCTACTGATACAATGCCTACGAACCTACATGCAGATTAATTCCAAGCTATGGTGGGACATAAAACCTTGCCTCACACTCTCAATTTTACTGAAAGTGATGATTCATCCCCTCGACAACCGCATAATGTAGCTTTACATATTGACGTATTTACCAATAATGCTAAGATCAAGCGAGTTCTAATAGATGGAGGAGCAAGTCTTAATATTTGTACCCAAGAATTGATCAAAAAATTAGGGTTTTTTGAAAATGTGGTTGATCCAAGGAACAAGATTACCATAAAGTCATATGATGAAGAGGAACACTCATCTAAAGGATTAGTTACTCTACTAATCAGAGTCGGCCCTGTGGTAAAGGATGTGGTTTGCCAAGTCCTTGATCTCCCGCTAACCTATAATATCCTCCTTGGAAGACCTTGGATTCATGCAATGCAAGCAATACCTTCTACATACCACTAGTGCATTAAATTCCCACACAATGGTGTTGAAATAACAATACAAGGAAATCCCAACCCTTTCATGTATTGCCATAGTCTAAGCCCTAAAACTGAAATCACAATCCCAAGCAATCGTGAAGCACCTCCTTCTCAAGAATATGTTGATCTTGAGTCCTTAAAATCATCCACTTCCTTTATCACACCATCAAACCCCGAGGTCCAAATCCATGATATGGGATGTGGAGAATATCGTATGGATAATTTCCCAACAAAAGAAATTGCTAATGTCGTTAAGGACGGTAAAAATTCCAACAATGTTATCAAGACAACTGCAGAAGGAACACAAAAAGATGATTATGGTTTGACTAAAACCTTTTGAGATCTTGATGATACACCTAAATTTTCCATATCTGCTTCCAGTCAAGCTTTTCATATTTATGATAAACCGATGTTGAACCAAGATATCTACGATAACCCACTCTTTGATCATGACCTGACCAAGGATATCCAATCATCATCCTTCCATTCCACCTGCCTTGGGCTAGGATATGAATCTCCTATTGTCACATCTACTAAGACATCTTTCCAAGTCATTAAGGATGTGCAAACTTCCTTTGATGTTAACAATATTGAAAAGGATAGTCCGAAAGGCTCTGTTGATGGCATCACCACTCCTGTTCATCCACTAAACACTTATGTCACTACATTCATTTCACCCATCCACCTCATAGACATGGATCAACAAGCATCACCCAAATAAAATAAAACAGATGTAATTCAAGAATCAAAGGTAAAAGCATCTTTTTCAAATGGAGATCCAAAATTAAAAAAAAGCATGCAAAGAGAGAAAGATCAAGAAAAGTCCTTTAGCCAAAATAAAAATCTATTGGACAAATCCAAAACAAAAGAAGATCAAGACAAGTCCCCTAGCCAAAATAAAAAGCTATTGGAAAAAGAAAAAATAAAAGTCAAAATGAAAGCAAGCAAAAGTCGATCTCCAATTATGCCTCTCCATCAAAAATCACTGGGGGCATCTATCAAGGAAGAAAATTAAAAAAGGAACTTGTTGAGCCATGGTCTCCATCCATGTCACTCTCACTCATACCATATATTCCATTCCACCCATCCATGTTCACATATCTGGCATATCACACCGTCGGTGATGTCTTTCAATGTACCTTTGAAGATGATCCCTTCACGTATTATAACTCATCGGTTGCCCAAGATCCTTTTCGTCTGAAGCCTGATGGTCCATGTAGTGTACATATTAGGGATCATACCATAGCTTCTTTCATCCGCCACATATATCGTTCTTCATACTTTCCACTCACGCTCCTTATCCTGATTGGGTCCTTTAATCCAGCATGGTCATCCACATAGGATCAAGGCATCGTCAAGGTAGTCTACAGATCTGGAACTTATCAATTCTATACTTAGCTTCTGAGAGCTAGGCTAAAAAGTCCTAAAAAAAAAAAAAATGGAAAAAATGAAAAACAGTAAAGAGAAATCAATTCATTCAATGGTGAAAACCACTTTGGTAGTGCCTTGAGCAAGTACCATGGTGAAAATCGAGAAATTAGTGCCATGTGTAGTGGCTTTGCTCCTCTTTCCTTTCGAGCTCTACTTGATCTTTTCATCTCATTTTTTTCATTCATCTCTCCACTTCAAAATGCCCTTTTCATATTCACCATGACTTGTGAATTTTTCGATAGTTCCCTCGCTTGCTCTCTTTTCCATGCATACTAGGTTGGTCCTATTCGTCATTGGGGCATTTCCTCAACCTTAGCCATGGGTTAGGATATTGAGCATCTCGCAGTCAGAGAAACCACCCTCTTTATCTGTCTACTTGCATGAGATCCATCTCTTTCCGTTGTAAAATATCCTAAAAAAATCCATAAAAATTATAGTGTCCTGAAAAAACTCATAAAAATCATAAAAGTTTCTGAAAAAAATCCATAAAAAATTGTAAAAGTGTCCTAAAAAAATTCATAAAAATCATAAAAGGTCTTGAAAAATCCATAAAAATCATAAAATGTCCTGAAAAAATCCATAAAAATTATAAAGTGTCCTAAAAAAATTCATAAAAAATCATAAAATGTCCTAAAAAAATCCATTAAAAGTCATAAAATGTCCTGAAATAATTCATAAAAATCATAAAATGTCCTCAAAAAATCCATAAAAATCATAAAATGTCCTGAAAAAATTCATAAATATCATAAAATGTCCTGAATTTTTTTTTTCATAAAATGCCTTGAAAAAATCCATAAAAATCATAAAGTGTCTTGAAAAAATCCATAAAAATCACAAAATGTCTTGAAAAAATCCATAAAAAATCAAATTTTCCAAAAATTCAAAAAAATCAAATATTCCAAAAATCCAAACAAATCAAATATTCCAAAAATCCAAAAAAATCAAATAACTTCAAAAATCCCTCAACGGTGACACTTTCAGATCACCACAAAGCTTTGAACTTCAAGCTGCTTCACAATTAACAATCAAAAAATATTGCAATATACCTATCAATCCATCTTTCAAATCCAACCAAACACATAAACCATACCAAAAATCCATTCTACATTGAGGCATGATGCATATTTGTTTGTTGATCTTTGCTTATTTTATGATTTTTCATCTTTGGTGGCATGTCTTTTAGCTTCTCTAGGATGTTTGGGACTAGAGAGGCGATGATGGGGCATGTTCACTTGTTTTTTATTTGTGGATTGTTTCTTATTCACAAGATGAATCGTCTTAGGACATGGTTATCTAAAACCATCAAGGACCCATGAAGAGCATTCCTTATCTGATAGTGTCTTCCATGCAATAAGTATTCAGGTCATCTAGGGTTCTTATACCTAGACGCTTATACTTCATTACTAAATAAAAACACAAATAGTATTCAGGTCGTCTAGATGTTCATGTTATCTAGATGCTTATACTAATTTGCGACATAATAAGCTCAATGATGATAAAAGCACTTAAAAGGCACAAGAGGCTTCATCACCTTCATTTTCTCCCATCTTCCATCTTCCATTTATTGCATTTCATTTTCTTCATCTTTCTTTTCGCAGAGAAATCAATCAACTTGCATCTCAAAATCTCATGTCCCCTTAATCAATCAATCAATCATTCTATCAACTTGTCTTGTGCTTGCGTCAATCTCAATCATCTTCATCAGCTCATCAACCTGGCTATACTGATCATTTCCATCAATTGTTTGGTTCTGCCTATCAATTGTGCATTTACATCAAATGTACATTACCGCTTTATCACTTGCGCAATATCAAGTATCTAATCATTTTTTTTCTTGACATCTATCGAGAGATTAATCTTCTTACACCCTGTTCGATCAATCTCTCGAGGGGGCATACCATTCTTATCATAATCCTTACCAGGATATCTCTGGGGCATGTATCAGTTGATCAATCTTTTTCTTTGAAACAACGCGACAAGCTGCATTGTATCAAAGAGGGGGAAAATGTAGACGCATAAGAATGTCCTCATAATCATTTCTATCCATCATCTCCATATTTATAAAACTATTCAAATATTATAAGCATTTATAGGCATTTAATCATAATCATTTATCATTTAGACATTAATCACTAAAATATCATTTGCATTCACATTAATCATCATCCATTTATATAGTTCATAAAATCATTTAAACATTTATCCATTTCATTTAGATGATCCATTTACATATTTCACTAATCCTTATCATTTCATTAATCATTTATCACTTAAATTCACTGCATAATCATATCTCCATAAATTCATTTAAATATATTTGCATTAATCATTAAAATCCATTCACATATTTCATTAAATAATTTAAAATTCATAAATCATTTCCATGAAATTAGCTCAAAAATGCACTTTAAACTCATAAATCATTTCATGAAATTAGCTCAAAATTGCACATTTTGAGCTTCCAAACAAGAATCATGGCATGAATCACTCCACTCATTTCTCATTTCTCATTTTTCACATTATTCATTCACCTATATAAACCCCCTCTTCTCACCAAAAAGGGGACTTTTTTTCAATCATTTGAATCCATTCATCATAGCTTCTTGTAGCATTTGTCCTTGTGCAAAATCTGAGTGCATCAAAATAATTGAAAATAAGATCTTGATGATAGGATGACAATGGAGTTTGATTTCTTTTGAATGCTCATGTTGTTTTAGTTTGCATAATTAGTTAAATTTTACATGTGTTTTCATTTAGAGATGCTTAATTGATGTTATGTTGAGAGGTTGATTTGGATTCATAATTCAAATTATTCAGCTTTCAATTTTTCAGCTTAAACACTATCATCAATGCGATCCTGAATCTCATGTTGTAGATGTATGCATCTTTCAGTATCATGTCTTTGAACTTGATGGTATTGGAAAAATTTGTGCTCATCATAATAGTTGAGGTAGGGCTCAATGAGAGGTCGAGGATATGGCAAAGTCAAGACTTTATCTTTTAACAATTTCTTTAAGATAGTAGAATATGATTTAGATAATTTTGTAAAGTTCCTATTGCATTTGAGACCCTTGTCATTAGTCAAAGAGACCACATTTACAACAGTCTTGTTTTTTACAAAGATCGACACTATAGACCTACCCTTGGAACATGAGCACAAGGAGGATCCTTTGAACTGAGCAACCGTTTGCTGATACTCTCATAATGCGGAACATAGATGTGCAAAAGAAGGATATTTAATCAAGGCAAATTTCTCCTGCCAAGATCTTTGCAGGTTCTTGATGAAAACCTTTTGGACATTAGAGTTAGGAAAAGAGTAATTTTTTTTTGAAAAATAACGCTTCATAGCAAGCTATGAAATTAGTTACTCTTTTCATGTTCTCCTCGCCTACACTAGATGAGATCCAAGAAATCCATGATCTTCGGCTTGATGATTGCCTGAAACTGTCTTAGAATCTGATCCACAATTTGATCAAACAAGAATATGGAATTTTTAGATAAGGAATAATACCATTCAAGGGTTATATTGGCCTTAAGAGACCTAGGAAACAAGTTAGCCATTAACGCACCATGGTGGAAGAAATTTGTACGCATGGAATTGAATGTCAAAACATGCATTTGTGGATCTCCCTTACTACCATAATTCTCAAACTTCAGAATGTCCATTCCTTGGGGGATAGGAGTATTTAGAATTTCTATTGACAAAGTAATATGATGGAAGAAGGGTTGAAAGATGGGCTAGGAGGTGGCCTAGAACAAGTTGACTAGCTGGTTCTACATCTGGCCCATGTTTTGCAACAAGGCATTAAAACCAAGATCTGACGACAAGATAGCACTAGTGGAACCACCACCAAAACCATCGTGAATACTAGAGCCGCCAACCCCCATTCACACAAAGGCCCCACCACTTGAGCTAACATTGACCCCAAGACCATCATCAGGAGCATTAGGAGTAGCGGAGCTAAATCCCAAAGGTATCTTATTTACTTTGATGATGGGGGGTGCTTCAAGAGTTGTGGTGGAAGGGCATGTTTC
This sequence comes from Sequoiadendron giganteum, assembly GCA_007115665.2. Taxonomy (NCBI): domain Eukaryota; kingdom Viridiplantae; phylum Streptophyta; class Pinopsida; order Cupressales; family Cupressaceae; genus Sequoiadendron; species Sequoiadendron giganteum. The sequence continues at coordinate 316,611,178 of CM021100.1, read as the reverse complement.
AACCAAGTTTACCGACACCTGGGGCATCAAGACTTTTATCTATCTCTAAGCGGTCTCAGGCCTAGGTCCTCAGACAACACTTGATCTAGGGTTGTATGATGGGACATGAGTTTCCATAATGTCGATAAGTCCCCAGAGAAACTCTAGATATACCCGGTCCTTCTCCAACATATGTCTTATCTCATTAACCACCCTAGCAGCCCTATCCGTGATCTTTTCTTTCTCCAAATAGTTCTCAAATTCTAGAAGCCTTCGATCTAGGGATAGGATTTTGTCTATAGGAATCACAAGAGCTTCATCTTCCTCCACAAATAAGGTTGTAGGAGAAATAAGAGGGGTAGGGACATGTGTGGTTTCTCTAAAGAATTTTTTTAATGTTCTCGAAACTACCCCATCAAAAGTGGGAGACATGGCGACCTTCATAAAATCCATCTCTAAATGTCACACACTCCTTCTGAAAACGTGCTTGGAGGTCGTAAACTGAGTTGTAAAGCTCATAAAGATTTATAACGTACAAGATCGTTACACACCTCAAATGCGAGAGAAGAAGTCAAAACAAAGAAATGGATTTAATATGTTCACGTTGGGTTCACCAAAATGTAGAGAAGGCAGCATCACAACCTTGGGACTCCAGGTCATGAGAGAGTCCTAAGAAATGGGTTTCCCTAAACTACCTCAAATTTGCTAAGTGAATTAGAAAGGGTAAGGTAATGAGGCTAAAAAGGAAGGACACATGGCATGTCGCTTTCCTTCTGCTAAATTGGATGTTCACAAGGTCAGAAGGGATAGTTTCAAGTGTTCAACCTATTGCCTAGATAACTTACTATCTGATGACAAGAACACAAATTAAGGACTTCAACATGGTGCACTTGCATCTCAGTGGTGCATTGGCATCCGTACACACAAAGATATAGAAGATACAATAAAACTCAATGGAACCTACTAACTGTTTGACAAATAAGTGTTTATACTATGACATAATGCTACAAAGGGACGAAACTAAAAGCATAACAAAAGGAACACTATAACTGAATTATGCTGGAATAGATAAAGAGAGGGTGAAAAATCAGACCTTTCTACTCATGAATCGAATCAAGTAGCTCCACATGAGAACACCTATGTACATATAGGACCAAGGAAAATATTGGGACTATTTTTAGAGGGCTGCCTTAGTCAGTCCCCCACTTTGGTGTTTCAACCCCCACAAATAGCCAAATAGCCACAAAATATAGAAAATAATAAAGAGATAGAAAGGAAAGAACCAACAACAAGTATGCTATGTACTAAAAAAAAATGATGCAATGAACAAATAGAAATGGAAAATATCACCTCCACACCTACGAGCACTCAAAGAAAGTAGTGGAAGGAGAGAGCTTGTAATTCCAACAACAACGTTGCCACAAAAATCATGGTGAGGGAGCCAAGAACCAGTAGCTTGTAGCCAAGAGAGAGTGATACCAAAGCTTGAGAGTGAAATAATGGAGCTAAGAGTGAGTGAATTGATCAAGAGAGTGAAGAAGAATGTTCAATATTTCAAGAGATTTTCCAAGAGGGAATGAATGAGGGGTTAGAGAATTTGAATGGAAAAAGGGAGGCAAAAGACTCATTTTTCGTTATTCAAGGAGGTACGAGGTGTTTTAGTTCATTGAGAATGGAGAAACATAATGCCTCTACGGATTCCAAAGGAAAGAATCCTGTTAGGATAGAAACATGACACACGGATGTCTGCATAGAGCACATGTGTCCTCGACAAAGATTCCTCCACCAATGCGAAATGCGTGACCAGGTGGAATGAGCAAGGTGGGGGTGATAGGGTTACATCATCAGATTTACATTTTTCCAAGGTAAGGGCTATAAAATACGGAATTTTCCTATGGTTGTGAATTCTCTCTATTACACACATGACATCATATTTAGTCTATGCCATGACCAAAGTAAGATGTATTTTCAAGATTAACCAAAGTTATAGAGTTTCACACCACAAGAATTTTTAAACATTTATTATAATTTAGTAGTTAGGTTTTGTAAAACTATTTAATTGTTATTGTCACATTCAAGATATTCTACCTTCTACTATACTATGAATGCTCTTGGAACAACATTTACAATACCTAAATTTGAACAATTTTGTTATAGATTCATGAGAGAATAATCCAAGTTACTCTCCATAGATCATTAAGCTCTTCAAAAATTAAAGCACTAGTGGTCCAATCATTAAGGAAAAAGGTAAGAAGTATTTTAAACAATTCAATGCAAAATTATCTTCAAATAATAATGATAATTCATCTAAGTAGAAGAACAAAATAGGTACACCAACCACATCATCTTCTAAGTCAAGTAAGAATTCTTCAATGACAAATAATAAAAAGAAAAGGACCATATACTTTTAATGTATTACAAAATCATGACATAAAGTTTGTCATTAAAATATTATAGCTTTGGAAGCGGCCATAAAGAAACACAATATTGATATTCCCAAACTAAGCAAGGGACATCATTTATAACTAGGTTTGGACTCATCAATAAATAAATTTAGATACTTGACTCAAGAGACTCATATCACATGATCTTATTAAGACTCTTTTTTATAGCAATACGTCTTAGATTGTAGTGGGTAACTCTTCAAACATTTCAGTTTTTTGGTCAATTACTATACAATCGATAGATGGTTCATTGATGGTTTTCTCTATGTTCTCGAGAATTTTTCCAATCATCTTTCCCTATACCAAATTTCCCATACTAGAGATGGTAAGACAATTGGATTTTCTATGTCAAAGCTTTTGAACTTTCATGCTTTTTCTTCAAATTTTTTTAGATAGGTAAAAAAAATAAAAACTTGGAAATTACCTGCATGCTCGTTAAGACGATGAATGCAAAAGGGGTCATACGACCATACAAATTTCTATGCAAATGTCCTTGCTGCTATTTTTTTTCTTTTTCTTTTTAACTTTTCAAAAATTTACAAAATGAGAGGCAATCTTTATGTTTTTGATCATTTTGGACTCAATGATGATGCCCATTTCACCCTAAGATGAGCCAATTTTTATCTCAAGGCTGGATCTCTCAGAATTTTGACATGAATTTACATATTTGGTGCTCTAATACCATGTTGGATTTGATAGTGAACCCTACAGTTCATAGAAATCACTGCAACCAAAATGCCTATCATGAACGAGAGATCAAAGCAGCTCATTTTCTATGCAACCTTGAGAGAAAAGATTGAATCCACACAAGCATCACACAATAATTTGATATTGGGATTAACCTATAGTTTTAATTGAATTCTATGGAATTGTTTTCGATTACAATGAATGTGCATGCTTATAAAAGCATGAAAAAGAAAATCCTAGATGAGGATTGCATTAGATTGTGACAAGAGTCTTATTATCATACAATGAGACAACGTGACCTATATTTAGTACAATCTAATTTATAAAAAATCACTCCTAAGTTTAGCTTAAGTGAATAAATTAATAAGGGATTTAGTAATTAATTAATGATTAATTAATTATCAAGTGATTATCCCGAATACTCCAACAATTTCATGATTGAAGTTAATAGTGAACCCTATAGCTCCCAAAAATAACCTATAACCAAAATTCCTATCACAAATGCAAGATCAAAGCAACTAATTTGCTATGCAACCAAGAGAGAAATAATTGATCCACAAAAGCATTTGATATGCCTTTTGTATTGAATAATGAATACTTGGATAATGATTACAATGAAGGATCAATCCTTATAAAAGGAAAAAGAAAACCTTAGATGAGAATTTGATTAGATTGTGACATGTGCCTTAATCTCATGCAATGAGACAACTTGACCTATATTTAGCACAATCTAATAATAAAAACACTCTTAAGTTTAGCTTAAGTGAATACAGTAATAAGGGACTTAATAATTAATTAATCATTGCTTAAAATTATCAAGTGATTGTTGTAATTACTCCAACACCCCCCCTTAAGATCAACTTAGGGGGAAGCTAAAAAAAACCTAATGAAGAATGCAACGATGGATGCATGGATGGGTCCCAACTACAAGGCCTGATGAGGTACCCATGTATAAAAAAATTAAATCTCTCATAACCATAGAAAAAGGGAAAAACACATGAGAAATAATCCTCTCCAAAAGAGAGAAAATTAAATGATTGCACTAGTGAAATAATGATAGAAGGAGAACTCAATGTGACCCCCCAAGGACTATTTTTTTTACATAAGTACAATGGATGTCCCTCGATAGGAGAGATAAGATGTGGATATGAATATCCCCCATAAAGAAATAGCTCTTGTGCCAATGATGAACACCTAAAGAAAAAACATGATACACTGCCTACAGACAAACTCTTCCCCTTAGGAAGAAACAAATTCACTAGTGATTTAAGAATCCAATCCAAAAATATGGAATAATCAAGATTCCAAATCCAAATGATGTGTGCCTCTAAAAATTGCTCAAGTGTCCACATGTCAAATATAGATGATGTCGATCTTGAAACCTATGAAGTATGATGCAGAAAAATCTCCAAAGATAATGAAGGTGATGGGCCAATAACAATGATGTGGCTACCAACAAAGAGGAGATGAATTTCCTCAAATTAATATTCCAAATTTTCAATATAGGATTCTACAAACAAGGATAATATGTTTGCAAGATATGGATCCCAAGTAGTTATGTCTAGAAGAATATGAATGGCCTACTGCACTAAACCAATAGGGGCCAAGGATGTGGTGATGCCAAACCGATCAAGAACAATAAAAGATGGTGATGTAGTCTCAATCTAAAGAGAGGGAACATGAAGACAAGTATTTAAACCACTAAAACATGGAAGACCTATGATATGCTCAAGACCCTCTAAAGTATCATCATCAAAGGGTATGCAAGTTATGCCTGCAAGAGGAATGAGACAATCTGTAATAGGATACTCTAGGTATGGAGAGATATGAGAGTCTTCATGGATTTCCCAAAGTTGATTCCAAAGTGTGTGGGGACAATCAATGTTCGATACAACACACATAGTATTAATATCAACACTAGAACAAATCAATCCTACAACATGATCACTAATAATATTCCATGTTGAATACATCCCTAGTGTATATAGTGTAGGTATGAGTCCATACAAATAAGCAAAAAATATCAAGCCACTTGAGATGTGTCAGGATGTTGTTTTTCTAAGACTTGTAGTTCTCCTTTTCCAAAATGACCATAAAGGATGAACAAAAAAACCCATGATACTTCCTAAAATGAAAAAATCAAGACTAATAATCTCAATGCATGTAAATTGGATCAAATGAAGTCATCTAATAGAAACAAGTCCTTTCCAAGTGCTACAACATCCAAGTAATTAAAAATATATGAAATCACAAAAAAATGAATAAAATATACTCGGGGAAGATTCTAGAAAAATTGCATGATTGGACCCTAAGAGCCTTGAAATAAATTTCCAACATCGCTAGAATCACAAAAATCAGAGATACAACTGAAATTTATGATCTCATAAGAGAAAAATGAATATTTGATTTTGACTAAAAATAAAATAAACTAGAAGAAACATCTAATGATAATACCTATACCTCTAGAAATTACTCAGAACTAGCTTTTCGATGATATCTCGTTTTCTTGATTTTGACACTGTATGCCCGTTATGCCAAAAAGAAAAAATAGCTCCTTTAGGGAAAGTTAGGGCTTGGAGGGGGATGAGAAGGCTATTCGTATTATTGGCATCATGTTGAAAATAGTAGGAATATCTAGGGAATATTCCCCGTGCCTCAAAAAATGGTCGAACCCCTAAAAAATTGTAAGTGGCCGAAATATTCTTGTCTATCACATAATATGCCAAGGTTCTAATCGTTGGAATATTCACGGAATATTATTGACATATGCTGACACAAGTAGTGGGTGGATCTGCTAGAATCTTCAGAATATTTCGAGGGTGGATTGTCCTCCGTTGTGATTTTTTGCCACACCGAAAAATTTTTTGGTCATCAAAAATATTGATCGATGCCAATTCTTTATGCTATCAAGCGGCTATGACTTGTCGCCAACGAGCTTTTGTGGGCCACCAACAAGTTTTAAAGACCCACTGATAAGGCCATGTGGGCCTTGAGAGCTTGAAAGATTTAATGCACCTACACACAATGCATTTTAATAGTCAAAAAATATATTTTTTTCTTTGTTGATAATTTTTTTTTGCCTTTTTTTTAAAATTTGTGCTTTGCAATTTTTTTTATTAACTAGTAATTTTTTTTGAGAAAACGAGAGACCTTTTGCACCTAGAGGAAAATTAATTTAGGGATACAAATCCATACGACTATTGTATAGATCGTATGAAATTCTCCTTGGATCTTGTGCCTTATAAAAAATTATTTATTGCAACTGTTCAAATTTGAGTGAATTGACATGTGTTCTTAGGGTTTTAGCCCTTCTAGACTCAAAGGTGATGCTTGTTTCACCTTAGGATGAGCCTATTTTCCCTCAAGGTTAGATCTCTTAGAATTCAAACAGGAAGTCACAAATTTGGTGCTCGATACCATATTATATTCGATAGTGAACACCGTAGCTCCCATAAATCACCTACAACTAAAACACCTATTGTTGTCACATAAAAATGCACCCTATTGAACAAGGAGTTTAGGTTTCTAATGACACAATGAAAAAAAACTCAAGGTGTGGGACCTTACGTGAATGAGGTCGAGTCTTCAAAGAAGGCCAAATTACTCTTCTAATCTAAGTGCAAATGTGTTGATCTAACCCAACAGATGAAAACCTATCACTACTCTACTCTAACAACTCATAAGGAAAAGGGATAGAAAGAGAACATGAAATGGAAAAAGATGTGATACACCAATATAAAAATTGTTCTTTCTTTGCTTAATATTTCTCAATACATCAAAAAATCAACTAAAACACACATTCAAACATGAAGGTAAGAATGTTTACTCAAACATGTAAGAAATAGCTATGACAATAGCTAGATTTCATTAATATAAGGCATAAAGCCAAAATTTACAATGGTAAAATGTAGAGATATAGTATTTGCAAAATAAAAATGTGAGAGGAGCCCAAAAGAAGAACCCCTATAAAGAATACAAGTGTTTCCTTTATAGTTCAGGCATAACTTAGTTGATTCCAACCAAACCCTAACCCCACCTAGGGTTAGAAACTAGCAAAACTCCATCCAAACTAGCGGGAGGTGACCAAATCATGAAAATAATGCTAAAGAAAAATCCCAGGATGCACAAAGACTTACACACCATACTTTTGCAATAAATTTTGTCCAAAACCCCTCCAAAATGCCCCCATGAATCTAGCAATCTAGACATGGAGCAAGAAAGGAAGGAAATAATCAACAATAAATGGGCATGGGCACCCATGAAATCAACCAAAATCATCAATAAATGCAATAAATGTTATCCTTGAGCCTCAAAATTTGAATAGGCAAGTGAGATGGTTGCTAAAAAATCAATGGTGCCACTATGAAAAACACGTCAAAATAGGGAAGGTCGAGGCATCGAGCCTAAAAGGAAACCCTTGCTAGCTCAAGAATTAAATGGATTGGAACCTTGTAAGATTGTCACCATCGAGAGTTAAGCATTTGAGATACCTCATACCACTTGCTGAAGAAAAGAAGGTCAGAGCAGAGAACTGTGAACATTGGAACCCATCGGGGGTTGGGATTCAGGCCTACCTCGCATGTTGAATTCTGAAATGAGGGAATCCAAAACCACCAAGTCTGCTAGACCCTGTTAGTATTTAGGGATTGGAATTTTACCATACCTTATACTTATACATTGCACTAGCACCGACGTTGGGATTTGGAGATCGGGAATACCTCATACCACATACCGAGAGGCAAATGCAAAGTGAAACAAGTATATATCCAAATGACAAAGTTCGAAAGCAATTCAGGGATGGAGGTTTGGGGGTTAGAGGTTGGACATACCTCTTACCAGTAGAAAAAAATGGTAAAGGAAAAGAGTGAACCTTAACACTCAAAAATAAGGTATCAGAGATTAGGGTTTTGGGGGAGGGCTTACCTCCCATAAAAGGCAAGTAAGAGGTAAGGCTGCAATGCAAAAATTGAAATCCCAAACAAAATAATTTACTCGATTTTGAACTTATAATTGAGGTTGGAAGCCTAAAACCTTAAGAAGGGAGGGGGGTGATGAGAAGAAGGTGGAAGGAAATAATGATGAGTGTCGAGCATTGGGAGGATTCCTTACCAACTACAAAGAAAAGGAGGAAGAGGGTAAAGGGGATGCCTGATCCATGATGCCCGAAAGGCGAACACTTAGTCACTTTTCCAAGTGCATATCGAGGGGTTGGGGGTCAAAGGATACGCTTACCTCTTATCTTAGAAAATTAAGAGGTAAAGGGTAAGGTGAAATTTTGACCACAAAAAGATCAATACTTAGTTGATTTTCAAATGGAAGGATAGGGGTAGAAGGAAAGGGTTAAGCCCGATGGGTGAAACCCGAAATGCCAAAGGGATTAATTGAAGGAGAGGGAGAAGAAGGAGAGAAATGGAGAAAAAATTTGAGTAGAGAGGTAAGAGAAAACCCGAAAGCTAACTTAGGACTTAGCCAATTTTAGGACCCCTCAAGGAGAATTCATGCAAGATGGCCCATGTAGGATCTCTCAGATCGATTATGAATGATGGGTCCTCAAAGGGTGGTGTGAAATGTCAACACATATCACAAACAAGAGATCAAAGCATTTGATTTTCTATGCAACCAAGATAAATATTGATTCACAAAAAACATCATCAAGAACCATTTCCTAAGGGTAAGTTCTATTGTGTTATCAATTTACTTGTGTTGGCTCATAGTGACCTCATTTCATTTCTAACTCCTTTTTGAGGAGCCAAGTATGTGCCCACCTTCATTGATGATTACTCTCATCACACATGGGTTTAATTTATCAAGTACAAGAGTGATGTCTTCAACACTTTCAATAATTTAAGGGTGTTCATGGAGAAGCAATCAAGCTCTTCTATTTGATTGATTCACATAGATAATAGGGGAATATGTGTACAAGGCATTTTGGGATTATTACACTAATAATGATATTCAACAACAATATTTGGTTCCCTATAATCCTCAGCAAAATGGTGTCACCAAAATAAAGACCATATCATTAAGGGAGATGGAAAATTGTATGCTTTAGTATCAATATAAGGCCTTATTATTTTGGGCTAAATCAATCAATTATGCCAACTATATTAAAGAATGCACTCCCCATAAGAAAATTCTGAATATCACTCTAGAGAAGGCTTGCTTCAATATCAAGCCTAATGTTTCCTTTAGTAGGGTATTTGGTAGTGATGCTTGGGTATTCATGTTGGATGGTTGGCATAAGGAAATGGAGAAGAAAAGTCAAACATACATCTTGTTGGCTATGGTGCGGATATGAAGTCTTATTGGTTGTTTGATCCGACCACTAGAGATGTCTATTTATACAAATATGTTTGATTTGATGATCATTTCACACAAATGGATCCTTCATCTACTTCTTCCTCACTACCTACTCTACCTTCTTCATCTCATCAAGATACCTTTTCATTTGAGGATAATTCACACGATGGTCCTATTGGGACTCAATTTCACTTTATAATTTTTCTTAAGTCCCCTCCACTTTTGTGTTTTTTGACTATACTTGGCCCCAATTTATAACTGATTTTGGAAGTCTTACATGGGTCTCCCTTGGTCAAAATTGCATATTTTTTCATTCACTATTTTCTCCATGTTCTTATATTGTGTTATAATTGCCAAAATTTCAAGGAATGTGTAATTGTTTGGTTTACAAGTTGAAAATCTCAAGTCTCTGTCAAGTGTCAAAGTTGTCAAAGTTTCCCTATTTGGTATGCTTTTCTACTTCCCCCACTTCCCTTTATTCCTCTCAATATTTCAAACTTTTTTAACGCATCATGCCTTAGTGGTATGACTCCTTTCCCATGCTCAATCCTTGATATTCTCCATTTCTCATCCTTTTTGAACTCCCTCATTCCAAATTCACTCCATCATCCCCCTACGGTATGAAGCATCTGTCACCCCCAGCCTTTGAATTTTGAAACTCCTATGTTTTTTCACACCAACTACAACCTACCCTAGGGAAAATCTAGAAATCCATCAATGTAACTAGTAAGGCTTTGCAATTTCTAGAAGTGACTGATAAGTGACCAAAAAATATTTTCTATTCAAAAGCGTGTGGATTTAATTGGAAAAAGCATAGACCATGCCCTAATTTATTATTGTGACTAGGGTTTCATAACCTAATGTGTGCATTCCATGCTATGAAACATCCCCAATAGATTTTTTCGAGTTGCATAGATCATATCACTCTAAATTTTGAGGCACCATCAATGCAATGTGATTCTACAAATCTGGTATGTGTTCACATGATTTTAGTCATGGATCATGAATTATGGATGGTTGTATAAAAAGGAGGATTTTTTTTCATGTTCCTTTACAATTTTAATCATGACAAGGCTCCCTTATTTAAGTTGGGTGCCTTAAAAATGGATCTATCTATGCTAAGGTTTTCATCATTTAAAGAGTTGGTTGTTGAACCAATTTTGGCTCCAATATCTATGGGTCTCTCTAGGGTTTTAAATATTTATTTGTTGTAACTATAAATGTAATATATGGAAAGTATTAGCATAGGAAGGTTTCATTTTATATATTTACTCTATTATGAATGTCTCTTTGATTGTTTGTAGCAATTCAAGGATACACACTTGTCACAATTAGATATTTTCCTTTGCCAAATTTGTTGGCATGAATGTATTTAGGGTTTGGTGCATGTGTGATGACACCTGTTTATGATCTAAGATGTATACCTCAAATCCCTAAGGCTTGATAATATCCTTAGTGTCAGGGGTGTCAAACTTGGGAATATTACCACAAATTTATCCTTAGGTTGGACAACTTAGGACCAATTGTTGAGGTGGTTAAGACCTCCATTTTTGGCTTTAAAATACCAAGGGGGTTTTACCTAAGGTGTTGGATGATGATTAAAATACATAATAATCCCTTACAATAAACTATACCCAGTGCATAGTGTATCCCAATACAGGTATCACAATATACTTAAATATGATAGTTTGGACATGTAAGGATGAGCACCTTGTTAATTAGATAATATTCCATATAAGTGTCTAAGAATGTGTTTTATGATGACCCCTTATGATTTTATCCACATTCAAACATGATAGTAGAACATACAAAATAAGGAAACTAAAAGGTGCGTAAGTTGATGAATTTTTAGTATGTTGAGAATGGTAGGGAGAGAAAACCAATAACAATTTGGCATCTTAATCCAATTGGGAAATAGAGTCTCTATTTTTAATCAAATGTTCAACAACAATAAACAAAGGTAATGCATTAACTAATACATCACATAAGACTAAATCTTCCAAAATGAATTTGTAAGTTGGAATCTACTCATTCATTTGAGAAAATCATAGATGACCTTGCATAATATTAAGCTGGTCTTATTAGTAATCCATGAATATTTTCATACACCTCTTTTATTATGATGAAAAGATACCTTCAAAGTATTTGTAGGGATTTAATAGGCATCTAGTTGAAAAAATATACACACAAAGATTTGAGGAGTCTCAAACATTGGGAATTTGAAGGGGATAATGATTGTAATGTTTAAGGACTATGAAAATATGTGGGGCATGATGATCGCAAGATTTTGAGATATAACTAGATAAGATTTGGATACATAGGGAAGTTCCATAGAGAAGAAACTTAATTGAGAGATGTAGAGAAACATGGGTTAAAGGGAGATTTTGAGGATTGTGAGAATACATAGGGCATGAGGATTGCAAGATTTTGAGTTATAATTAGATAAGATTAGGATACATAGGGAAGTTCAAGTAGAGAATACACTTAACTGAGATATGTAGAGAAATAGGGGTCAAAGGGAGTTATGGGGTTTCAAAGGTCCACAAATAAGATTCAATATATTAAGGAAGTACACTATAGGGCTGGTAAGGAGAATAAATTATGGGAATATGGGGGTGATGAGGAGCTACAAGAAAACAAGGAGGAACCAAATAAATTATGATAGAACAAGGATGTTTCGTAGGGTCAATAGGGGTCAAAATTTATGAAAGTTCAACATGGATTAGGATCCGGTGAAAAAATGAAGTTTAAATGGACTTGTCAAGGTTTCAAAGGTGATCTTGACATGCCAAAAGTTTCATAGAATCCAAATAGGGGTGAAAATATGAAATCACATAATATGACCAATTTAGCTCAAAACTTCACCAAAATTAAAACACAAGAACCTATTAAACAATTCTACAACATAAGAAGTTTTTGTAATTTTATATAATTGAAATAGGAAACTTTTGAGGGTGTATGAGCTCTACTAGGGTTTTGTGGTTTCTGTGATCACCCTTGGCCCCTCTTGCATCATACTGCACATTTTACATAGGAAACCCTTCTTACTTGTGTACGGCCGCATTTACTATGGTTTTAGTGTTCTAATATGCCTTCAACCCACTCTAACCCAAAAATCCATGCTGGTGTTAGCGGTTCGACGATGCAACTCAATGGCTCCTCCTCCAAACAAATATCCTCAGAAGTTTCTTCTAAAACTATTTCACCTCGAGGTAAGAACTCTAATTCCCCAGTTGATGTGATTTTGCCTTTACCAGATTTTGATTATGCTTGCTAGTGGCTTGAACAAACCACCCTTGTGGGTTACTTTGTTGGGAGGAATCCCCCAGAAAGTGTGCTGAAAGAATGGGTCAACAAGGCCTGGGTCCCTCATGGGGTCCACCTTGATATGATCCAAAACTTGACCAAGGGTTTTTCTGTTCCACTTCGAGGAATTCAATCATGTCCAAGCTATCTTAGCCCATGATCATTGGTATGTCAGGTCATCCTTGCTAGTTTTCTAGGCATGGACCTAGGATTTTGCTATCTCAAATGACACCAAGTTGCGGGTCACAGTCTGGATTGAATTCCCTGGCTTGCCTTTGCCTTGTGTGCCTTTCTTGAACCATATTGCTTCCTTACTGGGGAGGGTTATTTGTGTGGAGCCAGATAGGTTTTTCCAGGCCTGGGCCTAGAAACAAGTTTATGTGGAAATAGACCTCTCCAAGGATTTGAAAGAATCCGTTGATATCCGAATTGGAGCCCTTTGACATAACCAGAAAGTCACTTATTTTAACTTGCCCAAAACGTGCTAGAGGTGTCATTCAGTTGATCACAATATTAAGGATTGTCCTTTGGTAGTGCCTCATACACCTTCCCCGCCATGAGATGCTGAAAAGCCTCGTAAGGCGGAGCCTTCTGCTAAGACTAATGAAAAGTGGACTACGATTACAAACTTGAAAAATAAGTCAACTAGTTTTGGGTCGGCCTCTAAAGCCTCTGAACCACAAAAGATCACTTCAAACCCTTCAGGGAAGGGGATAGACTCTCCTTTTGGAGTTGTTAATGCTCCGGTGCAACCCAGGACAAAGGTGACGCCTCAACCTGTTGCCGTTATGTTTTCTCAACCGAACGTTCCTCCTCCCATGTCGGGAGCTCAAAGGCGGTCTTGCACTCCATCTCTAGCATGAGAAGAGGGTGAATATGTGCAAGAAAAGTGGATATTTTCTTCTCCATCCATTCAGATTGGATCAATTCCACAATATTTTTTACAAAATCATTTATCTTCCCTCAATGAAGAGGAACCATATTCCAATAATATGGAGGAGTTTCATTCATGAACTTCCTCTCATGGAATGTTTGAGGTCTGACAGACCTCTCTAGAAAGAATTCTGTTAGGGAAACTTTGCAAAAATATTATGGTATTGAAGTGCTTTGTCTCCAAGAGGTTAAAATTTCTGGTGTTTTGCTTGCTTCGGCTTGTCATTCTATTTGGTCGGCCAGTAAAAGTTTTTGCACTATGCATGAGGTTGGGAGTGGCGGAGTCATCACCCTTTTGTCCCCATGATGGCATGCTTGTGTTGTTGATAATGGTACTGCTCACTCTCATCGGCTTGTCTGGATTCTTCTTAACATTGATAATCACTCCTTTGGGATTATTAATGTCTATGCCTCTAATGATGTTGTGGAATGCTCTTTGCTTTGGCGCTGGATTGTTGATTCTTTACCAGTCACCACCTGGTTACTATGTGGGGATTTCAATATGGTTGAGATGGCGTATGAAAAGGCTGGCACCCTACCATTCAAATGGGCAGTTGGCGAATGGGAGGTATGGTTTTACATGCACAATAAATTGAGACTTTTTGATCCCAATATTGGTCATCTCCATTCTCATTCCCTCTGGCACACTTGGTGTAATTACAGGGCCTATTCTGACAGAGTATTTAAACACATTGATTGTGCCATGATCTTGACTCAATATTTTTTCTCCTTTGAAAAATCTGCTCTGCCAGTTAAGCGGTTAGTGGATGTGACTCTATCCAATCACTTCCCTATTTCCTTTCACATTGAATGGGAGTCACGTTAGCCTCACATGTGTAAAACTCAATTATTTTTTAACACGTCTCTTCTTTTCCACAAGCCTACCCTGGCCCACATCCTTAGAGTGTGGAATTTAGAGTGTAGACCAGTTAATCATACTGGCTGGATTACCTAGTGGAATGACGTTATCACATGCATGACTAGATTTATGGTATTTATGGATGCCAACTGACTATTTTTCGCCGGTGATCATATGAATCTACCACCACCGACTTGCGCTCGACCATTGAAGCTTTGGTGGCTAGCCCCTTCTCCCCATCATTGCAAGTCAGGGTGGTGAATTTAAGACACAAAAAACAAGTGGTTGACAATTACGCTGCCAGAGGTGCGTAGATCAAAGCTTGGATGCATTGGCTGAAAATTGGTGATCGTACCTCCAAAGAGTTTTTTTTGGCATTACATGCCAAGCACTCATCCTCGGGCATCAAAAAAATCAAGGACGACATTCAAGTGCTCTCCAAGCTCCCTGAAATTCTCTACACCTTTTGTACGCCATTATGAGAAGGTTTTCACTACACAAGAACCCACACCTGTGCAACAAAAAGCCCTTCAAGACTGCCTTTATGTTATGCCAAATAGGCTTTCCTTAGCCCAAAGGAATTTTTGTGATCATTTGTTTGTTAGGTTTTCAAAGGCAGATATCTAAAAGCTAAATGCAGATTTTATCAAATAAACCAGAAATAAAACACACAAAAATTAACACAGAGAATTTAACGTGGTTCACCCAATGTGAGCTACATCCACCAAACCACAGCCATCCAATGATTTCATTAACCAATGTAAAACCTTATTACAATATCGTGAATAATCGCATTTTCTTATACTACTGTAACTCTATTACAAACCCCTTATAACCAGCTTTTTAGAAGCTTTTGGATTAGGGTTATACAAAGTTGGGGTTTTCCCCTTTTCGGTGATTTTTTCCTTTTCGGACCCCGACGAGGATACATGAAGAGTGTACAGTATACAATGATCAGTGACCACATACCAACATTGTTAACAATTGATGATCTCAAGGAAGTTGTTCATTCCATGGCCGATGACAAAGCCCCAGGGATCAATGGATTCCCTTGTGAATTTTACAAGGCCCTCTGGGATTGTGTTGGACAGGATTTGCATCATGTTTACCTAGAGGATTTTTATGCTAATTCTCTAGGTAAATTAATAAACAAAGGAAATATCAAATTCATACCCAAATCTAGGGATCCAAAAGACATATGTAACTGGATGCCTATCACGCTTCTCAACATCTCCTACAAAATCATTGCCAAGGCTTTGGCTCTGAAAATTCACAATCTCTTGCCTCAGATTGTGCGTCCAGAACAAACTGGGTTCATCAAATCCATGTTCATTCTGGTTAATATTATTTTTGTTTGGGAAGGTATGGAATGGGCCCGACATTCAAACCAGAAAGCCATTTTTGTTAAAATTGACTTTGCCAAAGCCTATGACCGCATTGAATGGCCTTTTATTTTTACTATGTTGCAAGATTTGGGTTTTGGGCCCAATTTCATTCAGGCTATTCATATGATTTTTGCGGATTCCTCTGCTTGTATCACCATCAATGGCCCCAAATCTTTTGCCTTTGGTATTTTTCATTCCATCCGTAAAGGGTGCCGACTTGGTCCCTCTCTGTATGTGCTTGCGATTAAAGGATTTGGCTACCTCTTGGTCAATGTGGTTTCTTAGCAGCATGTCAAGGGTATGTCATTACCCAACTCTCAGACTCAGCTGGTTAACGACCATTTTGCGGATGACTCTTTCCTCACTCTCCTAGAGGGAGAAGAGACTATTAAGGCAGCCCTAGATTGCCTTAATACTTTTTGTGTGGCTTTTGGATCTGCCATATAGTGGCACAAAAATCTATGTTAATGACAGTCTATTTTACCCACTCCTCCTTGGCTTCAATAGTATAATTGGAAGTGGATTGGGCCAGGAGAAATTTTTCGGTTCCTAGGCATTCCCTTTTGTTTCCAGGTGTCCCCGACTGAGCTATGGCAACCTGTGCTTTCTAGGGTCGAGCAGAAGCTTTCTTATTGGATTACCAAGCCTCTCTCCTTAGTTGGGAAATTCCAGGTGTGCTCTAAATTTGTGGCGGCCACCCATGTCTATTATTCCTCCTATTGGGCCCCTTCCAAAGTTGCTTATGGAAAGCTTGAAAAGATTCCCAGGGATTTTCTTTGGCCCTCTTCTGATTCCCACAAAGGGTTTCACCATGTTGCTTGGGAATTATGTTGCCTTCCCAGACATTCTGGAGGACTTGGGCTACTCCCCACTCAACAACAAGGAACTGCTCTTTGTATCAAGTGGATTATCCATGCCCTTACTAGGGACGAGGCCTGGAAAATTCTTCTCAGGCAGTGTATTCAATCAAGACTTCCTTCTCACAGACCCACCTAGAAGGGGATCAAATTTCAAACCCTTCTAGTCATGAAGGAACCAGTCCAAATTATTTGGCATGCTTGGGAGGTTGTCAAGCCTTGGCTTTGGTGGGCCGACTCTGGGTTTCATGATGGGTTTTCACTCAACCAACAAAATATTTGGCGGTCTCCTCCTTTTACGCATAATGGCCAGTTATTGGCTAAGTTGCCTTGTCTTAAAGCGCTCAGATTCCACAAGAAGGGTCTTCGGACCACGCAACAATTATTTCATAGACCCATGATGCACATCATATAATGGGAAGTTTTTTGTGCCCAGTACAGGATTCAAAACCAGGATCATGCTATTTATGATGGTCTAGTGAATGCTATTCCTGCAGAGATACTTCATAAGGTTGGAATGCATGGGACCAAACCTTGGTGGAAAGGCTAGAAGTGGTTTCCAAACACCCTTTTAGGAATTACAAGCCTCGGCTTGGTTACATGTGGCTTTCACCATATTTTCCTATGATCCAAAGTTTGAACCAGAGGTGGCTACTCCAATCCTCCACTCATGTCTAGCGTAAAATATTTTTTTCCACTTGGTCTGCAAGTGTAAATCTGAAACTTTCCCAATTTGATTGGTGTATTCTTTTTCAAGGCTTGCCTGTGGGCTCTCACCTTCTTCACTTGGGTGTCTAGGACCCTCGCTGCCCTTTTTGTGGGTAAGATGAGACTTTTAAGCATATTTTTTGGTTCTGTCCTAGAGCTCAACATCTTTGGACTTGTATTCATGACTTCTTTCGGCCTTTTAGGCTAGTCTTTTTCATGGCATATGATTCTACTAGGGGATTCGCCTAGAATCCCTGCTAAATTTACCCAGCTCGAGCACACTTTTAGGGTGGAAATCCTCTTTAATCTCTAGAAAGACAGAAATTCCTGCATATTTTCTCATTCTCAAATAGATATTAATGTTTCTTTATATGCTAAAGCTATTATTTGTTCTAATGTGCTTTTACAGATTCAGGTGCAAGCTAACAAAGTTGCACTTGAGGTTGCTCACCTTCAAGTTCTATTGTTCAAGTTTTGTTGGACCACTCGGGAAATGCCTCGTGTACTATTTCTCGGGTCCCTGCTTCGCCCACCTCTTCCCACAGATGGTCACCTTCTCGGGGCTGACAATAGAGTGGTTCTATGTGTCCCTGCTTTCAGCCTCCTCTTCGATAGGATCCTTTCCCTCCTTGACGTACCCACTCTCCTCCGTCGTGGGCTAGCTAGGAGTGGCTCTCTGGTGGTGTTTCTGGGAGTGGCAGTGGTGGTTCTGGGTGGCCCTCTGATGATCATCCTGCTTTTGGCTCTAGGTGGCTAGATACTGGTAAAAACATTTCACGTTTGACACTTACAATCTCACCCTGACACGAGGAAGAAGATAAAGAGAAAAAATATGATGATAATGGTTGGGGTGCTCCTCCTGATGTCACTCCAGATCGTGTTGATGTATGGGGGAAACATATGGATGACAAAGACCCTCCTGGCTTTATTGGCACTACTTTGACTGCTTAATGACCTTATTTATTTTATTTTCTATGTAATCATGGACTTCCGGGCTTGACCCATGTGACTGATTTTTCTTTTTCTGGACGCTACCCATTTGACACTCAAGGTCTGCCTTCTTCCCACTCATTTTTTTATGAATATTTATCTTAAATTTAATTTAATATAGATAGCTGCCTATTCATCAAAAAAATAAAAAATAGGAAACTTTTTTGTAGTCTCAAGTTCAAGCTCTATACACTTGGAACTCATTGATATGCCCCTAGGAGACATGAGCAAGCCACCATAACACTTTTTCATTTTCCATTTTCAAACACTTGGGATGCTTGCAAAAAAATAAGGGTCATTAGGACATTATGTTATCTCAACGGGTATATAGATAACATCTACATAATATGCAAAATTCTACAAAAATAGATATTGTAGGGAATTAAAGTTGATGGGGATTTGTAGGGATCTAATAAGGATTTGGATCACTCCACAAGTCCTACAATATCCATATAGGGGTAAAAATCCACAACCCCATAACTTGTATAATTTTGATCCAAATTCCACCAAACTTGAATACAAGCACCCCTTAGGCTTTATAAAAAGGTGAAGGTAGCACTTGATCAATAAAAAATTATAAGCTTTATAAAATTTAGACTTGGGTATTTGAAAAAGGACCAAAAGGGTAAAAACTAAAAAAACCACAAGCACACTCCAAACAACAAACCCAAACATATTTGTTAGGAATTAGGTTTTGTACACCTTGGAAAATGTTTATAATGTTTAATTTATTATTATGTGTGTGGTGCATCTAGGTAGACCTAGAAGTATGTGCATCACTAGGAGCTAACATTCTTGTGGCCACTTTATATGTTGTATGTAGCATTTTGAAATAAGTTGAATGTAGGTTGTAAAAATGTATTTATTTAATATTGGGGAAAGTAATTTAATAAAGAACCCAATATTAAATGTGGGGTCATGGTTTTGTAATCTTATGGTTTTAGTCACATGGTTTTATTTAATACCACTTGGTGGTTTTGTGTGAGCTTGTTTCGATAAAAGAAAACACACACGTTGTTGTCTAAGGTTGGTTGGTTGAGGTTTTGAGTCTTCTTCTAAAGAGTGTAGATGTGAAGAATGGCATGGGATGTGTGGTTACATTCTTGGACACATGGAGGATCCATTGGAGAGGCTTGATTTTTTAGATGTGTTTGTGGAGGTTGTGAAGATGTATTATAATGTTTATTATTGAGTAATACATTGAGCATGGATGATTTTGGAGGCTAGGTTTTTCCCTCTATGAGGGTTTTCCCAAGGTATTATCTTGTGTCATATTTTGATGGGTGTGTTGTCTATTCTTTTGCATGTGGATTATGAATACTTATTTGCATAGATTTCTCTTTTGGGTTATGTGGAAATGGTCATTAGATGGTTGCAAGTTTCCTTTCAATATTTTCTAATATTAGTTATCAATAATGGGTGATGGAAAGAAATAAATGGGCCACAAGGTCAAAAAACACAAAATTTAGGGATACCAAAATTGACTCTAGTTAAGGACGTGTGTCTCTTGGAGGAAAAATGAGAATACATGTCTTTGAATAGACCAAAGTTTGATGAAAACATGAACCAAAGCTAACTCAAAACACACAATGACAAATTGGGACCATGACTGCACAAAATAATTCTATGTACAGAAGCACAACAAAATTACATCCCACACACATCCCTGAGGAGAAATAGTGTTTGAGGTTTTGGCCATGAAATCGTCATTGATGGTCCTAAGGAATAAATGTCCCTGACCTAATCCTTTAGTAATTTGATATGGTCCAACCCACATGGCATCAAACTTTCCATCTTTTCTCTTGTCTTCTAACCTAGGGTTCCACATGAAGATAATATATCCAATATAAATCTCCCTCATGGAAGCCTTATTATCAAAGAGGTACTTCACCTTATGTTTTCTCAACAAGTTTTTATGGGAAACCCTCTTGCCTCTTCCAATTCGGTCAACTCATGTATCCTTTAGGAAATGACATACTCTTCTTCCCCTTCAAGCTACTATAGAAAATTATAGATTGATAAATCAAGGTTGATTGGAAATTTGGCTTCAACACCATACACTAACTCAAGTGGAGTCTTCCTAATAGCCTTCTTGTAGGTTACCCTATCTACCCATACAAAAAAACCATCTTATCATCCCATATTTTCTTGTTTGTATCCAAATGTTTTTTATAGATGTTCATGATGCATTTGTTGCTTGACTCCACTTGTCCATTTCTTTATGGATGATAAGGTGAAAAATGTGTTAAAGAGGTCCCATATTCTGAGCATATGTCAACAATTTTTTTGGATCTAAAACACATTACATTATTAGCAATAATCCTTTATGGCATGCCAAACCTGATGATAATTTTATTTAGAAAAAAATTGATCACCACCTTTGAGGTTTCATTCCTTAAAATTATTCCGTTCACCCATTTTCTAATGTAGTCAATAGCCACCAATATCCACTTATATCCATTGTTCGATTTTTTTTCTATTCCCCTGTGAAATCAATCCCCTATTGCTAGAATGGATCCTATTTTAAAATAATAGTAAGGGGGAGTGCAGATCTGCAAATTTTAACTTGCTGAAAAAACTATTGCAAGCATCACATCTTTTCACAAAATTTTCCACATTCATGAATAACATGGGTGGCCAATAACAATCCTCATAGTATTATGAGTGGTGGCCTTTGAAATATAACATCTACCACATAACCCTTGGGTGATATTCTTGAATAAATTTTACAAATTTTTGTCCATCTACACACCTTAGGAGCAAATCATCTAGGTTTCTAAACATAATTTTTCCTTATAGAAGCACACACCTCCGAGTTTCAAGCTTCAAACTCATATTTTTCTTATCAATCAACTCAAGAGGATAATTCATGTTTTATTAATAAAATATAATATCCTTATACCATGGACAATCCTTCAATTGAAATGGGACAATAGCTGGGTAAGAGTTTATCTTTGACAAAATTAGTTGTTTGAAAATCTATGTCATGCACCTGGATCTTGTTGATCCACCTATATCTTTTTACCGATGTTTCCTACTAAATAAAGATATCCTTGACAATCGTATATGACACAAAGATTATGATCTTGGCCCCTACAAGATAGGATCTAAATTATTTATAGCCTTTAAAAATAAATAAACATGCTTCTCCATCATTGAATAGTTCAATTCAACATCTTGTAGGGATTCACTAAATAAATTGGTTGGTTTTTCATATCCTTCAACATTATTTTATAGTAGAACAACGAGAATGGTATAAAAAGATTCAAAGGAAAATAATTAGAAAGACTTGGAATAATATGGAATTTCCATCACAGAGGCATTCTTAAGTACACCTTTGATCCCCATGTAGGAATCAATTGATTCCTTATCCAAAATAAAATATTGTCCCTTTTTGAAAACTTTAGAGATGGTTTTTTTCTTCTCAACAAAATTGGGAAAACAAATTTAAGAAAAAATTATCTTCCCAAAGAAAGATTGGACTACCATAACTATTTTTGGTTGAGGGATAAGATCAATGGCCTTGAAACATTCTAGGTCAATCCTTACCCCTTCCTCAGAGACAATGTGCCCAAGAAGCTTTCCCTCTTCCACATAGAAAATACATTTATTGGGATTCAAAGATATCCTATACTCTAAACATCTTTGGAAGATTAACTCCAAGTGTTTGTGGTGATCATTATGATATTTGGAGTATGTATTCAAATATCTTGGTATGCAATCATTATCTCATTTATTAGGACTACTAGGGAAACATCCATGGCCATTTGAAATGTGGCTCTAGCATTCTTTAACCCAAATGACATTCAAACATATAGAAAAGTAGTGTAGGTTGTCTTATGTTTCTCAAAATATTTGACCATAACTTGATTGTATCTTGAGAAACTATCCATCATTGACATAAATTTCAACCTTCTCACCGGGTGAAGCCACGAAAGTGGTTTACAATTCCAGTGAGGAAGAAAACTCACAAAAAACAACCCTAATGCAAACAATGTGATTTTGGGGGTTCATACAAACCTGCTCGTTCGAGCGAACCCATTTGAATCTTGCACACCAAAAAACAAAAATCATTAGGAATGGTGGTTCGCTCGAACCCCTAGGGGTTCGTATGAACTCCCCTTATCCCTCATTCTTCGCCTGGAACACAAAAAAGCCCTAAATTTTTTCACTTCGAAGCTCGGTTTGAACATGAAAATGGCAGAGACTTCACAAACCCAATTGGAATCAGGTATTCCTCATAATGACTATCCAACGAATACAATTTTAATATGTTTTGGTTTTATTATGTATTTGTTTTTTTAGTTTTATTAAACATAGGTTTTTCACTGAAAAATGAAGGTCTTTGTTCTACACATGTGGAAAAATAGCAGATTATCAAATTTTTTTTGAGAAATATGAGTGCACCAGATATTGAAGTCCTTGATCCAACATTTTATTTTTTTGAATTTCAATAGATACAAAATAAATTACACGTTATATGGTCACACTATGTTTGAATTGCAATCGGTTTGACTTTGAAACTTGATTAAAGAAAAAATATTCAATAAAAAACTATCTAACCAAGTGGAAGCACTAGATATCATAGTTACAAATCTAATTTCGAAATAATTAGAATTTTATCCTTCATGGGAAAAAAATTATGCGTTAAACGGTGTACGTCACTTTTTAAAAATGTTTTTTTATGAAAAAAACTAGTTTTCGAGGGAGATGGAAAAAATAGTGCAATTTGATTCCAAAAATTTTGAAAAAAATATTTTTAGAATCTATAAACAAAATGTGATGAAACTCTAGTTTGCATCATCTTCAAATTCCTCACGGTTTAGCCACTATAGGTGCCTGAAACTGAAGATTTAGATAAAAAAATTATTCCAATGTCCACTTTGGGTAAAAATTGTAAACCACTATTGTGGGATCACCCCACCCCCTACAAAAAATTTGTAATATTGGGAAGTGGAAAGTTTTCCTTAGGAGATTTAATGTTCAATTTTTTAAAATCCACACATAGCCTAATATCCCTATTCTTTTTTTGACTGGAACAAGGTTTGAAACCCATTCCAAATGTCAGATCGGTTTAATAATATCCCCCTATTTCAAATTCATCAATTATCTCTACATTTGGGGGGCAAGATTAGGGTTGCCAGGGAATTGCTTTTATCTAAATGGTTTTTTACTAGGCTCTAATGGAATGGTATGCTAGAACAAATATTCTCTATAAGACTTCAATTTCAATTCATTGTAAGACCAAGCAAAACACTTGTTATATTCTCTCAATAGTGCTATCATCATTTTATTCTATTATGGTTTTAACCTCTGGCCAATATAAATCATTTTAGGAGCTAATTCAGTTCCTAAATTTATACCTTCTATATATTTTTCACCAACATTCTTCTTCCATTATAGCAAACTACATTATCAAACATCCTTTCCAAAGCAACAAGACCTCTAGAAATGAAATTATTTTAAGTTGGATAATTTTATTTCCAAAGAGATTCTCCTTACTGTCTTCATCTTCCTCTACCATGGGGTGCCAATCAATCCGTCGGTTCTCAAAGTGATCAATGCAGTTCAAGAACTCATTTATTTGTTGATAACCATTGAATATTTTCCAATTGTATATGTTATTAGGAATACTAGGCCTAGTAAGAATTTCAACTTCATACCTAGACTTATGGGAGACATGAGAAGCATCAAACATTGAAGCCAACATAGCAAGGGAATCATCTATAAAATTATTTTCTCTTTTATCCCAAAGGATGTTGAATGCATCAAAAATCTCAATAGCATTCCAAATAAAATTTTGATACATTCTTAGTGTCATATTTATTTTGTAGAATACATGCCTTTGAATTGAGATACCACAAATTTTGAATCACCGTATAATCTAATGCATTTTATCCCATATTTTGAAGCCATACTAAAACCAAGAAGCAAAGATTCATACTCAACCACATTATTGGTGTATTCAAAATTCAATCTGAAAATGAACTTATAGTCTTTGATCTCAAGGGACACTAATACAATTCCTGCACCATTACCTTCTCTTGAACGTGTATCATAAAAATACATAGTTAAAAACATCATTTATTAGATGTTGAAGTGCGGGAATTAGATAAAAAATAATATTATTAGACTCATCATCACAATAGCCTACAAAACAATCAGGATTCATATCAAAATAACAAGATTGATTCACTGGTTCATTTGGATTATCCATAAGAACCATAATTTTATTTTCTCTATGCAATTTGATTTATTTTCCACATAGTGGTTTGGTAGCATAAGAAAATAAACTCTAAATATTACCACCATTGAAGTTTCCCACTTTGTGGAAAACAACATCACTCATTTAATTGGACAACCAACTATGATGATGTTAATTGAAATTCTTTTACCTGGGTATGCAATAAGATGTATTGGAACATCACTTAATAGCCTAATCAAATTCACCTCATGAGAATCCATGGTATATAATTTCCCATAATATTTTAAAACTTGTAGTCTTAGGTGGTTTGTGAAATCCAATGACATCTCCTTATTGGATGCCTTAGAATCTAACATTAATTATGCACCGACCTGCCATTTATTTATAGAGAGGTATAAAATGGAACAATTTTTTGTTTGTTACTTGTAGAAATAGTGCCCAATTATATCTCAAGGATTTATTGTATGTTGAATTTATTTTCCCTACCTTTGCGAGCCTTTACAACTTCATTTAGATAATCAAATATAGTAGGGGCAGTGATATATAACAACACCCTTTCCCTATGCTCAAGGATCCTCGACAATTCCTTAAGTGGCACTTGAACTTTCAATTGATATATATCCAAAGCCATGTCAATTGGTTGGTATGTAGGTACAAGATTAGAAGATGGGATTATTACAACACTAGTATCAAGGATTCAAAAGACATTATTTGATCCCTACCAACAACCTATTTTGTGTTGACCATTTTTCAATCTCCTTTTTTACCTTTTGTTTATCATTTGTTGTTTCCTTTCCTTGATTTTGTTTCAAAAAAATTCCAATGGTCTTTGGATTTCCTATATTTTTGGTTGAATCATCAACACCTTTTTGCTTTATGATATACACTTTTTTTAGGGATGTATTTAGAAAATGCATCCTTTTCCTTGGTGGCTATTTCCCTGTAGATCTATTAGTTGTTCTATCTGTATTCCAACCCTTTTTTTTCCTTTATTTAATTGCGTAGCTAACACATCTAGAGAATATATACCCTCATCTTTGTCTTTGACACCTAATTTCTTATTCCTTATATGGTAATCGCTTTGCACTTGAATGGAAACAAATTCATTGAGAGCTCTAATGTTTTCATTAGATGGATTTGATCTATTGTACCTTTGCATTATTTGTTCCTTGAGTAGCTCAAAATGTTTTTTTTGGTATCTCAAAAGGAAAATGATGGTTGTAAGAATCATTTGAAAAATTCCTCACCCTCATAGTCATCTAATTGATCCACATTGGTGTCATCATAATACATATGTGTACCTTCATGCTCTTGGGATCCTTTCTCTTCATTATGTGTATCTGCGACAACACACTTGGATTGATCACAAGACAAATAAAATATGTCACACAAAATGAATCTTGCTAAATATTCATGTGATCCTTCCTCAAGGTACTAGGGGTGTGTTTCTCTTGGTGCCCTTGGTTTGAGTTCCTTGGTACTACTTGTCTATCATTTCTCTAGGTCACTTGGACCAATCATAATTATAGGGTTTATTATGCAACCTTTGACCCTCATTAAAATGTGTAGGATAAAAATGAGAAGGCATACCTTTTTCATTCCTTGCAACCTTGTATGAAATATCCTTCATAGCTCCCATCACCTTGTCTAGTTTTTCTTCAACAATGAGAGGCTTGCTAAAAATTGTTGCATTTGGTTTGAGGATTTTTATATCAACACTTTTTTTGTCTTTCCTAGAATATTTCAAATTGCTCTCTATGTTGATTTGACCCATTACATATTCTTCCAGATTTGAGAGTTCTTATCTCTCAAAAGATAGCCCAAATTTGAATCAAATTATCCAAAATATAGAAAATGGAACATATGCTCATTTGGAATTACTTGGGGAGGCATTTTCCTCATTTTTATAGTGAATCTATTATTGAAATTAGAAACCAATTTATTCAGCCCTTTTCTTATGGTATTTAGCTCATGGTTTGAAAATTTTGGGGGTCCACTCTTTCTCCATATTGCAACTTAAATACTCTCAAAAACTCATCCCATGAATCTATGTTTCTATCTGGAAGACTCTTGATCTTCAGAGTCTTGATCCCTTTCCATTTCTTTATCATATGAAAATAAAATTATGGGTCTTCCTTGACACAGTCACCACTCCTTAAAGGAGAAAATAATTAGAATAAAAAAACTTTTAGTTTTGCAAACCAAATACCAACACTTTCTTCATTGCACTATGGTACCTAGGTGTTCAAGTTGATTCTTGATTTAGATAATCCTAAACAATGGTGCCAACTTTCTAGAATAATTTAATTGGATGCCAAACTTATCTATCACATTTCCACCAGAAGAATTTGGAAAAAAAGTTGTAGAGGTATTTCAAATTAATATGCACTAGGCTCACAATTCCCTACCAATGGTTCCTATTTGTTGGTGATTTGATCTATATACCTCAAATCACTAAGGTCTAATAATCTCCAAAGTTCTAGGGGTGTAAAAATTAGGAAGATTACCAAAAACCTATCTTTAGGTTGAGTAACTTAGGACCTATTGTTGAGGTGGGTAAGACTTCCTTCACTTCTGTATTTGCAATACCAAGGGATGTTTCCCCAAGGTTTTGGATGATGATTAAAAGGCTGGATACTCCCTTACAAAATCTATATCCATTGCATAGTGTATTCCAATATAGGTTTCATAATGTACCTATATGAACTAGTTTGGACATGCAAGTATGAGCACCTTATTAAGAAGATAATCCATCATATGAGTGTCTTCTAGTGTATTTTATGACAACCCCTTATGATGTTATGCACATTAAAACATGGAAGTAGAACACACAAACTAAGGAAACTGAAAGGTTCTTAAGTTGATTACATTTTAGTGTGTTGAGGATGGTAGGGAGAGAAAACCAGCAGTAGACTGGTGTCTTAATCCAACTAGGAATCATAGTCTCTAGTTTTAATCAAATATACAAAAACAAAAAAGGTAATGCATTAACCAATACATCACATAAGACAATCTTCCAAAATGCACTAGTAAGTTGGGTTGTACTCATTCATTCAATAAAATCACATATGGTTGTAAAATATTTAGTCGATATACTTATTAATCCATGAATATGTTCATACACCTCTTGTATTATGTTGAAAAGATACTTTGCAAAGGCTTTGCAAGGATTTTACATACATATAGTTGAAAAAATTAACAACATACATCAAGAAACCAATAAAATACATAGGGACACAAAAAACTAAGTTTGACTATACCTTTAATAATTGAATCTCTAGTGGCTTTGCATTGCTCTCTTTGCTTCAAATGATTATTCTCTCTTTTCAAATGTGATTTTAGATATACTCATGATAGTAAGGTGTGTATAAATCCAGAAGGTCATACCACACAAGTAAAACCTAACCACGATCCCATCCAACACATAACTAACAAGTGTCCTCGTAGAATCTAATTTGGTTAACAGGAAATGCCGAAGAACATTCCCATATCTTTTGCAACACAACACATTGATTAATTTGATGAAGGAAAGAAGAAAACACCCTATGAAATATGCTACAAAACACGGTCAAGGATGACCCTTTGATATAAAGAAGGTTTTCAATTCATAAATGTAGCATGGGCATTGTTTTCCCCCTTTTGAATTCATGGAAAAGAATTAAATATCATTTATAAGGCCACCAAAGATCAGATTTGGTAGTTGTAGAAGTGGTTGTACTAAATTTATAGAACTTTTGGGTAAAAAAAACACTACCTTGACCAATTGCAAAAAAATGAGGGTCTTCGAGATGTGTATAAAATCCCACCTTAGGCCTTCAAAACAGACACAAAGAGAAATTGTGGAGATTTCAAGAGTTGCAAATTTTGTATAAATTCAAATGAGAGAAGGATTGTGGGAGTGTGTGAGGCATGAGGATTTTTTGATTTTGAGGTATAACTAGATAAGATTTGGTTGCATAGGGAAGTTCCACAAAGAAGACACTTAATCAAGACATACAAAGAAATAAGGGTCAAAGGGAATTGTGAGGTTTTGAAGGGAAACCAAATAATATTTGGTATATTAATAGTTCCATAGAGTCAATAAAATAATGAATTATGGGAAGGTGGGGGTGATGAAAAATTGCGGGAAAAAAGGGGGAACAAGATAAATTTTGGTAGCGAAAGGAAGTTTTGTAGGATTAGTAAGGGTTACAATTTTTACAAGTTCAACATGGATTGGTATCCAATGAAAGAATGAAGTTCGAAGGGAATTGGTGAGGTTTTGAAGGGGATTTGGACATGCCAAAAGTTCCACATAATCCAAACAAGGTGAAAAATATGCAATCTAATAACTTGAACAATTTATCTCAAAACTTCACCAAACTTGAAAAACAAACACCCATTAAAATCATCTACAAGATAATAAGTTTTTGTAATTTTAAAATTATCCAAAATCTAGAATTTTGGTGCAACCTCAAATTCAAGCTCCATGTGACACTTGGAACTCATTTATTGAACCATAGGACCCACAAGAAAGCCACCATAACACTTTGTCATTTTCCATTTTCAGACACAGGATGGTTGTGAAAAAATAAGGTTCATTAGGACAATGCAAGATCTCAAGGGGTATATGGATAACATCCACATAACATGCAAAATTCCACAACAAAATATTATTGTGGGGAATTATAGTTGATGGGGAATAAAGGGGATCCAACATAGATCCAAGTCACTCCAAAAGTCGTGTAGTATCCAAATAGGGGTGCGAATTGACAACACCATAACTTGCATAATTTTGATCCAAACCACACCAAACTTGAAATAAAAGCACCCATTAGGCTTCACAACAAGTTAAAGGAAAAAAATGGTTGAGAAACAACTGTACGCCTTGGAAAATTTGGACTTGGGTACTTGACAAAGGAACAAAAGGCTAGAAAATACAACAACCACAAGCATGCACCCCAAGAAACAAACCCAAACATATTTTTTGGATTGGTATCAATTATGGGTGATGGAAAGCAAAAATAAAGCCACAAATTTAAAAAAAAACACAAGATGATACAAAAAAATTATGGGTTCCAATAGCACCTAATGAATTACATATGTTTATATAGCAACTATTCTCTTAATACATATATAGGTTATTGTAGTTCTAATAAGGATTTGATAAAATATAATATTTGGTTTCCATGTGCTAACCTAGTTTTGTTGATGCTATGTTTAATTATCCATTTCCTCTTTGATATTACAACTCTATTACCCAATAAATTAGGTACCGATATTTGATGGTTTGATATCATACATTTAAATTTAATCACTATTTGTATTTTGGTAAACTACAAGTTTATATTAGGATCAGCATGATGTTCAAGGTTCGTTATTATAAACTAGGGAAATATTTTGAGGGAACCAAAATTGTGTAACATTAGGGATCTTGAATATGCATGCCTAGTTCCTATCATTGTATAAGAAATGAAAAATATAATCTTACTTGAAAGATTAAAAGGTTGGATGATGATCAACCATATAGGGGTTAATAAATCTAATCTTACTTGACCTAGTGACAAAATTTGGGGTAAAGTTTGCAATAGGGTTTAGTTGTTATTTTTTGCTATCTATTTTGTTTGATCTCAATATTTATTATGGTATACCCATAGAAACACCCTCCTTAGTCTAAGCTAAGCTCAAAGTGTAGGAGAGACAATCCAATCTCAAAATTGGCCTCTAACTATCCTAAGTTTTTTTATCATCCTCTTTTTCTCTTCCTGATGACAAAACCTTGGCCTTGAAGATGGATAAATGGTCTAGGATTTAAGAGTGTTGTTTAAAGACTCAACATAGTGACACCATTTACAATGATAATCTTGTTGGGATAAGTTTATTGGATACCAAATCAAAAGGAATTTTTGGGTTGATATTGATTGAAGGACTTCGTTGGTGGCTAAACCCCTAGTTTATTATTATTTTTACTCGAAGGTCTATTTGGCTTTAAGGATTTCCTCATTGTAAGAGGAATTTAATTTGTTGACTAAGTGGTGTTCATTAATGTTTTTTGTATTTCAAAAGGTACATATAACACCTACAACGTGTGGTTTTAAGGTACATATTTTCTTCCATTTTTTTGAAGTTGATCAATTTCATACTTTCTCTCTACCTTGTATGGTGGTGCATGATCAATCATGGCTAGATAGTATGAACATGAGTTTTATAAGAGTGTTACTTCGAGTGCATCATATATTTTAGACCCTAAGAATTAACTATTAGATGCCCATGAATTTTCTAGTGGTGCATTCACATGCTACTCAGACAGATCTACATCTTGCGAAAAACTATGACCTCTTTTGTAAGTAGTTGTGTATGCAAGAATAAAGAACAACAATAATCGTGTGAAACAAAATGAATAATGTGAAAGTTTGATCAAGGAATTGCAATCAAAATATTACATTGTTGTTACAAAAAAAACAATTTTCTCCATTTTTGAATAGTCCTTTAGATCCCATTTACAAATAAATTGACCTCTCTTGAGTCAATTATGATAGGTAAACAATGAATTCTTGGATATACAAATTGATTCTAAGGTTTTATGGGTTTGATACACATGGGAAATTTGAAGATGAGGATATGTGGATGAGATTTTTTGTAGGTCACAATATGGAAAGACACACAAATTGTATGTTAAATTTTTCTCAATCATTTCTTTGCCTCATGGAATGATTTGGTGATTTCATTTGATGAAGATATCACATAAAGAGACAAGATAGAGAGTCAAGCATGGACCCCAACCATAGATTTTTTTTCCCCTTTCCTAGGTTGTATAATCTTTTAGACCTCATGAATACTTGCATTGATATTTTCTTTGAAGCCCATGAAGATACTTAGAGTTCAATACAAGAATATTTCAAAGTGATGAATATGAAATTGTCTTACCTATGCCTTGGTTCCATGGAAAAGATGAGGAAAAATTACTATCCTCAAATGTAGGTGTTGCTAGTAATGGAAAAATGGTTTTTCATTGTATCCAATCAAATGTAGCAACTAAGGAAACTGAAACACTAGATGTTTATTATGCTTATGTGTAGGTAGATAAAGGTGTTGGTACATGGTGTGTCAATAATACACATAAAAATTATAGTGTTTGTACCTACCTTTATTTGGATTAATCATATGCAGGTGATTACAATGAAGTGGAAAATGAAAATTTTCAATTGGAAAGTAAAAATTATGACCTTATTTGTTGTAGTGATTTGGATAAGGAAGAAGTTGATGGCGTTCATTGTGAAGACATTGCACTTGATGAATGAAAAGTTGGTGATCATATGGAAGCATATGGGAACCTATTTTTGTGATTTAAAATTTTTAACCTTCCTCATAGTGATTCAAATTCAGAAGAGTCATTAGATAATGATGATATAGTGAACATGAAGGAAGAAATGTGTCACATGTTTAATTTAAAAAATAAATTTAACACATTAGGTTGCGAAGATGTATCTACAAGGGTAAGAATATAATTTCAAGAATATTATTCTTCACAATCTAGGTGGTTCATGGTTTTAAATTATATGTTCATGATAGTGATAAAGAGGTGGGTTAGTTATATGACTTGGCATGAAATTTATTAACATTTTTTTTGGTGAGGTATATTGGCCACCTATCATCCAAGAGTTTACTGTGAGTAAGATTGAATTCAAATTTTTCCTTCATGATGAATATGTAGCTTCATATATTGCACATGATAGTGTGTTTGTGTTTGAATGCTTCACTTGGGAAAATAATATAGTTTGTAATAATGTTGAGAAACAATAAATATGCCAATGTTAAGATCAATTGGTTTCTCAATAATTTTATATGCCATAACTTCAAAAAATTGAGTTTGATACACAAAGTTTCCTTTTGTAGGTCATTAGAATAATATGACATATTTTTTATTGCAATGTGAATTAGAAGCATTTATTTTTTTCTTCAATTAAATGGAAGAGGTCAGAAAGTATGAAAATATTTATATTCCTTTTGGGGTTGAGTTAGTTTTTTAAATTATACCCTTAGCATGTTCCTTTTTACCACCTCTTTTTGAGATATAAGTGATACATTATAGGTTAGTGGTGTACTAGATTTTAAGTGGTTTCCATGTAATGGAAATATTGATTATGGTGCTAGTATTTAAATTTTAAAAGGCATTCACTAGTTTATAAATATGAAGAGAAGGCCACATTTTCTATAGTTGGGTGATGAAATTAATTTTAGGTTGAAGGAGATGAATTCATTCAAAAGTGTGGTTGTTGATAGAGGTAAGAAGATGCATTAGTTCATTCCTAGATTTGCACCATGAAAATTCTTGTAGGATCAAACTTGTAATTATATTTTTAAGTATACTTGTAGTCATACCTTCAAAATTCTCATTCCTCTATGTATGCAGTTTTTCTTGTTTGTGTTGTATTAAGTCTTGTATATATGGTTATTTTTGTGCATCCATAGCTCTTGTTGACATGATGGAACTTGCAAATTATTCCTAGTATATTTTAATCGATTCTTATTCTACTCAAAGATAGTTGGATTCTCATTGTTCCTCCAAGTGACACATGTCCACAAATAGAGCTTGTTGGGACTCAATTTTTTTCCACATTTTTTCTTGACTCTCCTTCACTTTTATGTGTTTTTACTATACTTGTCCACCATTTATAATTGATCTAATAAATTTTACATAGGTCTCCCTTGGTCAAAATTGCATATGTGTCATTCACTAATTTTCCCATGTGCTTTTATTATGTTGCAATTTCCAAATTTCTAAGGGATGTGTAAGCGTTGGGTTGACGACTGAAAGATTCAAGTTTGTCTCAAGTGTCAAAGTTGTCAAATTTCCCCTACTTGGAATTCTTTTCTACTTTTTCATGCTTTCCTTTATCCCTCTTGGTATGTCAAACTTCCCTACCCCATCATGCATTAGCAATATGACTCCTTTTATCATTATTTTTAGACTCCCTCATTCAAACTTCCTTCCTTTGCCATCCCCCTATGGTATGAATAATTTTTCACCCCCAACCTTCAAAGTTTAAAACTCTTGCAACTTTTCACACAAAATCTCACCTACCTCATATATCGTACAAAAATATATTAATGCAACCAATAAGTCTCTACATTAGTCAAAAGCCATTAATAAAAACCCAAAAAATATTTTTTATTCAAAAGGATGCAAATTTAATGTGAAAATGGATCACATGGCCCATACCCTAATTTATTGTTTCAACTATGGTTTCACAAGTTGATGTGTGCACACCATCATTCAGTGGCATCTTTAATGTATTTTTTGACTTATATAGACGATATCTTTCCAAATCCTATGATATCCTCAATGCAATGTGATTCTACAAATATTTTGTGTTCCTCCTTGTTTCTTATGATATTTTCAAGGATTTTTTGGTAGTTTTCATGTGATCTCAAATTATGATGTGCGGATGGTTGTGTGTAGAGGATGATTGGTTTTCATACACATTAAAAATTTCATCATCAAAAGGATCCCTTATATGATTTGGGTTCATGAAAAATAGATCTATAAATGATAAGGAGTTCAACATTCAAAGGGTTAGTCATTAAACTTTTTTTAGCTCCAATTTTGTTTATAGGTCTCTCTAGGGTTTCAAATGTTGAATTTCTGTAATTATA
Organism: Sequoiadendron giganteum; assembly: GCA_007115665.2. NCBI lineage: Eukaryota > Viridiplantae > Streptophyta > Pinopsida > Cupressales > Cupressaceae > Sequoiadendron > Sequoiadendron giganteum. Next base: position 316,576,889 of record CM021100.1, on the reverse strand, counting down.
TAAAAAATCTAAGCTATGTTACAAAGAAGGAAGGTTTAATTATGTAAATTTATTCTATGATGGATGCATCCATCATTGTCTACATCAATTCAAGGAAATATCCTAATCATAGGTAGATATTTTCCTTTGCCACATTTTTTGGAACAAATGTATTTAAGGTTTGGTGCATGATGACATCACCTAACATATTACATATATTTGTAATGTCCATTCTCTTAATACATTGGTTTTTTTTGGCTTTGATCATGGATTATTAAGAATATTCTTCATTAAAATGTAATATTTGGTTTCCATGTGTGAACCTAGTTTCATTCATGGTGTGTTCAATTCTTCTTTTCCTCTTTGTTGTTAATGAGTCAAGCACCAATATTTATTGATTTGAGATCAAATTTAAATCTAAGAAATATTTTTGTTTTGGTAAACTATAGGTTTATATTAGGATTATCATGTTGTTCAGTGTTCATTATTATATATAGGGGTTAATACAACTAGTCTTACTTGACCTAGTGATATAATTTGGGGTCAAGTTTACAATTTGGTTTAGTGTTGTTGTTTTTGGTTGTCTACTTTATTTGATCTCAAAACATATCAAGGTATACCCCTACGAACATCCTCCTAAGTCTAAGATGAGATCAAGGAATAGGAAATATAATCCACTATCAAAATTGATCTCTAACCATCCTAAGTATTTTGATGATCCTATTTTTTCCTTCTTGATGAAAAAACCTATAGACTTGAATATGGATAAAAGATATAGGATTTAGAGTGTTTTTTCAGGACCCAACATGTCATGTTCCACCACCTCCCCATCCTACTTATTTTTTCCTAGATGGGCCCATAGTAATATTTAGGAGGTTGGATATTTAGTTGATCCTATGAGTTCTCACCACATTCACTACACACTTTTGATAGTAGTCTTTTGAACTTCATTCTATATTGATTGATTCATATTTTTTTAAAGGATTCCAATATTCTAGAGTGAGATTGTGCTATGGAATATGAGTGTTTTTCCTTGATGAAGAATAACATATAGGATTTGGTTTCTCTTCCTAAGAGAAGAGAGATTGTTCAATACAAGTGGATGTAATGCACCAAGTATGTATCTAATGGTTCTATATAAGGATATAAGACACATTTTATAGCTAAGGGGTTTTTGTAGGTTGAGAGTATTGATTAGTTTGAGATATTTTCCCTTGTAGCTAAGATGGATTTAGTTCACCTTTTACTTTTTATTACTACCTCTCAAATAATGTCAATTTATAGATGAGCATAATAATGCCTTCTTACATGGTGATCTTTATAAGGAGATCTACATGGAATAGTCTTAAGGAAATTTATGTAGGAATATTCACTTGTTTGCAAGATATGTTTCTTATATTGTCTACAAAAATCCCCTAGAGCTTGGTATAAGAAGATCGATGGTTTCTTGTTTACATATAGAATCACTTGCTACCAATTATATCACATAATATACATCTAGAGATATTGAGATAATATTTTGATACTAGTCTTGTATTTAAAGATGATTTTCTTATCGCTAGTAGCTCCTCATCCATGCTTTAAGATATTTAGTATAGTTTGATGGAGCACTTTGAAATGATTTATATTCTAGGATTTTTCATTTCTTTCTCAAGATCTTTAGATTCTACAATCTATTAAGGGGGTTTCCATATACAATAAAAATTCCACCATCAACTGATTTCATTGGTTCCACATGAATAATTTTAGGTTTGGTCCTACACCATTTGTTTGGTGTCACTTTCACAATAAGAAGTGATGATGCAAATTTGTATAGATAGTTAGTTGGTAGTATTTTCTATTTGACACACACTTATCTTGATAGGCTTATCTCTCATTTTTTGTATGACCCTCATGAGAGTCATTGATAGGAAAATAAGCATATTTTGAGGAATATTTGAGGCATTACATATTTTAGCATTCAATACAGACCAAAAGCTTCACAAATAGTAGTCTTCACAAACTTAGATTGAGAAAGTGATGTTGACTCATGGAAGTCTAATTTTGGTTTTTTTCCTTGATTTTGGTCCATTTGCATCTAGTATTGTAAAAAAGAAAACTACTATTGAATTTTCATCCACTAAGGCTAAGTATCAAGGTGTAAATATTTCCAACTAGGAGGTTTTATGGCTTTGATAACTTATGGAAATTTTTGAGTTATCACTTGATCATCCTAACTATTGTTTGGTGTGACACCCAAATTTACTTTAAATTACCCATACTATACTTCATCTCGAGGCATCCCCAATTTCACAAGCACAACTAGGTCCTAAATTCAAACTTTACATATAAGGTCAAGGAATGGAAAGTAAGGTCAAAATTTGTGATCCTCACATATTTCACCAAACCAATAAAGGCATGGAGAATGAGATTCCAAGTCAAACATCCCTACATCTAGTGGTTGGAAAAAACAAATCAAAAATCAACCTTGGCCTAAAAATTAAAGGTGTAGAAAAGGATGTCAAAGCTCATGATCCTCTTATAAAAAAGATTGATAAAATAATAAGGAACCTGAGACTCTTCATCCCAAAAAATAAAATAAAAAATCATGGTTTGTACTCCAATTTTTCTCTTTTATGAAAAAGTTCAAAACCATAAAGTCCTCAAATTCACCATTGATGACATCACTCAAAACCTTCAAAATGTATTTTCTAGATTTCAACTATAATATTAAGATCCTAATATGCACACCATCACCTGTTTTGCATCACATATAAAATCAAGGAAATTTTGCCAACATAATGGCCATAAAATAGTTCTTCCAAAAATAAAATAGCATTAATGTAAAAATATTAAATTATATCTAATATAGATTCAATTTACAATTGAAACATAAGAGTAGAGTAATATATGCACTCCACCTAATTTGGGCATGGTTGCAACATGCACAATCAAGCATAAACACATTTTTTAATAAAATGAATATTTGAGGTTCGACGCAATTTTCCACATGCAAAGGTTGAAGAATTATTTTTTCCTCCACACACACAATAGACAAGATCCTTCAAAATTTCCTTCTTCACTTGAGCATAAAAATTCTTTAAGCAATCCATTTCCCATTCTAAACCAAGAAAAATCCAAATCAAAGGAGTGAGAGAGTTTTCGAGCAAGGCTAGAAGAAGGAAGAATGAATTAAAATCCCTCTTTCTTTTCTTTTCTAACTATCCAAAATCTTGAAACTTCTCTAAGCTTGATATAGTTCCCATTCTAAACCAACAAAAATCCAAAGAAAAATAGTGAGAAATTTTTCAAGTAAGAAGGAAGAATTAATGAAAATATCATTATTTTCTTTTCTAACTATCCAAAATATCTAAACTTCTCTAAACAATCCAATTCCCATTCTAAACCAAGAAAAATATAAAGCAAGGGAATGAGAGAGTTTTCAAACAAGAAGGAAGAATGAATTGAATGTTGGCAACACAAAGGCAAACAACTAAGAGGGAGGGGTGAATCAGTTGTCACATAATTTCAAACTTACTAAAATTATTAACCCTTATTCTCATATCTGATTAACAACCATGAAAGCATAAATCAAAAACACATCAGAAGCACACATAACACCAAGATTTTTTGCGTGGAAACCCTGTTAGGGGAAAAATCATGGTGGAGGTTAATCCACAAGTTTATACTCTATTAGAAGTATAAGAAGAATAAATGAGGAAATCACATGCATTCAGGCACACTGCCTAGAGCTCACTGCTCAAATACAAAGGAAGACTCATTGGCTTACATAAACATTCAAATTAAATCCATTTGAAGAATTTGAACTGAGAAAGAAACATCTGCTAATGCCTAATTATAGTTCTGATTAAGCACATGAACACATCTTCACTCTTCTTCACACTTTTCTGCCTTCGAATGATCTGAAATTTATTCACACATAACACTCACACACTTCACATAATACATATTTCAAATGAGATAAACAATTGCTTATATATATCCGCAACAAGAAATTACATCACTTTATGTTGGCTTCAACAAAATAATAAAATGAATACAAATTGTCGGCCCAAAATAATAAATATTGTTAATGTGAATTGACCAAAGTCAGCCACAACATGTAGAAACCCAACACAACATCCTCAAACAAGAAATACATTCAAAAATTATTCCTTGAAGATCCATAATACGCTTCAAACACCCTGTTGGCCATGAACATGAAAAACATGAACATGCAAGAGAAAATATTGGATTGCGAGCACAACGATCAATGTGGATGTGCAACATAGATAAAACATGGTCTAGAAACATCAACAAACATCACAGGAGCATACACAACAACTCAAATTACTAGAATCACATTATCTTCTTCCAGGAACACCAACAACAGTAACAAAATAACTGTCGGAACATAGAAAATCATAACTCGCTCAAATCTTCATGCACACCTCTGAAAATTTCGGTAGATAAAATAGATAGGCTCAAAAAAAAAACCCTTTAATCCAAAATATCTGACCATCAACATACTAAACTTTCCATCATGTGCACTTCACTGCTTTACCGACAACCTGCAACTTATTTTATTACATTTTTCTCAATATCCTCAGCATATACAATCTTAAAGACATCAATGCTAATAGTGTTGAAATCAATGACAACCACATATCAGCAACGAAACCACAAAATCCAACAATCAAGATCATAAGGGGTCTTACCAGTATCTCTTTTGACATGAACCCTGTTTAGAGTATAAACAACAGTACTGACAACTTTTCTCCAATAGATATGAGGGACATTTCCTTCCAGCATCATAGTCCTAGCAATATCTAGAATTGTCATGTTCTTCCTTTCCACAACTCCATTTTGCTGAGAGGTCTATGGAGAAGATAATTGTCTCTTTATTCCATCCATTTCACAAAAATAATTAAACTCACTAGAAGTGAATTCACGACCTCTATATGATCTCAGACACTTAATCTTCAAAGCTGTCTCAGTCTCAACCTTAGCTTTTAAAATCTTTAATTTCTCTAGAGCTTCATATTTTTATTTCAAGAAGGAAACCCACATCAATCTAGTATAATCATAAATTAAGAACATGAAATACCTATCTCCTTGTAGACTTATGATTCTATTAGGACCACATAGATCGGTATGTATAAGCTCCATTAGTCCTTTTGAACAATGTTGTTTGCTTCTGAATGAAACTCTAGTTTTCTTTCCCAACTTACATTCTTTGCATATGGCATTAGTAGGCTTTACCAACTTAGGAAGATCTCTCACCACCTAAATAGAACTTATCTTGATAATATTTTCAAAGTTTGCATGACAAAACATTCTATGCCACAACCAACTTTCATCAACTCGAGCAATCATACAAGTTTTACTAGCAACACTCAGGTGAAAAATATTACCTTTTGTTTTTGTACCTAAAGCAATCATATTTCCAGAACTTCCCAATATTTCTCACTTTCCATTCTTGAATTGAATATTATATCCCTTGTCAACCATCTGTATGACACTTAAAATATTATGCTTCAAACCTTCAACATATAGAACATCATCAATATTATGCTCACCATCAAAAGAAATGTTGGTATGTGGCGACTGATCATTCTATACTGTACACTCTTCATGTATCCTCGCTGGGGTCTAGGGCCGGGCGGGGGTTTCGGGGCGACAGCCCCCAAGAAAATTTTTTCTCCTACTTTTTCACGTCATTATCAAAAAATGGAAAAATCACCAAAAAGGGGAAAATCTTGACTTTGTATAACCCTAATCCAGAAGCTTCTAAAAAGAGTTGGTTATAAGGGTTTTCATTTAGAGTTATAGTATGATATGAAAAAGGCGATTATTCGCAATATTGTAATAGGGTTTTACACTGGTTAATAAAATCATTGGATGGCTGCGGTTTGGTGGATGTAGCCCATATTGGGTGAACCACGTTAAATTCTCTGTGTTATTTTTCTGTGTGTGTTTTTATTTCTTGGTTTATCTGATAAAATCTACATTTAGCTTTTAGATATTTTCCTGCAAAACCTAACAAGTGGTATCAAAGCGGGTTGTTTTCGATTATCATCTGCAGGAAATTCTCACGATTGAGTGGGAGTCTCACGGTTAAGTGGGAGCAATGGCAGACGAGGGTAAGTTAAAGGTTGATAAGTTCAATGGGAAGAACTATCAGTTATGGAAGATGCAGATGGAGGACTACCTCTATCAGAAGGATTTATGGCGGCCATTGGAAGGGAAAACCAAGAAACCCACACTAGTGTCAGATGAGGACTGGGATATTTTGGACAGAAAGGCACTTGGCAGTATTTGTTTATGCTTGGCACAATCGGTGGTGTTCAATATTAAAACAACAAAGACAACTCTAGAGTTGATGGAAACCCTAACAAAGTTATATGAAAAGCCTTCCGCTTCGAATCAGGTATTTCTTATGAAGCGTTTATTTAATATGAAAATGGTAGAAGGCGGGTCAGTTACTGATCATTTAAATGAGCTTAATACAGTTACCAGTCAATCAACTTCTGTAAAAGTAAACTTTGATGATGAAGTTAGGGCTCTTTTGATTCTATGTTCTTTGCTTGAAAGCTGGAATAGCTTGGTAATGGCTGTTAGCAATTTTGTTTTTGGTTCGAATACATTGAATTTTGATGATGTTGTTGGTGTTATTTTGAGCGAAGAAATTCATAGGAAAAGCTCAGGTGGAACATCCACATCAGGCATTGTTTTGAATGCAAAAAGCAGGGGTAGAACAAAGGAGAGAAGAAACAGTTTTGGAAGCCATGGGAAGTCACAAGGAAAATCAAGTTACAAAAGGTCCCAATCTAGAGACAAGAGGGATTGTTTGTACTATGGTAAGCCAGGTCATTTAAAGAAAGATTGTTGGTCTCGAAAAAATAAAGGAGACGAAAAGGAAGGAAATAAAGAGGCAAATGTGGTAAGTAATAAATCTAATGAGGATGCTTTGATTCTTTCTCTCGACAATGCTGATGATTCTTGGGTGTTAGATTTAGGGGCTTCATTTCATGCTACGCCCCATAGAAATTATTTTCTTGATTATGTCTAAAGGGATTTTGGGCTGGTTTATTTGGGAGATAATCAACCCTGTCAGATTTTTGGAAAGGGAAGAATCAAAATTAAGTAGCAGAATGGGAATCATTGGCTACTACATGAGGTAAGGCACATTCCAAAGTTAAAAAGAAATTTAATTTATGCAGGGCAACTAGATGATGAAGGTTGGGTTGTTACATTTAGTGATAAAAATTGGAAGGTTACAAAAGGTGCCTTAGTGGTAGAAAAAGGTGTGAAAGTAGGCACCTTATATCTTTGTGCAGGTCACACTGTTCCTACTACTTTAGCTATTGCAGATAAAAATCAATGTTCAGGAATAGATGTTGTTGTTCAGTAGGAAAAAAATCAGATAGTTGCTGCGAATTCTGAATCAACACTATGGCATAACAAACTTGGGCATATGAGTGCAAAAGGTATGAAAGTACTTCATTCAAAGAATATTTTACCACGTCTAAAATGTGTTAATATGGATTTTTGTGAAAGTTGTGTGTATGGCAAACAAAAGAGAGTTACTTTTCTCAAGGATGGGAAACAAAACAAAGATGAGAAATTGGAGCTTGTGCATACAGATGTATGGGGATCAGCTCAGGTATCTTCTCTTGGTGGCTCTCATTATTATGTCACATTCATTGATGATGCAACTAGGAAGGTAAGGATTTATTTCATTAGGAAGAAATCTGATGTATTTAAAACTTTTAAAAAATGGAGAAGCTTGGTTAAGAATGAGACGGGTTAAAAGTTAAAATGTCTCAGATCTGATAATGGTGGTGAGTATTGCAGTAAAGAGTTTGAAGATTATTGTTCCTTTAATGGTATTCATAGGCAGAAAATAGTTCCAAGGACTCCACAGGAAAATGGAGTGGTTGAGCATATGAATAGAACAATAATGGAGCGTGCATGAACTATGAGATTGCATGTTGGGTTGTCTTTAAACATGTGGGAAGAGGCTATAAACACCGTTGTTTATTTAATTAATAGAGGTCCCTCTAAACCTTTGGATTGTGGTATTCTAGAGGAAGCATGGATAGGTAAGAAGGTAAGTTATTCTTTTTTGAAAACCTTCGGTTGTGAGGCATTTGCACATATAGATTATGAAAATAGAACCAAGCTTGATGCAAAATCAAGGAAATGTATATTTTTTGGATATGGTATTGATGAATTTGGTTATAGGCTTTGGGATTTTGAAAATAAAAAAATTGTGAGAAGCAGGGATGTCATATTCAATGAGAAAGTGTTGTGCAAAGATCTATTGCAGCAGCATGAGAAGACAAAACAAGATTATGCAGTGCTAGATGATATTACAAACAATAATGTTCCAGTGGTTCCTCATGCTCCGCAACAACAACAATAAGAAAAATACCACAAACTCCAGTGAATGTTAGGCAATCTTCAAGGTTAAGTAGACCTCTAGAAATATTTTCTCCCTCTTTGTACTCTATTTTATTAATTGATGCTGGTGAACCAGAATGTTATCATGAAGCTATGCAGGTGGATACCAAGGTTCAATGGGAGCATGGAATGGAAGAAGAAATGGACTCCTTGTTGAAAAATCAGACTTGGGAATTATGCAAGTTGCCTGTAGGTAAAAAGGCTTTAGCAAACAAATGGGTTTATAGGATGAAAGACGAGGATGGAGGTAAGAAAATATTTAAATCCAGATTAGTTGTAAAGGGATTTGCATAGAAACAGGGTATTGATTTTGATGAAATATTTTCTCCAATTGTTAAAATGACCTCTATTCGTACTGTTTTAAGTATTGTGGTTGTTGAAGATTTGCATCTAGAATAGCTTGATGTTAAAACTGCCTTTCTCCATGGTGATTTGGAAGAGGAAATATATATGGAACAACCGCAAGGATTTGAGGTCAAAGGTAAGGAGAAACTAGTGTGTAGATTGAAGAAAAGTTTATATGGCTTGAAGCAAGCACCTCGACAATGGTATCTTAAATTTGATAGTTTTATGGTTGAGCAAGGCTACAATAGGTGTAATTCAGACCATTGTGTTTATTTTAAGATGTTAGGTGAAGATAGATACATTATTTTATGTTTATATGTTGATGATATGCTTGTAGCGGGGTCTAACATGGATCACATAAAGGAGTTAAAAAAATAGTTAGCAAATTCATTTGCTATGAAGGATTTGGGGGCAGCAAAACAAATGCTTGGTATGAAGATTACAAGAGATAGGAAAAATAGGAAATTCTTTTTATCTCAGGTTGATTATGTTAAAAAGGTGTTGCAGAGATTTCATATGGCGAATGCAAAAGTTGTTAGCACACCTTTTCCCAGTCATGTAAAATTGACTAAGGATATGTGTCGAAAGACACAAGAGGAGGAAGAATTTTTTTCCAAGGTACCATATGCTTCAGGTATAGGTAGTTTAATGTATGCCATGGTATGCATGAGACTAGATATTGCACATGATGTAGGATTTGTTAGCAGGTATATGAGTAATCCCAGAATTGAGCATTGGAATGCAGTGAAATGGATTCTCAGGTATTTGAGAGGTACATCGAATAAATATTTATGTTTTGAGGGCTCTAATACATATTTAAAGGGCTATGCTGACTCGGATTTGGCAGGGGATATCGATACCAAGTGGAGTACCATAGGTTATTTATTTACCATTGGTGGGACAATAGTAAGTTGGATTTCTCGATTGCAAAAGGTGGTTGCTTTATCCACCACAGAGGCAGAGTATGTGCCTGCAATAGAGGCAGCAAAGGAGATGATATGGATGCAATTACTTGTTCATAGACAGCCAAAGTGCTATACATCTTGCAAAGAATTCTGCCTTGCACTCTAAAACCAAACACATACAGTTGAGGTATCATTTCATTCGGTTAGTGTTGGAGGATGGACAGGTAAAGCTGGAAAAGATACATACATATGTAAATCCAGTGGATATGTTTACTAAGGTAGTGATAAGGGAGAAGCTGAGCTCCTCTTCAGCTTCGGTTGGCCTTCAAGGTTGAATTCAAGTATAACAGAGCAGCAGGGTCCAAGGTGCTTATTTCAAGTGGGAGCTGTAAGTGCAGCGGTGTCGTCCAGGTTCAGTCTCCAAGTGGGAGATTGTTGGTATGTGGCAACTGATCATTCTATACTATACACTCTTCATGTATCCTTGCCGGGGTCCGGGGTCGGGCAGGGGTTCGAGGGCGGCAGCCCCTAAGAAAAAAATTTCTCCTACTTTTTCGCGGCATTATCGAAAAAGGGGAAAATCCTGACTTTGTATAACCCTATTCCGGAAGCTTCTAAAAAGAGCTGGTTATAAGGGTTTTCATATAGAGTTATAGTATGATATGAAAAAGGTGATTATTCACAATATTGTAATAGGGTTTTACACTGGTTAATAAAATCATTGGATGGCTGCGGTTTGGTGGATGTAGCCCATATTGGGTGAAGCACGTTAAATTCTTTGTGTTATTTTTCTGTGCGTGTTTCTATTTCCTGGTTTATCTGATAAAATCTACATTTAGCTTTTAGATATTTGCTTGCAAAACCTAACAAGAAATACATCCTCTACCATGGATTATACCACCATTATTATCACCAAATCTCACAACATCGACATTATACTTTTCCAAGCTTACAATTTTTTTTTTTTTCATGTGATGTGAACATCCACTGTCAATTACCCATTCATCCTTCTCTTCAACTTGAACAGCTAGGTCTTTCTCCACATTTGTACAACTAGTAGATTCAGTAGACACAGGATTATTTTCCTTGATATCAATAAATACAAACTCATCTTCACTTGCATTCCCTTTATCAGATTCATCACCTATCACACCTTCATCAAAAACATAATAACACTTCTTTTGAAATTTAGGCTTGTAAGGTCTTGACTTAGGAACTCTTTTCAGACACCTTGATGCAAAATGACCTATCTTGTTGCAAGAAAAACACTTAATAGGAAATTTCCCTTTATACTTACCTTCTCCTCTGGCTTCTCTTTTGACAATAAGAGCTTCAAGCTCATTTAGTTCTCTTTATTCTTCTTCAATCTATCTCAACTCTTCCTCATAACTAAATACCTTTCTAGAAGAAATTTCACCTGGATCATATATGTGATTGTCTCTTCCGGAGGTAGTATCTTTGAATGCAGATTCTATCTTAGGAAGGGCATCACCAAATTAACTCAGCTCAAAAGCAATAAGTTTACCAACCAACATATCTCTGGTTACATTTGTCACAGTCCCGAGTTCATCAATAGTTGTAGCTTTGAATTTTTATGCATCAGGAAAGGATCTAAGCACTTTAGCAACAATTTTTGATTCATCCAACTATCCACCAGTACATTTGATACCACACAAAATTTCATTCACTCTTTGCATGAAAGTAGTAATATTCTCATCATCATTCATTTTCAACAATTCATATTTCCCTTTTAGACTTTGTAGCTTAGAAATCTTCACATTAGCATCACCTTCATACAAGGTTTCCAACTTTTTCCATATTGCATAAGAAATCTTCAGATCCATAACATTCATCATCTCAGAATTAGTCAAAGCACTCAATAATGCTTCCTTAGCTCTGATATTGTATTCAACATCCTTGATCTCAACAGTAGTAGTAGTAGGACCACTTTGAGGAATAACATACCTATTACTTGTAATGTTCTAGTAAGATTCACCAATGCATCTCAGATGACACTCCATTCAAGTCTTCCACAGAGAATATTTTATTCCATCAAATCTTGAACTATCCTTCTTATATGTCGCCATCCCAAATCACTTTAAGCTATAAAAATTCTTCCAAGGAACCCGCTCTGATACCAATTATTGGCAACACAAGGGCAAACACCTAAGACGGGGTGGGGGGAGGGGGGGGGCCTGAATCAGTTATCATAAAATTTCAAACTTATTAAACTTATTAAAACTTATTCTCATATCTGATTAACAACCATGAAAGCATAAATCAACAGCACATCAAAAGCACACATAACACCAAGATTTTTTGTGTGGAAACCCTGTTAGGGGAAAAACCACGATGGAGGTTAATCCACAAGTTTGTACTCTATTAGAAGTATAAGAAGAATAAATGAGGAATGCACATGCATTCAGGCACATTGCCAAGAGCTCACTGCTCAAATATAAAGGAAGACTCACTGTCTTACAATAACATTTAGATTAAATCCATCTGAAGAATTTGAAATGAGAAAGCAACATCTACTAATGCCTGATTACAGTTCCCGTTAAGAAAATGAACACATCTTCACACACTTTTTTGCCTTCGAATGATCTAAACTGTATTTGCACATAGAACTCGCACACTTCGCACACTACATATTTCAAATGATATAAAAAATCGCTTATATATATCCGCAACTAGAAATTACATCGCTTTATGTCAGCTTCAACAAAATAATAAAATGAATACAAACCGTCAGCCCAAAACAATAAATATTGTTAATGCAAATCAACCAAAGTCAGCCACAACATAGTACAAACCCAACACAACATCCTCAAACAAAGAACACATTCAAACATTATTCCTTGAAGATCCACAATACGCTTCAAACACCCTATCTGCCATGAACTTGAAAAACATGAACAAGCAAGAGAAAATCTTGGATCGCGAGCACAACGATCAATGTGGATGTGCAACATAGATAGAACATGATCTAGAAATATCAACAAACATCACAGGAGCATGCACACCAACTCAGATGACCAGAATCACATTATCTTCTTTCAGGAACACCGACAACAGTAACAGAATAACTGTTGGAACATAGACAATCATAACTCACTCAAATCTTCATGCGCACCTCTAAAACTTTCGATAGATAAAATATATAGGCTTGACAAAAAACCTTTTAAACCGCAACATTTGATCATCAACATACTGAAATTTCCATCATATGCACTTCACTACTTCACCGACAACCTACAACTTATTTTATTACAATTTTCTCAATATCCTCGACATATACAGTCTTAAAGACATCAATGCTAATAGTGTTGACATCAATGCCAACCACATATCAGCAACACAACCACAATATCCAACATTAAAATACCTCTTTCTTTTATTTTCTAGCTCTCCAAAATCCATAAAATTCTATAAGCAATCCAATTCCCATTCTAAACCAAGCAAAATTCAAAGCAAAGGAGTGAGAGAGTTTTCAAGAAAGAAATAAGTATGAATTAAAATACCTCTTTCTTTTCTTTCCTAACTATCCAAAATCCCTAAACCCTTATTTTATTTTTTTTACATTCCCCACTAGCTATATAATTAATAAGTGGGAATTTCTAATTCATATTTTCTACACAAATATAAATACCTTTAGGGAAAATATTAATATTGCTAACATCTTACAATTTAATACTGCTATGGCTTGAAGCTCAATGTATCTTTTAATTCACAATATATTTTTGAAATATCACAATAATAAAATTCATAGTGCCATTTCATGATGGAAATTAAATTAAATCAAATTTCCATCTAAAGCATAAAGGTACTTTACAAATTTAATGTAAAAAATAATTAAAAATGTAAATGGAAATAAAACTATAAATAAATGCATGTAATGAGAACACACACACATGTGCATTACTATTTCATTCACAACACATAGATCCAGATTCAATCTCAATTTGAATGCTAGTTTCAAAAAATCATAAGATATGTCCCAAACTCAAGCGAGTGATATGAGGATATACACAACATATTTTCCCAAATTAAATCATCACCAAATAACCATTATTGGGGCTCAAACACATGCTTACACACTCAATAGATAATTGACATACTTTCTCCATACAAGATAAGAAAAGATCATAAACTCCAAACATGATGTAATATAAATGAATAAAATATTAATAATTGCATCAACTGAAAATCATCTTAAAGTTGCATGATCTATAAACATAAGTAAAAAATTGATAATCATAAATAATATAATGTCAAACTAAATAATTATAATCAAATCACATAGAACATGTAAAGTGACAACAGTAACACTGAAACACTAAAATAGTCCAACATTTACAAATATACATATGTGAATCCAAATTATAGGATCCATCCCTCTTGATGGTCATCCACATTGAATTGAATTGACAATTATGATGTAGTATTAGAATACAAATAGAGTCCAAACATAAAATCATGACATATTTATCTCATAATACTAGTTAGATAACAAATGCCAATATAAAACCTTATCAATAATGTACACAACAATAGTGATCTAAAAAATCTTATACAATAATAAAAAACATGAAATCATATCATAATTACCCAAGGTACACAATCATAACACCTTGATGGCTATACAAGGTCTCAAAAAATAATTTGGTACAAAGGATCATAACATACACTAGTGGGCATTACAATCCAAGAGCATCTTGATCATGAGGTTCTAAAGAGGTTGAAAGTGGATGGGAGGGTTGTGACCACCCATAGGTGAAATAACCACTAACTTTTCTACAAAGGGTTTGAAGAGCATGCAAGCAGGAGTCATGATTTCCCCTATTAGTTCAAGGCTATATCCATGTTAGTGGCCTTGAGAATGAGAATGTTTCTTGTGGTTAGCTAGAGGTAATCCGTTTCTACCAACCACACATGGGGCATTACTCTATTGATCTAAAAACACTTGTAGATGTGCCAATTCGAGTAACTTTGTGGCTTGCACTTGAATCTTCATAAGAATATTAAAACAAACCATAATTTTAGTGGAAAGTGAAATTTAGATATCAAATGCACCACCAATAAAAATAATCATTTTTTTGTCATCTCAAATGTTAAAAGAATTTTCACCCTCGAAACATAACAAAGATAGATAAATTCAAAATGAAGATCCTTTTTAAAACTGTATGCCATGAGAACAACCCATGCCTCAAAATCTTGAAAAAGTCAAGAATCCAAAATTACAACACTTTTCACCTTTTTTTTTTATGGAGGGTTTTTATATTAAACCCAAGATGAACCTCTTCGACTAAGAGCCAAGGACTGAGGGGTATCCATTCTTCCAAATTCACCTGAGACATGATCCCGAACTCATCCCTTATGATGTTAGAGCCTTGGAACTCAACAAGACTTGATCTTTGGTGGACTCATTTAGAACCATTTAACAAAATTATGCCATGATAATTTTAATTAGATACCTATGTTTTCTCATTAGCCTATAAACTATTAATATGAGAGCACTTAATAAAAATTTATCTCATAACATAGTCATTGTCTCATAACATGGCTGGTTTATTTTTCTTGGCATATTTCACTCATATTTTGTAATGAGTTGACACATTGTTAGCTAAAACTATGGTTTATCTAGGAATTGGCTTCTTAACCACCTACAACTGAAGTCATACCTACATTATAACATTTCTGTAGGGACCCAAGCTTCAAACAAACATCTTATACCATTTCTGCCCCATCTTCCCTCATCTTTCAACCACTTCCCTCTCATTACTTTCCTCAAAGTGTTCCATCAAAATCTTGATACCTGCACAGTGACTTTAGGCAAAACCACTTGTTGCTTGCTTCCTCGCTTCCTACTGCCTAGTGATATGCTTCTCCTACTATAAATGAGACACCCAACTCATCAAATTACTTTTCAATGCTGGCTCTGTGAATAGGGCACTATGAATGAGAAAAGAGTCACATATCAATATTGTTTAAATGGAATATGTGGTTACAGATAACAATCAGGAGTAGTTTACAATTTTACATAAACATTGATACTTAAAATTATAAGGTTACAAGTGCCATTTGACATATAGGTGTAACTTTCATGACTCACCAAGTGCATATATGGAAATCCAAGGCAATGAAACAATGAATAGAGCCACCATAAAGCATGACGCACAAGGAAGACAAATAAAAAAATAGTAAATATTCTTGCAAATATTTCAAACTTTAATTTATTACTCCTTGAGGTGGTTGGTTACTTGCTAGAGTAGATGTTGTAGTCTTTATAGGAACATTTGATTTGGCAGTCATAACTTCAAGAAGTCTTGCCAATAGCCATCTAGAGAAGGGGTGAGACATTGGAAACTTCATATGGTGTGTTCCTCAATATAATTAAAATCAATGTGATAGTCAATCATGTTAGTCTTCTTTTACATTCCGAATAAGAAGTATAATATATCATTTTATTAGTATATTTTCTATTATGTGTAGATTAAACCAAGACTATTTGAAGAGCAGATCAATATGATAGTTAATCATATTAAAAAAAAATTAATCTTTTTTTAGATTGCAAGAATCGGTCGGGTATCCATCCCCTAATAAACTGTAGTGCGTCTAGTAAATTATTTTCACATGACCGGTGGTGTTGGCATGACACGCCCTCCGATACCACAAGTTTGGGGGGAAAATAGACCTCGTGACCTCTTGCGTGCAACAAGATTCTTTAGCCAATTGAGCTAGGTCCCCTGCCCCTAATCATATTAATTATCCTTCAAATAAGAAGTATAATTTTACATCATAATTTTACTAGCATTTTTTGTATCATATATTTAGATTAAATCAAGATTATTTGAAGAGTAATATAAGTAATTCTCTTAATCGCATTTGTTTCATCCTTTAAAAATATTATTCAAGAACAGTAGAAAGAAACCAACCAATTTTAAACTAAATTATTTACAATAGACTATGATATAATCAAAATTGAATGTCATTCATATACTTAAGAATACATTAACAATTCATATCATTACTTTCCTTACACAAGGATAAGATTGATGACTATAAACTTTCAACCCAATATTTAGTACTTTCC
The DNA here is from genome assembly GCA_007115665.2 of Sequoiadendron giganteum. Taxonomy (NCBI): domain Eukaryota; kingdom Viridiplantae; phylum Streptophyta; class Pinopsida; order Cupressales; family Cupressaceae; genus Sequoiadendron; species Sequoiadendron giganteum. The sequence goes on along the minus strand of CM021100.1, from coordinate 316,560,122 downwards.
ATAGTACTATGCAATCAGTTCTTCAACTCATTTTTTTAATTAGTTATTAATAAGTTGGTTTTGAACCAATTAAAAACTAGAATTTTATGTTCTTCAAATATAATTTTATTTTTCTTAAAGTGAACATGTTAAATACTTAACTTTAAAAATTATAAAAATTATTTCTCTTGAACATAATTGGCTAAGAAGTTTGGGTGTTATGGAGAAATTTATAGGGAGAGAAGGTAAACTATTTTTTTAGCATTTGTTTAGAATGGTTTTTTTTTTCTTTATTAAATTTCATTAAGTCTTTTCTAAAATAATCAAATGTTAGTTATTTTTATTTTTTTAAAGAGTGATTTTTTTAATGTATGTAATTGCTATTTTTTATTAAAGAAAATCTCACAAAACTCAATTAGCTATTTTATCACATCGATAAATTAGCAAATCTCAAGATTTGATTTTACAAATAAAATAAAAAAATAAATTACATCTTAAACTATTGACATTTCCACTTATTTTATTTTCCAAATTTTATTAACATAAAAAAATTAATTACATATTAAACTATTTGACATTGCCACTTTTTTTTATTTTCCAAATTTTATTAACTTCAAAACATAGATAAATACAAATAAGAATTAAATTAAAATAAATAAAGTTATTATAATTATTAATTAAATTCTAATTCTAATTTTATTATTATTAATTATTATAATAGCATGATTAGGATTAGAATTATGAATAATGTAAAAATTATGGTTAGAACTATTAAAAATTAAAATAAAGGAACATCGAAGGTTTTTTAGAGAGCTCTGCAACTTGGTCGTGCATGTGCATTTTCAGTCCTGTGGGTGTCCTTGGACACTTGTGGAGGAGGCTCGACCCTCCTCCACCCCTCTGAATCATTCCCTTGTGTACGACCGGTACGCCTCTAAAGGATGTAATCTTGCGACCTGACTTGGTGTCGTGTGGGTGTGACGGGATCCTCCCGTTGTCATTCGGTAGTTTGTGCCAAGGCATGTGCGAAATTTTAGTGGGATTTTTTTTTATGATGGATGGGGATATGGATCTCCCCGATAACCCCTTAAATGGTCCAGCCGCTAGTGGCTTTTCCAAGCAGCCCATCAAATCCTTCAGAGACATCGTGGTGGGTGAGTGTGGTCGGCTTCCTCAGGGTGTTAAATTTATGGCTGATTTGGTTAATCTGATTTTGGAGGATAGAGTCGAGGGACAACGTAAGCGATTGTCGCCTCCTCTCTTGAAGTTTGTCTTGATTCTAAACGGTCCATTGGACAATGCTATTTCTGAGGAAGATGTAAAACTCTAAAATTTTGCAATCTTCTTTGCAGTCGTGGATCCTAGTAGGATCTCGGCTAGGAAATATATGGATGAATGGTTAAAAAATGTATGGGAAAATAAATTAGGGTTTTATTTCTATGATTTTATAATGGTGCAAAAAGGATTATTCGTGGTCTTTTTTAATAACCCTAAATCTCAACAAGAAGTTATTAACAAAGAATTTTGGGCAGTTGGAAAATTAACATTTTGTGCCCTGGCATGGCATACAGAGGCCTTGGATGAGGAGGTTCTTACTCTATCCCACCCTCGATGGTTGGTAATTAAAAATGTGCCCCCTCAGCTTTGGAATTTTGTTCCTCTGATGGTCGAGCCATATGGCAAGGTCCTGAGAACGGATGAAACTAAAACTCCTTTACCCCACTTGGATGCGAGGGTTTTGGTCTCCTTAACCCTGGGATTGGATCTTCCGCAGGTCCTTGAAATTAAACTCAAATCTGGAATTGCAACTTGTTTCCTGGAAACTCTCGAGGGCCTTAATGCGTGCTACCTCTGTCACAAAGAGGGGCATATTAGAAGGAACTGCCTATTTAATAAAATCAAGAATAAAAAATCCTCTGCCTATGGAAGCAATATTATTAATAAACACCCTCCGCCAGAGCCTGGAAAAGATGAAAATTACTTGGGGAAGGCTGAGGATAGTGGCCCCTCCCTGAGAACTGATAATAAAAAAAGGGCTTCTCCTCAAAATAAGACTATAACAAAAATAAATAAATTTTGAATTCTTTAACTCAAGCCTTGAACACTTCGGTGACTGAGGAATTTACAGAGGAAAGGAAGAATAACAATAGTAGGGAAGGCAATTTTCCTCCTTGGTAAAATGAATTAAAAGAACCCCCTAATAATGGAAAACTTAATGTGCAACAAATGACGCTTCAAAAAATTAGACAAACGAAGAAACCCGGAGAAAATAATATCAACTTTGAAAAAGTGATTTACTCATTTAATGAAAAATTCTTCAGAGAATCAAACTTTGCGGGAATAAAAAAGGAAATAAAAAGGGTGGGAACTCATGAACAAGTCGGAGACTTGCCCCCTGAAAACTTTGGGCTATGCCCCATTGCATCTAATGATAATCCAAAAGCCTTGAATTTTGGCAGAGAGATCAACATGAGTGAACTACTCCAGCCTGTGGGAGATGAGATAGACTTGAGACCAATTATGGAGTGCAAGGCCATGAATTTTGCACCCGGATTTGATTAAAAACATGAAGAATAGATTTCAAAGCTGGCATTGACAACCTTTAGCCCACTTGATGAGGTGATCAGTTCAGATGGGCTTGCCTCCCAATCGGGCATAAATTTTGTAGATGACCTAGGGTTCATCTCTACTAGGGAAACCACTGATGGGGAGGGCATTCCTATTGAGGTGCTAGTAAAAAAAACTAGGAGATACAAAAATAAGAAAGGCTTGGATACTACAAGAGGGCATGAGGAGAGGGAAAATAACCTCCTTTTGAAAGATAAAAGAAAGAAACTCAGTGGGGTGATCTCCCCACCTGATGCAAAAAGAATTGAGGCAGGGGTTAAACTACCTAAATGTTTTGATAGCTTCAAATGTGATAAAATCCCCTTAGTCAATGAACAAAACAATGGAAGTTAACTACCTTTCTTGGAATGTTAGGGGTCTCGAGACCCCTGATAGAAAGCATATGGTTAGAAGAATGATTTCTCAAAAAAAGGAGAAGGATTTTTGCTCCTGCAAGAAGTCAAATCCACTGGATTTTCCTTGGAGACCAACCTGAAGGTAATTTGGAAAGAGGCCTCCCAATTTATGACCAATCATGAATAGGGAAAGGGAGGGGTTGTCATTCTATTGGCCAGTAATTGGAACCAGTTTGTAGTAAGTTTTGGAGTCTCTCCTTACAACAGGGCAATCTGGACAATCATAAAAAAGAATGAGTGATTTGGTATATGTTCGGTTTATGATCCTAATGACTACATGGATAGGGTCCTACTCTGGAAGTGGATGCTCAATTTACAAGACATCCCCTAGATTTTGGGGGACTTTAACTTTGTTGAAAAAGGAGAAGAAAAATTTTGTGGGGTGGGCCATGTTTGGAAAGATACTGAGAAATTTCACTGGTTGAGGTGAAAGTCCAAGCTAAATCTTGAGGACCCCATTAAAGATCAGAAGAAGGATTCTAAATATATATGGTTCACCTGGCCCAACTTTCAGAAAAATGGAAGGAGAGTTCTCTGCATACTCGATAGATTCTATATGAATAAGGCCATCTTTTCGACAACTCTTATCAAGGATGGTTGCAAGGTGGAGCTTACATCATAATATTCCCTCTTTGATCACCATCCAATAAGAGCCAAATTTATCCTTAAGAATTGTGGATCTACAATTTCAGGCCCCAAAAATGGTTTTTGTCTCAACACTAGCCTTCTTAATGATGAGGATTGCAGAAATGCTATATCCTCCTTCAGATCCATCAATAAATGGTTACATAGATCTTTATCACCCATTGAGAGGTGGGACCTAAATGTTCAGGGTTGGAAGATCCTCTTCCAAACTATAGGGAGAAAAAAGGCCAAAGATAGGAGGAAAAAGGAAACCATCCTGCAGGATATTCAGTTTAAGGCTGAATCATAAGCTCAAACTAGCCCTTATGATAATGACCTTATTGATAACCTCACCATTTCCAGAGACAACCTTAGGAGATTTTAAACCAACAAGGTAAAATGACTGAAAATTAGAGCCAAAATGAATTGGCTGGAGAATGGGGATAAGGGAACAAAGTTCTTCATCAGATATCTAAGGGAGAAGCAAGCCAGAGAACTGATTGATCATATCAATGCAAATGGAAATACTCTTGTGAAGCAAGATGAAATAAGTGAGCAATTATTTCTATTTTACCAAGGCCTCTTCACTTTTGAAGGTGGAAATGAGTCCTACCTCAAGGCTAGGGACTTTATTAGGGGGATCTTACCCAAAAGGATTGTTAAGGAGGCTGATGCAGCACTAGACAAAGAAATCTCCAAGGAGGACATAAGAAGAGCTATCCTCTCACTAAAAAATGTTAAATCTCCAGACCTGATGGTCTACCAACTGAATTCTATAAAACATTCATAGACTGGACATGTGAATATCTATACTTGGTTTATAAAGAGGCATTTGAGAAGGGTTTCCTTGGTAAAAATACCAACAGAGGGATAATAAAGCTAATTCTAAAGGAGGGGGATGAAACCCTGGTCAAGAATTGGAGGCCCATAACCCTCTTGAATGTTTCTTATAGAATTCTGGCAAAAACATTGGTTGAAATATTGGCTAGCATCCTCCCCCACATCATCAATTCAACTCAAATTGGCTTCATTAAGGGGAGATACATCTTGGAAAACCTTGTGAAAATTTGGGAGGCCATGAACTAGGCCAAGAACTCAGGTCAAGATGTAGCAATTCTTTTATTAGACTTTGAAAAATCCTATGATAAGATTGAATGGGATTTTGTGTTTCTAGTTCTGGAGGCATTTGGCTTTCCAAAGAGCTTTTGCTCCATGGTCAAGACTCTATTTTAGGATTCCTATGCTCAAGTGGATGTCAATGGAGCTCTTTCATAGGAGGTCCTTCTAGGGAGATCAATAAGGCAAGGGTACCCTCTTGCACCTGCCCTGTTGTTTAGCCTCTGATGCACTTCACTGCATCTTGAGATAGTTCAATGGTTCCAAGGGTAAGAGGTGCCAGATTTCCAGACTCAAATGAGCTCATCAATCTTCAGTTTGCTGATGACACATCTATCTTTTTGCAACTGGATGAGGATAATTTTGCAATATTAGTGAAGAAGATTGAGACCTTTTTCTTGGCTTCAAGAGTAAAAATTTCCCCTACAAAGTCTTGCCTCCTCAGTTGGGAAGATAAGCCCCTTGATTGTAGTGACAAATTTAGTATCCAATGGGGAGGCCCCCACAAGCTGGTGAGATATATTTGTATCTCATTTGTTGTTGAACCTAATTTGAAAGAAATGTGGTGTTGGATTAGAGACAATATTGAAAAGAAACTATCAAAGTGGAATAAACATTACCTCTCCTTTGTTGGGAGGTTTCAGATTTTTCAAAAAATTATGTCTTCCTATAGCATATACTTTGCTTCTGTTTGGTTTTTTTTCTCTTACCAAATCAACGATATTCAAAAAATAATAAGAGCATTTCTATGGTCTGATGGTAAAGGGAAAAGAAATAAACATTCTATCAAATTGGAATGGTGTACCATCTCAAAGGCTCAAGGTGGACTGGGGCTAAAAGACTTGAGGATTCAAGGCATTGCCTTGGCAGCCAAATGGGTGATTGGTGCCTTGGATGGTGAGGAACCATGGAAAGTGCTCATTAGAAGTAACATTTCCAATGATGTGCCTAAACATGCTAAATTCTGGAAACTCCTTCCTTCCATTGATATTCTTAGTGGTGAATGGCCTATGTCATTTGCAGGATCCAATGTTTTTAAGACCATATGGAAGGCTTGGGAAATTGTCAGAAAGAACCTTTCCAACTATCATTTCACCAAGGGGGGCAACAAGCTCATATTTTCCAACAAATCTCTTTGGTGGAATCTAAAGCATAAAGGGAAGCCTCTTGCTTTAATTCAAGGATGCTCTACAAAAAACTGGGCCCAAAAAGGGATCCTTTGCTTTAATGAAATTTTGAGAGAAGGTAGACTAAAGGGCTAGAATGACCTAAAGGTAGAGTTTAACATCCCTCAAAGCAATTGGATAACCTACACAATGTTGAGAGACACCTGTGGCCATCTCAAATTTCCAGTTGAAACTAAAAGTGATTCCGCCCAATATAAAGATTTCCCGTGGCATAATGGTAATAGAATTATGAATGTCAAAGCTAAAGATATTTATACTTTGCTAACAGAACAGGTGGATATTATTGAGCACATGAACTAAACCTAGCAAATGAATCTTGTAGACATCCAAATTTGATCACTTCCATATAATCAAAATTGTCTACTCTATTCATCTATTTCATTAATAGTGATTAAATAATTTATTTAATCATTATTTCATTTTCTGCCTAAGGTTCCTAAAGAATGTAATTAAATAAATTAAATACTTTATCTTACCCCCTTTTTCTTCTCTAAATTAAATAAACATAATAAATTATTTAATTTATTCATTTAACCTATTGGATTAAAAACCAATTTTTAATTCCTCTTTTTCTCTCTCCTTGTCACATTCTCTATAACCCTCTTTTAATCCAAATTAAATTAATTAATCTGTGATTAGGATGTGCACCACTTAATCTTGATTAAGTGTCACATCCTCCATAATCTCCCACTTGTCCCTAATCTCTCATTAATTATCTTAATCTTGTGTTTGCACAACCTTAATCAGACTCATTAGCCACATTTGGCTTACCTTTTCTGGTCAACCTTCTCACTTACCCTTTTTAGCTTGGACTCCCTTCCCCGTGTGAATTTTTAATTCACATTTATTTAACCAAGGTTCCTCTCTTCCCCATGTGAATTTTTAATTCACATTTAATTCTTCCAAAGTTTACCCTATCCCCATGTGAATTTTTATTTCACATTTAATTCTTCCAAAGTTTACCCTATCCCCATGCAAATGTGACATGTCATTTTACATGTGCCCAAGACTTCTAGAACCTTGAACTTGTCACATCAACCACATGTGACAAATCTCCAACTTTTTGGAGACCCTCTTTTATCCACTAGATTCTTCCAATCATTGTGTATTTTTAATTCACTTTTATTCCTCCAAGGAATCTTCTCATCCCTCAAGGTACTTGTCCTTCATCCACCTCATGTACTTCTCTTCCACCTCTTGTCCTTCTCTTCCACCTCATTTCCACATCACTCCACCCTAAGAAATCTCACCATAGCCCTTCATCTTGATCTTGTTGGATCAATCCCAACTGTTGAATTCTCTAGAGAATTCCAATTAGCCTATATATACCCCCTCATTTCCCTCATTTTGGGGATCAAGTCTTTTGCAACAAAACTCTTGCAAATTTACCATTTGAGCTTTCATCCATCATAGCACTTAGCATTCTCATCCATCTTGCATCCATTCAAATCCATTGCCATCCAAGGAGCACACAAGACATTCAAAGATCAAGGGCCAACCAAGGAAGCAACAACATGAAGGTATAACAACAATCAATTTGTTTATCTTGCTTTCATGTTATCCTTTTTCTTAGGCTAATCATTGAGGTGCCCTTTTATCTTGTTATTTCCTCTTGTTGCATTATTAGTTTTTGTCTAGTATCTCACATTAGGACTTGACATTTTATTAGGATCACAAATCTAACCAAGGAACAATGGCATCATTTTTTTCTAAAAAATTGGCAAAAAGAATTGGAGGCCAAAAAGGTCTGTTTTAGATGGCTTTTGATCCTATAGAGGATTCCTCATAAAAGAAAATAGATGACATTGATATATGTTCTTTATGTAGAAAGCCTAGATATCTACTTCATATATTCTTTGATTGCATTTTTGCTAAAGAAATTTGGAATATGTTCTATATTTCTCATAATTTTGGGGGAATAATGGGAGTATTTCCCTTGAAAATATACACTTTCTTCCTCAAAAGTGCAAATTAAGTAAAACTGGTCTCTTTTTCTGGCATATTCTTTCAACTTAAATTTTGTGGTCAATTTGGAAAGCTCGAAATGAAGACCGATTTCAAAATAGGAGGAGATTTCTTACTAAGTCCTATAAAGGACTCATGTTTTACAATATTGCTATGTAGGTTTTCCTCACTGTGGAGATCTGGAGGGAAATTTTTTGGAAGTACTTGGAAACATGGAATTATCTATTGATATATTGGAAGCTAGATATGGTCACATGTGGCAAGATGGACATCTGAGGGCATAGGTTTTCCTCAAGGCTTTACAGGCTTTCAGAGAGGAACTCAAAGAAGCACATAAGAAAAATCCAGGTCCAAGCAAGGAAAAAGAAGTGGTTATTGTACTAATGGAGCAACAAAGGGCAGATGTACCCTCTGTTGAAGACCTGGCAGCCATAGAGACATTGCTAGATATGAGAGGTGGTACCAGGGTTGTGTAAATATTTAGAAGGCAACATACATATGCTTTGTATATCCTTTTTGCTCGACAGTGGTTTGTTATATAGGACAATGATTTATAAATGTATAGTTTAATGTTGATACTTTGATGTAACTAATGTTGGCTTCCTCTTTTTGGCTTCATGCGTTTGGGACCTTCTATTGATACGTTGTAACGGGGTAGTATAGGTCTGATACTGGGATCTTTTTGTTATCATGTAATGGGGAACTCCTTTTGATCATTGTAATGGGGGTAATTGTTGTAATGGGGGATTTGATAGAACTGATCTAAGGAAAAATATCTTGGATTTTTGATCTGTAACTATTGCTTCCTCTATACTTAATACAACTTTTTTTTTAAAAATTATAAAATATGTTACTAATAAAAATCAATGATCAATAGATATAATGCTTAATTTTTATGCCGAAGGCGTGTCCTATTTGAGAATAGTGGGTTGAGTTTGTCAATCAACGATGTACGCTGCTTGAGAGGGGAGGGAATATGATTGAACCATAAATAACCGTCGATGATGATTAATTGTGAAAAACATAAAAAATTACATACATTAAAATAAACAAAACACTTAAAAATCTTGATAGTTGCGATTTCACTGTTTATTCAACAATATTGTAAAGATTGATCCCCCGATCACAAGGGCTTAGCAGCTACATAGTAGCCGACAACTGGCTCATTACTGATGGTAGTGGAAACCATTTAAATGCTACTAAAGCCACTTTCCTTGGTGCATTCCATTCCAACAAAATATAATCACCACCATCAATTATTTATATCTCGAAATATTCTCGCTTAAAAGCATCAAGTGTGTGTTAAGCTCAAAAATACACAAAATCCACCAGCTTAATATAGATAGTTATTCTAAATCATTTTGCTAAACCGTTTCATAGTTATATTACATCGGTGAGAGGAAGCATATGCAATTGAAGAAAAGAAGAAATTATCAGAGTGAAGAAGTTTAAACGGACTGCTGCGAGTGGCATAACATGCAATCAGAACAAGAGCCATGTAGAGTGGATAGCTTTAAATCCATATGGCACTGGACTAAAAGTAGTCATATCTGATAGCCTGTGCAAACTTCCATTTCTAACAGATATACACATACATAACATTGGCACAATAGGTACTCTTCCTTCCTGCTTGGAAGATCCCCATTTTCTGATCAGGTACTGTTCCTTTCTTACTGCAATAACTGATTGTAGATTATGAAACAAATCCTAAAAGATAATAAATATATACATATTAAAAAATAATCTTCCAAGCTTTTTAAAAGTTTGTTTCTGAAGGCAAAGGCAGAGCAGAGAACTGTTTTTTTCGCAGGCGTCAACATTCAATGCAAATCCACCTTGTTTTGTGTTGTCTTTCTGCAGATTTGATCCCTATATCTCTTCTGGAGCATTTCGAGGTTTTTTTCATCGAAAATGGTACAATATTGCTATTTCTGACCTTCATTGACGAAAATGTAGATGCAGGATACTAGATTTAGCATTTAATTAATCAGTCAAATACCTGAAACATTAGATATAATGCTTTATTTCTGTTGATATTCGTTGTGTACCATTTTAGGTTTTTGTTTAAGGTCAAACCCTAATGGAATTTATCCCAACCATAAACTTCATGCTCTTTGCTTCGTGCATGTGAGGTCGTGACTTTGATGCTTGCTGTATCCGGGGCAAACATTGTGCTGAAACTATCAATCAAAATCTTGTATTGACTTTGATGATTTGTTAGAGATTCCTGCTTTGTTTAGTCACTGACAGTGTCGTTAGGGTTTGTGCTTACTTTGTACTTAAATTTATACTGGAACTACTCGAAGCACAAGGGCTATAGGAGTTAATGGAAAAATACATTTGGGAATTCTTGTTAGGGTTGAAGAGTGGAAAGATATAACAATTACCAAAGGGCAAGTTCTACTGGTGAAGAATGTCACAAAAAAATGAGGCTAGTTTGGCAGATCCTTTATCCCTCAGTCCCTGGTTTTAAGTTAAAGGAAATTAATTATTCATTATCTCGATACATCAAGTTGCTTGTTTCTAAACTAAAACAAGAATAGTCATTTAAGAGGGATAGAAAAGTAGAGTGAAGAAGAAATGAGTAAGTAAAATAGTGAAATTAATTTTAATCTGTAAGAGCTTGTGTTATGCTGGTTTCTTGCCCATGCGCTTAAAATTTTATAAAACTAAAGCAAGATTCGTAGAAAATCTTGAATTGTAAACAAAACCCTATTTTTTTAAAAATACAGTCACAAACCAAGTAAAATTTTTAATATTGATAATCATATATTATTGATTTTGTATTATAGCTTTAAAATGATGAAATTTTTGTACATACCACAACTTTATCGGGGCTTTAATTTATTATACCACAACTTTACAATGGCCATTTATCTTTAACTAATGTTTTAATTTGTAAAATTGAATTTATTTATTCACTTAAATATAATGTTTATTATTAATATTTAATTATATATATTGATGTCATTTTAAACTAGAATAGATAGGTGTTAATATGTGCGAAGGAACTCAAGTAGGCGTGTAGTGCGATGAACAAAGGTGAGCGAATGGCGTTGAGGAAGGGAAGAATGGCGATTGGAGGTGGGCAAACAATGTTGAGGATGGGAAGATGGATTAGGTATAATAAAAATTAAATTATTCCTAATAATATAATATTATAAAAATATTAATAATAATATATCAACAAAATCATTTCTTAAATGGCCAACCAATTTGATCTTATGTATTGCACAAATGTATGAAAAAAATTAAATCATTTTCTTCCTAATTAACCCTCCATACCTCTTCAGCGTACCCATTGCACACCAAGGTGCGATTGCTAGTTTTATTCATTTAATATCTTTATTCCAAATCTTATTCCCAATATTAATTCATATAGATCTTAACTAGTTATTAAATGGTTTACTTTCAACCAATCAAAATTCATTATAAGTTCATTTTTTTCATACATTATATTTTTATTTTATTAATGTCAAATGCAAGATTTTTAACTTTTCAAGTTTCCAAATTTATTTATCTTCAATTTTATTAGCTTTTAAGAATAAGGCAGATTTTAGGAATCATGCATTTTTAATGTTTGAAAGTTAAAATTAAAGATTGTTAATTTTTAATTACAAATTCAAAAAAAATGGTGGAGCTTGATTAGAATTTTTTTGAAAGCAATAGTATTTTCTTAATAAAGCACATTTTCTCTCATGATCAATTTTTCATTAGTGTTTCCTCTATACTTAATACAATTTTTAAAAAACAAAAAAATAAAAATAAAATATGTTACTAATAAAAATCAATGATTAATAGATATAATGCTTAATTTTTTATTCATTTAATATCTTTATTCCAAATATTATTCCCAATATTAATTCATACAGATCTTAACTAGTGATTAAATGGTTTACTTTCAACCAATCAAAATTCATTATAAATTCATTTTTTTCATACATTATATTTTTATTTTATTAACGCCAAATGCAAGATTTTTAACTTTTCAAATTTCCAAATTTATTTATCTTCAATTTTATCAGCTTTAAAGAATAAGGCGGATTTTAAGAATCATCCATTTTTAATGTTTGAAAGTTAAAATTAAAGATTGTTAATTTTTAATTACAAATTTTTAAAAAATGGTGGAGCTTGATTAGATTTTTTTTTAAAACAATAGTATTTTCTTAATAAAGCACATTTTCTGTCATGGTCAATTTTTCATTAGTGATAAATATTTTAAATTTGAGCCAATCAAAATTATAATTTTATTTTCATACATTCTATTTTGTTTTTTTAAAGTAAAATATGATTTTTAACTCTTCTAAAATTTTAATATGTTATATTATTAGATTATTTTTATTATATATTATATTAAATTATATATTAGATTTTAATATATATTATATTATATTATATATTTTATTAAATTAGAATCTAATAAATTAAACTTATTTTGTGATGAGAGACAAGATTATCTTATTATACAATGATTTAATTTTTTCATTACAACTTATTTAAAATTTGTCCTTTTAACTATAAATAAAAATATATTAAAACAATTATCCATCAAAATAAATATGTAATGATATTTAGTTTAACAATACAATATTCATTCATCTAAAAATTTACCTTTATTTTTATTTAAAAATCTTAATTTATCACTTAAAATCACCCAATTAAATTTAATAAATTTAAATATTAATTATTTTATAATATATAATTTTTATTTACCTTAAAAATATATATATATTTTTTAAAAACATTACATATTAAAAAATGGTCAAATAAAAAAATAAATATATCTAAACTTTTTATTACTATCAACACAATTATGGATTATCTAGATTTAATTTTACTATTCATTTTTGAAAGGAAATGTTAAACAAATACACAATTTACCATTTAGGCAAGGCCCTCCCACTATAAAGTGTAAGTTTTTTTTAATTATTTAATTACATTTTTATATTATATAATTTTTTATTTTAATATGTAAAATGTCATTAAAACTATTTTCAATTTTAAAAAATATATATTTTAAAGAAAACTTTAAAAATATAATAAGTAGTAATAAAGAGTTTTTACAAATATAATAACAATTAATATAAATTTTGAAACTATAAATATAATATTTCTATATATTATTAATATTTTTTTAATTCAAATATCAAATTTTAAAATCAATCTAGTGAAACAAATTAATCTTTCAATTTAATAATATAAATTAAATATTTAATTTAATATATTTAAGAAATTTTAATGATTTATTTATGTATTTATATAATTTGAATATATAAATTATAAAAGTGTAAGTAATCTCTCACTATTAGATATTAATAATTGATCTTTTTCTAGTGGAATCACTTAAACATCTTTAATAGACCTACTATCTAATATAAAACATAAGAGAGAAATATGTAGAGAACAATAAATTGCAATGTGGTATACAATATTAAAGATTTTTGCAACAATTTTAAAACTTGAGAATAGTTTGAACTAGATATTATTCTTCACATTGCACTCTAGCATGAAGTATGGAATGGTCATATGAAAGCATATCTAATTTGCAAAAGAAGTTGGGTGTAGTCATGGACTTTAACTGTATACTTCCCATTCAATTCTAATAAAGATCATAACATCTGCTACAATAGAGAATGAAATTTTTATAACACTTGCATTTGATATAAGCATTGGTTGTCACCACAATCAATACTTTTTCCTTATTGTTAAAGACCAAACACATATTTGAAATGCTACTTTGGAAGCAATTGATTCACCAACCCTAATAATAGATTAAGATGTAGAGCCATTTCCAACAATAGAGTAAACTTGGAACTATTGACCATTTTACAAAATTGTTATCTATGTTATTGATTAAAGTACAAGACTTGATGATAGCTGGTCACAATCCTCATGGCTTGAAATAACCATGGGGACAATACCATATCTACTCTCTACACTATGTCACACATGCTCCTACAATATCATCAAACACATTGGAGAGGAAAACACTTTTGCAACAAACATGCCTCTACAAATTAGCATATAATTTTGACCAAATTTTCAATAGGATCTAATACATTTGGGAAGATCATAATGTCTAACTCACCAATATCCTTTCAACATCATCCAATGCATGATTTTATAGTCTTTAGATAAATTGTCATTACAGCAATCAAGTTGGCACCCATGAGGCTCATGACATGTCAAATCACATGCCAACTCATTATGGATACATTTAAAATGGGTTTAACACTCACAACTACTAGAAGATGATAAACCAACTAAGGAAAAAAAAATCACTCCTTAATGAGATGGTTAAAATTTCTAATACAACTTGTGAACTCTATGACATGAATCTTTGTAAAATATATTTAATACACATGTCTATAACATAGTTTACACATCAATATGTTTCAATAAGAAAAATATAAATACCCATACACCTTTCTTAAAGGAATCCCTTGTACAAAATAAATATTTTAAAAATAAATGGTTCCATGCTTGATCCCAATTCAATTGTACCAATACGACTCCTAATTTGTCTACAGGTCAAAGAACAAAACTGTTCACAACAATGCAACCTTGTTTTGTAATGTCACTCTATAATTCTTTATTGTTAGGGTTAGGGTTACAACCATAGTTATGGATAGTGTTACAACCATATTTAGGGTTAAAGATAGGTATAAAGGTTTAGAATTTATTGTTAGAGTTAGGATTAGGGTTAAGGATAGAGTTAAGATTAGGATTAGGTCATACAAAGAACTATAACAATACTAAAACACTATAATTAAGAGAACTTACATTTATTTTTATTCAAATTAATAAACTTACATTTATTTTTATTCAAATTAATAAAACTTACATTTTATTTTTTTTCAAATCTAAAAAACAATAATTACACTATAATTAATTGAAACTTACATTTATTTTTATTCACATTAATAAAACTTATATTTATTTTTGTCAAGTCTAAAAAATAATAATTACACTATAATTAACAAAACTTACATTTATTTTTATTCACATTAATAAAATTTACATTTTTTTTTCGAATCTAAAAAAGCAATAATTACACTATAATTAACAAAACATACATTTATTTTTATTCACATTAACAAAACTTACATTTTATTTTTTCCAAATCTAAAAAAACAATAATTACAATAAAACTTACATTTATTTCTATTCACATTAATAAAACTTATAATTTTTTTTTTCAAATCTAAAAAATAATAATTATACTATAATTAACAATTTATTTTTATTTTTATTCACATTAACAAAACTTACATTTTATTTTTTTCAAATCTAAAAAACAATAATTACAATAAAACTTATATTTATTTTTATTCACATTAATAAAACTTACATTTTTTTTAAATCTAAAAAATAATAATTACAATAATATAATAGTATAAAACAAATACTATCACCACTATTTAACATGGGAAAATAAAAATCTTATTGATCAACAAGATAAATGATAACCGGAAGAAAAAGATTGATGACTGGAAACTTTCTTTTTCCCCGGATGATGACTGGAAACTTCCAACCCAATATATTATTATCCGTAACAGAACATCTCACTTAAATTTATCAACACATGGAAAAATATAAATCTGACTGGAAACTTTCAGCCCAATATATTAGCATCCGTATCAGAACATCTCATTTAAATTTATCAACACATGCAAAAATAGAAATCTTATCGAAGTAGAAGATAAACTGATAAATCGCTTTCAACCTTTCTAAGTTCTAACAGAAGACTGTTTTTAACTCTTTTCTTTCCTGCTGTGTTTGTTTCCTACATTTTTCTTTATTGCATTAATTTCCGCAGTTCACAACACACCAGGTCACCTGCCAGTTCGAGAATTTTGTTTTTATAGGCATCTTGGTTTTTAAAACGTGCTTCACCATTTTGACTTTAATCCGCGAATTGCTCAATCCTAATTCTTGTCTGAACGTTGAAGTTGAGAATCTTTAAATAATGGAAGCCGATTGAATTACATAAGCTTGAAGGTCTTTCCATTTGAGTTGGACAGATGTCCAACACCTGTTAATCTCATATTTTCCTTGACGCAACATGAGAGCCAAGTTGAATTTAGTTATAGCAGTAACCTAAAACACTGGAAAGACCCAAATAGCAAATAACAAGCTGGTTGTTTATATTCAGAAATTATAATTGTTGGCATGGCACATGCACAGAGCGGCAGCAGAATTTTGATTGCAGGCGGTGGCATTGCTGGCTTAGCCACTGCTCTTGCTCTTCATAGGTATAATGTCTACTGTGAAATGAAATTTTGTTGCAGGATAAACATTTCTATATTTCTTATTTTTGGAGTTGATAGGCATTATGTGTATTAATTATCTGTTTTTATAGTTTATGGTGGAGATGTGTTTTGATTTAGTTTATAGTATATGAGATTATTTTGATTTCGTTTGGTTTAGGGAAGATTAATAATACTATTTCGTTATTGTAATATAAAAAATAAGTCATTTTATGGTTCAGGAAATTAGGTGATCTGGTTTAGGTTTACATGTGGCTTATGGTATATGAGACTATCTTGTTGTTTTTATATGAAGAGGCATCTCATTTGAATTTATAAATAGCTTATAGCATATGAGACTACTTTAATTTGATTTGGATTTTGGATTTACAAGTGAAATATAATATATAAGAGTACTTTGTTACTCTTACATAAAAAACAAGTCATTTTTATAGTTCATGAAATTGGATAATCTGACTTTAAGTTTACAAGTGATGTAAAATCTGAAGACAAACTAAAACAGAGGAAAAACAGAAGCACAGAGAACAACAAACAAAGAACTTTTAACACTAACATAATCTTTATTCAACTTCTCAGAAGGGATTACATTTTCCAGGCTGTATATCAAACAACTCAGTAAAGCAGCATTTTATAGAGGTTGCAGCCTCTAAAATGTAACAGTTAACAACTGTTCATTGCATTTACAAAAAGCTATCAGTAGTTTATTTGCCTTACATGCATCTGTTGCTTTCTTTACATACACGGGGTAATATGCAGTTACAAAGAATTATCAAAAACATATTTAAATGTAGACTAACTGCTGTTTAAATATCTATAAGTATGCATGTGATATTATCAATGAATTGTATGGCAGTGAGGTTCATGTATCACTTTTCAACAATAACACATGAGATTACTTTTTTATGTCTATATGAAGAGGCCTCTAATTGATCTGATTTGAGTTTACAAATAACTTATAACATTAGAGGCTACCTTAATTTGATTTGAGTTTATAGTATATGAAACTAACTTTTTACTATTATAAAGGAAAGCACATCCTTAAATGACATAATGACTATTCATACCGTACTGGTTCAAACAAATAATTTCTTGATTAAATTTTAAAATAACTTCTGAAAAGACGTCTGATTGATCTGATTTGAGTTTACAAACAGCTTATAACATTTAAGATTACGTTAATTTGATTTTGATTTATAATATATGAAACTACCTTATGACTACTGTACAAAAAGTGTGGCTGATGCTGTACTGATTAAAACATATAACTCTTTAATTATATTTTAAAATTAAAGTCTCCAACAATTATTTTTCAAAATAAATAATAAACATACTGACTGATTGCAGAATGGGATTGAAAAGTATAACCGTGCTGGAACAAGCAAGCTCATCGCGAGTGACAGGTGCCGGTCTCACCATTTGGGACAACGGATGGAGAGCGCTTGATGCTCTCGGCGTGGGAGATACTCTTCGCCGCGAGCACACCAAATTACAGAGGTATTTTAAACAAGTAATTCAAATTAAAAAGCTACTACTTATTACTATCCAGATACCTGTTTAATTCTGTTTTAATCTGTGTTTCTGAAAAGAATCGACACGCTATCCAAAACCAGCGGCCTCACCAAGTGTATCGATCTAGAACACCATGAAATGCGCTGCGTGCAACGTAAGAAGCTTCTCGCAGCCCTAGCTCAAGCACTGCCGTCAAACACCATCCGATTCGGCTTAAAGATTTCTGCAATTCACCAAAGGCAAGCCGGTTCAAGCATTGTAACACTCGAAGATGGAAGCCAGATTTCGCCAAAGGTAGGGCTTCTATTTACGGTGTAGAAATTTCAGCAAGGGTTTGGCTTACTTGGAGTAGAATTTTTAACAGGGGTTTTCCTGATGAGGCCAAATTTCAGGTGGTTATAGGATGCGATGGAGTTAATTCGACGGTGGCCAAGTGGTTGGGGTTTGGATCCCCAAAATTGGCGGGACGCTCTGTGTTTCAAGGGTTTGGGACCTTTCCGCAGGGCCACCATTTTCAGGCGAAGTCGCTCGAGATATGGGGAACGGAACAACTGCGGGAATTGCTCCTTGCAATGAAAAGGACGTTTTCTGGTTCTTGACTAGAAAGAGCCTTTCTTCAGGTGAATACTGAAACTAAAAGCCTGGTACTATGTTCTGGTTCTTTTGGCAATTCTGTGTTTTGAAGGCCCGGGTGGTTTTCTGTATTATTCTTCAACAGTAGACTGCCTATTTTAAAATTTCCTTCTAAATTTAATAACAGTCTTAGAAGTTATTTATAGTGTCCCAAGTCTTTCACAAATTTCATAATTTAGGAGATATCCAATGAGTTTATTCTTTGTGTAATATCCTTGGTATATTTCAAGTTGATTTAAATTTTTTAAAAATAATGTTCTTATTTCAAATCAGATTCTGCATCAAGTAATATACTTAATAGCATATGTAAAAATCAATGATAAATCTTTGCAAAATGAACAAACATGTAGCAGTTTGCAAAATGGGTCAATCTTCTTATTAGAGTGAGAATTACACTTATAGATAATTTAGTTTAATAGAACTTCAAGATCAATTATAACAATATTATTATTAGAAAGCAAACAGAATTACAATTCATAAGCGTTAAGAGTGTCACCTAAATCAAAGACAAATAGGTGTTATAGGAGTTGCTTGAATAACAAATAAGTGATGTTCAAATACAATCCTTGTATGAGACTATCCTGGCTAGTTCAGGGGTTTCCTTCCACTAATTAGCTATGAAAATTAGGGGGTTTCCATTCTCCAATCTCCAATGACATATGAATAGGATGTCTAATATGTTTGAGTAAAATCATGTTATGAAACAACTTGCACAATACAAGAATATAATAGTAAATATATTGCAAATACTTTGATAATAATATGCCAATTCGAGAGGCAACCTCCTAATCCACTTCGAGGGGGATACCTCCAATAGTCTTCACCAAGGAACGATACTCAACACAATGATAATAACCAACCACTACCTCCTATATATACCATACTTATGCAAAGGATATCACCCAAGCCATCTTAGACAACATATAATCCCTAGACCAACCTAATTAACTAAATAATAATATAATAACGATAATATGATTTAATTAAGGATTAAGGTAGTCACAAGCTGATTACTCATGACCCAATACAAACTATAGGGTTAGGGGCATAACATCTCCCCCTCTTTACAAAAGCATTGCCCTCAATGCTAATTACTTGAGGATGTTTTTGCAAAATATCTTCATCTTCATTTTCATTTTCATTTTCCTTTTCCTTTTCCTTTTCCTTTTCTTCTTCTCCATCTCCATTTCCTACATCTACTTCTTCTTTTTATGTTGCTTCTTGTTCTTGCTCTTGCTCTTGTTCTTGCTCTTGCTCTTGTTCTTGTTCTTGTTCTTTTTCTTGTTCTTGTTCTTACTCTTTCTCTTGTTCTTTTTTTTTTCTCTTGTCCTTTTACTTCTTGTTCTTGCTCTTTTTATTTTGCTACTTCTTATTGTGAAGAAGTTCTAGAAAAATAATTTTGTGATAAATCACACAAATGAAATCCAAAAGATACATTTTTTTATTGTAACTTACTAGGGCTTAAATCTCACTTTCTTAGAAAAATCTCCAACAAATTAGTTGATTTGTGGCTTTGATAGTGAATTTGTTAGAAAACCTAATTCTACAATAAATCGTCTATTTTTTCTCTAATTCATATGAAATTTAGACTATACATGCTTCAATGTATTCCTTAAAAACTCTCCAAAATCAAGAAAAAATATAGAGAAATCGGAGAGATATATATGCTTCCCAGATAAATTTGGTAGAAAACCTAATTTTGTAATAAATTACTTAATTTGGCTCCATTTTTTTTAATTTTTTCTTGCAGATGCCTCAATGTTATCTTGAAAAACCCTCCAAAAATTAGGAATTTTTTTACCAGGATCTAAGAGATATGTTCTTCTAAAAAAATATTGGTAGAAACCCTAATTCTATAATAAATTGCTTAATTTGGCTTCAATTTCTTTGAAATTTTATTGTATACACCTATATATATTATTAAAAAACTGAAAAAAAAAAGAAAAGAAGAAAAAGCCACCAAAATATGAGAAACGTGCTTCACAAAATGACCTCCAAAATTGGAAAAATGACTAGCCTTGATGATGCCAAAATCATGCTCTAATACCACTTGTTATGAAACAAATTACACAATAGAATAATATTTAATAGTAAATATGCTACAAATACTTTGATAATAAATGCCACTTCAAGGGGGCATCCTCCTAATGCACTTTGAGTGGGATACCTCCACTAATCTTCACTAAAAAATGGTACTCAACATAATGATAATAACTAACCTTTACCTCCTATATATACCATACTTATGCCAAGGACATCATGCAAACCAACTTAGACAACAACATATAATCCCTAGGCTGACCCAATTATACTAAATAATAATATAATAACGATAATATGATTTAATTAAGGATTGAGGTAGCCACAAGATGACTACTCATAACCCACTACACACTATTGGGTTAGGGGGATAAAAAGTCAATGGATAAACAATAATGTCTTATCTTGAACTCTCTCTTGATTAAATGTGTAAATTTCAATTTCTTTTCTTTTCCTCCAAAATATACCGACACACAATCCTTGGCCAACACCATTATTAAAATGATCAACTTATTACATAAAACTTGTAGCCCCATAATTAGGATGCCCAATGCAAACACTTACACCTCCCTGAGTTACTTTCTCTAAATCCCATGGGAAATGAAAATGGGCTTACGGGTCAATCTAGAATCTTATGGAAAAAGAGGACATGACATTCTTCCCTCCCTAAGATATTTTTTTCTCAAGAAGCTCAAATTTGAATGCTTTAAGATGTCTCATTTCCATGTAGCATCTTTAGCTAGTAGATCCTTCCACCTCAATAAATATTCACTAATGGTTTTATTCCTCAACTTCTTTCTTGAGTGTCCATGGTAGCTTTTGGTCTAAGAATGAGTCTTCTTTCATCATCTAAATGTGGCAAGTATTTAGACGGCACACCATGCTACCCCAATGTCTTTTTAAGGCAAAAAAATGAAAGAAATTGTGAATTTTGTTGTTCTTGGGTAGCTCTAGTTCATAAGCTACTTCTCTCACCTATCTTATAATCTTGTAGGGACTATAGAATCTAGGTTTTAACCTCTTTTCTCCTTTCTTATTTAAAAAAAACTACCTATAAGGTTGAAACCTTAAAGGTAAATCATATCTCCAACTTCAAAAGCTCTTTTGATATGCCACTAGTCTACATAGATCTTCTATTGGTTTTGTGTGTGTTGAAGATGGTTCTTGAGGGATTTCAGTACCTCTTGACTCTACTTGATTCATATCTATTGCTTCAGGCACCCTATTTTCTATGAGTGTAAGATCTAAAAATATTAGTATTATATCCATACAAAGGCATGAAAGGTGACATATGGTAGGAGGTGTTATAAAAATGTTCTCCTAAATATAACCACTTGACACAAGATGTTTGTTTCCTGGAAACATAAATACTTAGGTACCCTTCAATCCATTTGTTGACAATTTTAGTTTTTTCATCTATTTAGGGGTGATAACTCATGCTAGGGGTGAGATTTGTTACTTCTAAATGAAATAAGTCTCGGTAAAAGTGACTCAAAAACCTATTGTCCCTATCAATAGCATTGTTCTTAAGTAACCCATGTAATTTAGAAACATCTTTGAAGAATAATTTGGGAAGCATTGAATATAAAGGATATGGCATGATATGTGCATACTTGGTAATTTTTTCCATCACACCAAAGATGCAGTGTTTATCATTTATCTTGGATAATCTAGTGATAAAGTTTATAGATATAATTTCCCAAATTTACATATAAATGGGAAATAGTTGAAGTTAGCTTTCAAGATCTAGACTTGTTATACCTTATTTTTTTGACAAAATGAACATTCCTTAATGTGCTTGAACACATATCCTTTCATTCCTTTCTAGGATAATCTATGTATGATCTATTTGTATGTCTCAATTATGCCACATTCTAACCAATGGAGTATCATGCATGGCTCTTAAAATATTTATCTTCATCTTTGATTATGAAATCAAAGATATATTCTTTTTATGTAGAACAAGTTTACCACCACTTTGAACCTACCATATTGTACTCCTCCATTTGATAGCTTAGTAGAAAATCTTTAACATATTCAAATATGATGGTGGTGACTCAATCAACAAAGATAAAAATGGAACATAAAGGATCTTGGAGATAATGCATCAACAACTACATTATGCCTACCTTTTACATATTTAATATTAAAATCATATGCTTGTAACTTTCTTATCCAATTCCATTGTCTATCATTCAAGTGTTTTTGATTGAGAAAGTACTTAAGAATATTATGATTAGTCTTAATGTCAAACTTTCTAGACTATCTAAAATTCACTAAGATGTACATGATTGCTAGCATCTTCTTATCATAAATAGAAAATTTATTTTATGCCTCTTTTATTTTCCTACTTTCAAAAGCAATGGGATCTTGTTTTTGCATAATAATAGCTTCAATTCCCTTACTAGAAGAATCACATTCCAACACAAAAGGAAGTGAAAAAATTTGGACAAAAAGCATTGGATATGAACACATTCTCTTTTTTAGTTTTCTAAAAGTTTGCTTGGAAAAATTTGTCCACTTGCATGCTCCCTTCTAAGTTAGATTTGTGAGTGGTAATGTGAACTGAGATAATCCTTTTACAAACCCTATGTAGTAGTTGCACAATCCCAAGAATCCTCTTAAATATGGCACTTTCTTAGTCGTGGCCAATCCCTAATAACTCAAATCTCCAACTAGTCCACTTGGACCCTTTGTTCATCGATTACATCACCCAAATAAAAAATCTTCTTAAACTCAAATTTGCACTTTGTTTGTTTAGAAAAGAAAGACCATTGCTCCAATATGCTCAAAACTTCATTAAATGCTTTAAGTTCTCTTTCAAATTTTATTATATATCAAGATATTTATCAAAGAAAACTAAGACATACTTTCTTAATTGCTTGCTAAAATTATTGTTTATAACAGACTGCCTAATAGTTGTCTACTTCTTTAGTTCTTAGGTTAGTGAACACATGTCAAGATGGTATCCTGGTCAGATTTCAATTCCGAATGAACTTGTATTGAAGTTATAAGCTCCGCCCCTTCTATAAATTGTTGGGGATGTCTCATTGTAGGTATCAAAAGTTGGATATTTGTTATTCATTTTAGCATAAAGTCCATAGGTTTATAGTTTATGCATATTAGGCGTATGCTCTTATCCTGCTCTCTAAGAGAACTAGATAATCAAAATTTTGATTATGTCCAAATAATGTTGTAATGATTTAAAAATAATAGCAATAATATTTCTAATTGTTGTAACAATTGTCGACATTATTCTATATCTTCCTCATTAATCCCTCATTTCACAATTAATCTTTCATTGCACAAATTGATATTAAATCTATCCACTTACATGCTCCACTCTAAGTTAGATTTGTGAGTCGTAATGTGAGTTGAGATAATGATTTTACAAACCTTATTTAGTAGTTGCACGATCCTAAGAATCCTCTTAAATGTGACACATTCTTATGGGTGGCCAATCCTTAATAATGACATAATTAAACTAAAAAAATATTTAAATTTTCTGAAACTACCTGTGTGAAAAGAATGGCGTAAGACACCACACTGAACAAATTTTCTTGTTTCTCAATGCTGACGACCAAATCTCCTACGATGCGATAGTTCTTCAAGAAGAAGCACGACATTTAGCGGAAGATTTGGGGAACAAAGAAATATTAGAGGTGATAATGAGATCGGTTCCCAGCAGTTTAAGCTTGGCAATTATGAAGCACCGCTATCTTTGGCCGTTTATAGCAGGTAAAGCGCAGAAAGGCAATGTGACCATGGCGGGAGATGCGATGCATCCGATGACTCCCGAGTTGGGGCAGGGCGGGGCATTGGCTCTGGAGGACTCGGTCACATTGGGGAAGTGCTTGGCGGAAGTGGATTTGGAGAAACCAGCTGAGATTGTGGCGGCATTGAAGAAATATGTGGACAAGAGGAAAGGGAGGGCTTTTGGAATTGGGGTTGAGTCCTCCGTTTTTGGAATTTTGCAGAGTGGAAGTTGGTGGTTGCCGAGGCTAATTCGGGAGAAAATTGTCTTCAAGAGAACTTCACCCAAGATACTTCATCATACAAAGTATGACTGTGGAACTCTTCAAACCCTTTCCTGAAATCTAAATTCTTGTAATGGGATGGACTGAGTAGAGGGCATTGAGCGTTTGCTAATGGTCTGATAATCGTTTGATTTCCTCTGATTTGTGATGTCACTGATCATGGTTAAACAAAGGTGTGTTAGGGCTTATTAGGGAAATTTTACTGAGCTTCCACATTTAGATGGTAATGATGTTGGATGCAAGTATGGTTGTATTTAGATATTTTTTGTTTTAAAATATGATTATATCATATAAAAAAATATTTTACACTCTTTTTATATATATATATATATATATATGATTTTATTTACAATAAGATATATCTTAATATTTGAAGGACAATTTTGAATATCAAATTTTAGGCCATCTTATAATTGTCAATTTCTCTAATACATTTAAAAAACATTGAATTGGAATTGTTGTATTGAGTTGTTTGGAGTCATTCTTGTTTTTGTCCATTCCATGGACGATATATGATGGTTCATTTAATATTTGAAGGGCAATTTTGAATATCAAATTTTGGGCCATCTTATAATTGTCAATTTTTCTAATGCATTAAAAAAACATTGAATTGAGATTGTTATATTGAGCTCTTTTGAGTTGTTCTTGTTTTTGTCCATTCCTCGCACAATATGTGATGGTTTAATTATCTGACTACAAGAGACTAAATTAGAAGATGATGATGCCTTTGTCTTCCATATTAGGGGATGGGAAGAAGCATATTCAAAATCATATGGAATGGTTGGAGGCTCGGGGATCCTATGGCATTCTTGCAATGTCAGAATGAATATAGTGGAAAATAATTCAAATTGGATAATGAGTGAGGTATCAAGCCTAACTTACAATCTTAAATTCAATTTATTCAATGTCTATGGATTGTCCAGGGTGCAAGAGAAAGGAAAACTCTGGGATACCCTAAGCCAACAGCTTGCCATCCACAATTGTGGGAAAGAAGTTATGGGTGGTGACTTTAATGTGGTGCTAAGAAAAAAAGAAAATTTTGGGTATCAAACAAAATTACTACATC
Organism: Sequoiadendron giganteum; assembly: GCA_007115665.2. Taxonomy (NCBI): domain Eukaryota; kingdom Viridiplantae; phylum Streptophyta; class Pinopsida; order Cupressales; family Cupressaceae; genus Sequoiadendron; species Sequoiadendron giganteum. Next base: position 316,534,673 of record CM021100.1, on the reverse strand, counting down.
AATGAATGACTTTGGCAGCTTCCTCACAAACAATGACCTAATTGATGCACAGAAAAGAAAAAAAAAATGGTTCATTCACATGGTTGAATAAGAGGGAAGGTGGGGTTTGTATAAAGAGAAATTGGATAGACTCCTCTTCTCTCAAGACTGGATTGAAACCAATTTCAATCTTCAGGCTTTCATCTTTCCCCTTACTAGTTCTAATCATCTTCCCATCAAATTGGCTATCACATCAGAAAAAAATCAAAAGAAAAGTGCATTCAAATTTGAAAAATGTGGTTCAGAATCTCAAAGCTGATTACTCACCTTGAACAATGGTGGCAGGAGGCACCAAGATGCATAAGCACTAAATTTTTTATCTTCACAAACAAACTCAAGTATATCAAAAGAAAGTTATTGGATTAGAACAAGACAATATTTAAGAACATCTTTTTTTAAGAAATATAGATTAGACCAAGCTTTATCATAAATTAATGAAAAAGTAATGAATCAAAGAATGTTCCAAGATGATTACAAAAAAGTAAAAAAACTAAAGGAAAAATATGAGGAGATATTGGCAAGGAAAGAGGAGTTATGGCACTCCAAATCCAAAGAAATTTGGTTATGCAAGGGGGATGCCAATACCAAGTTCTTTCATAATAAATACAAAACTAAGAAATCTTACAAGAGGATAACAACCATTCAAAACTCTAAAGGAAGAATAATTGAGGAAATCCAGGAAGAAGCAATAAATCATTTCAGAGATTTGTTAGCTCCACAAGATGCAGCTGATACTTTCAATTATGAAGATATCCTTAAAAACATCCCAGGGTAAAAGCACAAAGTTGTGTCACACTTTCAACCAACATATCAGCACAACTGAATTTAAGTATTTCTAACTAAAAATCAATTTTGGTAAAACATATGACCTAGTAAGATTCATTCTAGCTAAGTTAGATACTTCCACAATTTATTCAACTAAAATTGTTGGCTAAAAATATATGGAGCACCACTTTGAGTCAATTTACCAATAAAAAAAATTATTTGAAAAACTTGAAGTTTTAATAACTCCTCTTCATGTAAATAACATTTTTTTTAAATGTAAAAATACCCTTTTGTAGATCCATAAGTGTAGTTTTCAAATATATATTTATTTTAATAGTTTTATTTTTATTATTATTTTTATTTTTATTTATACTAAAAGTAGGTTATCAACAAAAAATATTAGGTTGATTACCATGCTAAGGAAACATTCTAAAACTAATTAAAAAAAATTGAAAAAAATATGATGCACTAGATTAAAGAATCTATTTCAAGATGGTATAATTTTTTTTCCATTTTAGATAAATATTTAATATGAATTTTTTTTATTCATGCACATTTTAATAGTTATATACAAATATATATTTATCAAAATTGCAAAAAAATATATCCATGCACTAAATTTTCAAGTTATAAATACACACAAAAAAATTGAAAGAAAAAAAAAATTACTATAAAAATTTTGACGTCTCGTGCAACTTCATTTTCCAACATTTTATCAGCAACTAAATTATAGTGTTAATTTATGAAAAACTAGTTTAAAATAATTTTTTAATTTCTTATAAGAAATAAAAACATAAAATATACTAAAAAATACATATTTTACTAGTTTACATCATTTAAAAATTCAAAAAATATATGCTACTTTTTAGTGATTCAAGTTTAAACGCTGGATCAACATTGATCGTTTCCTTTATAAAGTGTGACATGGTTTTGTGCTTTTACCCCCCAAAATTTATCGAATAGGAAGATAATGTGATTCTTACTACCCTCTTTATAAGAGAGGAGGTAAAGACTACTATATTTCAAATGCATCCAGAGAAAGCTCTAGGATCATATGGCTTCCTAGCTTTTTTCTACCAAAAATGTTCGCACTTTCTGGACAAAGAAGTTTGGGAAATTATGGAAGAATTCATAATAAAGAAGAAATTCATCAAAGACATTAATAATATTGTCTTGGTCATAATACCAAAAAAAGAAGAGTGTTCCAATCTTGGGGACTACCATCCTATCTTTGTATGTAACACAATATACAAGATCATCTCAAAAGCTCTAGCTAACAGACTAAAGAAAATACTTGGAAAACTTATCTCAACCAATCAGAGCAGTTTTACTCCTAGGAGAGACATAACTAACACCATCATCATTGAAAATGAATCCCTACACTCTGTCAATAAAGATAATATTCAAAGCATGATTATAAAAATTGACGTAAGAAAAGCTTATGACAAACTTTGATGGAGATTCTTAATCAAAATCATGGAGCAGTTTGGATTTTACAAGGACTAGTTAAATACGATTTATTTTACCTATCAATAAAAAGATATTTAGTCTTGGTTAATAGTCTACCATGTGGATTTTTTGAAAGCACAAATGGTCTGAGGTAGGGAGATCCCATATCACCCTTCCTTTTTGTAATAATGGCGAAAGCACTCAACAGAAATATAGAAAAAAATTCGAAGGGAAGGTAATTGGAAAGGCTTGTAGATAGCTTCAAAACTAGAGGCTATCACCCATCAAAAATTTGTGGATGACACACTACTTTATGGTGAAGCCACAATCAGGGAGGCAACAAAGATTAAAGATTGCATGGAGGAATACATAAACAACATCAGGATAGAAAATAAACAAAGATAAATAAAAAATATGCTTCTTCCATACAAATAAATAGTTGCAAAAAGGATTTCAAACCTTTTGGACTACTCAATTGATGTCACCCAATGCAAATATTTAAGATTTCCCATATTTAAAGGGGGTAAGTGCACCAAGATGGTTCCCAAAAAGGGGACTTAAGTGGACAGCTTTTTTCTGAAATCAGGAAATACTGACCTTGGACATGAAATTGAGGATACTTAGACTCAGAATTTTGAGATGGAACAAAAAGAAGGATTCAAGTGCTCTGAGTCTAGTTTCTAAAATAATAATTTATTTTGAAAATGATTGAGATTAAGGGGTTCAAACGAGGGACGTACACAAATTGGTGTTGTTTTTATCAAAAAAACATAACATAGCAACTCTTGTATGACCCTCGTACGGTGAGTTTTTTTTTAGTATTTTTAAAATCGCAATGGTCAGAAGTTAGCTAATAGTATGTAGTTGATGCACGATTTTTTGATAATTTTTTAATTAATATTTGATTTTTTACTAATTTGCGAAGTGGACATATCCTGAAAATATAACTTTGGCTATGCTACCCCTACAAATTTTGGAAACTAATTGATTTTTTTTTTTTTTAATTTTTTAATTTTGTAGAATGGAGTCTAGTTTCTAAAAATGTAATTTATTTGAAAAATTGATGAACGATTAATTTATAACAAAAAAAATACCAAACACCGCTTTTTGGAAAAAAAAAAAAGACATACAGATAAAATAAATTATTAATGAAAGACTTAACATTTTTAGAAAGTGAAAAAAATTACATCGTTGGATAGCTAAGAGATAACCCAACATTACCTATGTGCTCGATTTTTTCGATATTGAACCACATGCAATCCTGACAGTGAGCACAAACTCGATTATGAGAAATATGGTGGATTTTTTAAAAACACGTCTCTGGTCGTTGGGAATACCCTCCAAGCCTTTGGGTTGGTATTCCAAGGAAAATACCAAGCTTAAAGTTTGGGAATTCCCAAAGCAAGATATAACGCGAGCGCGTTATAACGCGCTCGCGTTATATCTCACTTTTGACATGGTTTTTGCTTCTGCAGGGAACATGTCTACTAGCACATAATGTGCTCGCGTTATGTCTTACTTTATGTTAAATGCTAATATATTAATGTATGCTGATATATTTTTATGTACATGTATGTATGTATGCTTGTATGGATATAAGATTATATGTACATATGTATTATGCGTGTATGTATGCATCTATGTATGTCTTTAGATGAAGGGAGAATTTAGAGAGACTCTAGAGAGATGGAAAGGGGGTCGAAGTGAGATTTTAAGAGAGAGGGAGTGGGAGAGAAGGGGTTGGATTGAGGGGTACTTAGCTAGGTAGGGTGGGAGGGATAGAGGGAGGGAGAAAGAGAGAGGGGGGGAGGGAGAGAGAGAATTGAGGGACAGGGAGAGAGAGAGAGGGGGGTGGGAGAGAGAGAATTGAGGGAGAGGGGGAGAGAGAGAGACAAAGAGAAAGAGAGAGTTATGAAGGTAGGGTGTGAAAGGGAGAGACTCAAGAGTGTGAGAGGGAGAGACTTGAGAGTGTGAGATGGGTGAGAGGGAGAGACTTGAGAGATAGGTAGTGAGAGGGAGTGTGAGAGAGGGAGTGTGACTGAGAGACCTGAGAGAGGGAGAGGGTGTGAGAGGGAGTGACCTTATAGAGGTAGAGAAAGAGGGGGGTGGAGTGAGGGGGACTTATCTAGGTAGGGTTGGAGGGATAGATAGAGAGAGGGGAGAGAGGCAAAGACAGAGTTACCTAGTTAGGTTGCCAGATGGAGAGACCTTAGAGAGAGAGGGGGTGGGAGGAAGAGACATGAGAGAGAGGGAGAGAGGGAGAGAGAGGTAGTGGGAGACAGTGGGATGGAGTGGGAGGGACATAAAGAGAGATGGATAGAGGGAGTGAGAGAGGGTGGTAGGGATTGATTGAACGAGAGGTACACAGAAAGAGGGAGATGATAGATAGAGACAATTAGAGAAGGTGGGAGGGAGGGAAGGAGGGAGAGGTGAGATGTATAGATAGAGAGAAAGTGATAGGGGTTGAGGGTATAGGGTTGAGGGATTAGGATCGTGGACCTATAGGGTTGATGGTTTCTAGGGTATTAGGGTTTAAGGTTTGAGGGTTGATGGAATAGGTTTGATGGTAGAGGGTATTTGGTTGAGGGTATAGGGTAGAAGGTTTAAGGTTTAAGCGTTTAGGGTTGAAGGGTTTGGGGTTAAGGGTTTAGGGTTAAGGGTTTACTTGGTTGAGGGTAGAGGGTTTAGGGTATAGTTTTGAGGGTATATAGTTGAAGGATTAGGTTCAGGGTCCAATGTAAGGGGTAGAGGGTTTAGGGTTTAAGGATTGAGGGTTGAGGGATTAAGGGTTGAGGGTTGAGAATTGAGGGTTGAGTGTTTAATGTATAGGGTAAAGGGTAGAGGGTTTAAGGGTTGAGAGTTGAAGATTGAGGGTTTAAGGTATAAGGTCGAGGGATTAGGGTTGAGGGTCCAATATATAGGGTAGAGGTTATAGGGGTTGAGAGCTTAAGGGTTGAGGGATTAGGGTTTAGGGTAGAGAGTATTGGGTTGATGGTAGAGGTTAGAGGGTAGAGGGTAAAGGGTTTAACAATTTAGGGTTTAAGGGGTTAGGGTTGAGGGTTGAGTGTTTAGGGTTGAGTGTTTAAGGGTTTAAGAGTTGAGGGTTTAAGGGTCAAGAGGGTTGAGGGATTAGGGTAGAGAGTTTACTAAGTGGGTTTGAGGGTTGGGGGATTAGGGTTGAGGGTAGAGGGTATAGGATTGGTGGTAGAGGGTAGAGGGTTTATGGGTTAGGGTTTAGGGATGAGGGATTAATAGGTTATAGAGTAGAGGTTATAGGAGTTGAGGGATTAGGGTTTAAGGGTTGAGGGTTGAGGGATTCAGAGGGTATAGGGGTTGAGGGATTAAAGTTTAAGGGTTGAGG